>JAYESA010000014.1:57248223-57558223 GCA_036927795.1 Iris macrosiphon
TACTGGTTTGACCCGTTTGACCTAGAATAACCCTAGAATCTTATTTTTAGTTACTTTATATCTGTATAACTCTTTTGAACCCCGTTTAACCTTGCTTTTCATAATAGGTCCTTGCCACGCCAGTTCTGATCGCTAGTTGCTTAGGACGTCAAGCGAGTATATTCTCTGATAGTTTTCATTATTTGATGATTATTATGATTCAGCTTCTAGTATAGTATTATCTAATTTTTTTGGCATGATACGGACTAGTATTTCTGGATTTATTCACTTGCGACACGTATATTTCATGTTTCTGGCCTCTATTTCTGGAATCACCTACTGGCATCACCTATTGGCATCACATCATGACTCACTACAGGCATCACTCATGTTTTTGGCTGGAGTTATACTTGATTTACGTGGTGGGTCTTGGATTTACTTGTACTAGTCGGGGCAGGAAATACTCGAGTAGACATGTAAATATTCCCAACTGGAATCACTGGAATCATCCCCTCTTGTCTAATCTGGAATGATAGCAGCCGCACACCCATTGTGCGGTGAGCCGTACTTACCCCTAGCCGTTTACATGTTGAAATAGGTATTTCAGAGACACGAGTTCATTCTTTCTAGTCTGGACTCACTTGCATTTATTGACTGGTCTCACTTATATTTTCTGGACTGGACTCATTATATTTATTCTTGTTGGACTCACTTCATGTCATTGTGCACACACTTGATCTTAGTTTAGATTTCTTGTATCCTGCAGTCATTATTATCTTGCTTCTGATATTCATGCATCTTTACCATTATGCACCAGTTGATATATATATATTTCTTGTTCATACTTCATTTCTTTCACCTTGTGCTACTTGCTACAATCTGCTTTATAGTTTTTATCATTTAACTGGAACTGCTGACTGGATATATTTTTAGAGGATCCAGAAGATTGGTGTCCGATATTTTATGGACCTCCGCGTGTCGATGGTGCAAACAGGGACCCCCTAGTTCAAGAGTGATTGGGTTGCTAGCTGAGATCACTAGGACCTCAGTTGTATTTATTAGCTTTTGGTACCAGATTTGTCCCCGTCTTTTGGTTTGAGACTTTGTATTGTATTTGATTCAGGATATTGTTGTTATTATTATTATTGTTATTGTGGTTGTGTTTAGTAGTTGTAGTTGTTTAGCTTTGTAGTTGTTAGACTTCATTGTTATCTTATCGTGCTTAGATTCGTGATTGAGTAATTGTGTTATCTTTATCATACTGTTCCTCCGTTTAGAGTTGAGATCTTGATAGTTACTTATATTGTTGTGTGAGATTGTTAGCTAAATAGTAGACCTAGATAGCGTTCTACCGCCGATGCTGCGGCGTAGGCTGAACGTGCCCAGGACTTATGCCCGATTTTTTGGGTACGGGCCGTGACATTCATCGACACCACAGGATGGCCAGACACAGTTGTTCCAATTCTTCCAAATGATGATGCAGGAACAGAGACAGCAGGCGGCCATTCTAGCTCCGGAGTAGAGGCAGCAAGCGGCAGAGCAGAGGCAAGAATTTCTGGCAGCACTTGAGTGAATAGCTGCACAGGCAACTGTACCAGCCCAGGCACTAGTTCCAGTACTGTGAGCTTGGGTGGGTTCGTTCAAGGACTTTATACAGATGGGTCCCAAGTCGTATAAAAGCACTGAGAGCCCAAAGGAGACTACAAACTGGATTACCCACACTCAGAAGTTATTAGAGGCATTGTAGCTACCTACAAATCTATGGATGATAGGCTTAAGGACGCTGCTAGATGGTAACCCTCATTACTGGTGGGAATCAATGGAGCGCCAATTGGGTACGTATCAGACTTAGGTATAATTCTAGGAGTGCTTTGAGAGGAAGTACTTTTCGGACATTGTAAGAGACGCGTTGTACGATCAGTTTCTTCGTCTGGAGCAGGGGAATAAGATAGTTGACGAGTATGATGCTGAGTTTAGTCGTCTTAGTAAATATGGTGCTACCCTGATACCAAATGACTTGGGGAAGGCTAAGAGGTTTTACCGCGGACTGACTCAGGAGCTTCAATACTACACTAGCTCACAGTCGCGAATCTCTTATACTGAATTATTGACAGAAGCTAGATTACAAGAGACCATCAGTAGGGAAAAGAGAGGTCAACTGAAGACATAACAAGGACCAATAAGGACATAATAAAGAGGGCCTATCAGACGTCCTTTGGCACAGAAACAACAGTACTAGCACAGAGCAGGACCATACCAAATTTCGGAGAAACCCTACTGCAATAATTGTGGGAAATGCGGACATATTTTGAGAGACTGTCAGACTCGCTTAGGACAATGTATGAGGTATAGTTTCGGATAACATATGGCGAGAGACTGTCCAATGCAGCAGACATTGACACTTCTACCGCCAGTACAGAGGCTAGCACTTCCCGCACCGAAGACAGTTCAGCAGATGACTAGACTAGGAGCACCTCGACCCCCAGCAGCCGGTGGATTTCAGCGAGGACCACCGCTACCTACTCAGGAGGATCAGTACACGTGGGCTAGTCATGGGTTACCACAGAGGAATGGACAAGCTTTTGCACTAGAAGTGGATGACTTGGATTAGGAGATTGATATCATAGCAGGTATTACTCTTGGTTTTACCTTTCCTGCTGTGATATTATTTGATACGGGAGCCATCCACTCATTCATATCTTCTAGTTTTATTGCCAAATATAATATTGCCACTACACCTTTACCTAGTTGTGTTAGAATTCTCACCGGAGGAGGAGTTGTACCTGTTAGTCAGAGTTGTAGATCGTGTCCTATAGTGATTCATGGCAGAGAGATGAATGCCCGACTCTTAGTCCTTCCTATGCCAACTTTTGATATTTTGCTTGGAATGGACTGGCTAAGCAAGTACCACGCTTTCTTCGACTGTTTTGGAGGAAGCATTCTTTTTATGGTACCAGGCCAGCCTGAACTTGAGTTTGCACGAGGATCCACAGAAGCCCTTGATGGTGTTCAGCTTGCAATGGACGACGTTATCTATCACCCCATCATTTTATAGTTTCAAGACATCTTTCCAGAGGAACTACCAGGACTACCTTCGGACAGAGACATAGAGTTCTCGATTGAATTGACACCAGGAGCAGCTCCCATAGCGTCGTATATTTATAGATTAGTGAAGAAGGAGATAGATGAGCTGAAGGCACAGTTGAAGGAATTAGAGGAGAAAGGTTTCATCCGACCAAGTGCATCACCCTAGGGAGCATCGGTGTTGTTTTTACCAAAGAAGGATGGGTCAGTGCATATATGCATTGACTATAGTGCCTTGAATGCAGTGACCGTGAAGAATAAATACCCATTGCCACGCATTGATGACTTATTTGATCAGCTTATTGGAGTCAAGGTGTTCTCGAAGATAGACTTGAGATCGGGATATCACCAGGTGAAGGTACGGAAGCTGGACATTCCGAAGACTGCATTCAGAACAAGATATGGACACTACGAGTTTCTGGTCATGCCATTTGGGTTGACCAATGCTCCAGCAATCTTTATGGACTTAATGAATCGAGTATTCCATCAGCATTTGGACCAGTTCGTGGTCGTCTTTATAGATGACATACTTGTCTATTCGAAGAGCCAGGAGGAGCACGAGAAGCATCTGCGGATTGTTCTAGAGACATTAAGGAGGGAGCAGTTATATGCGAAGCTCAGTAAAAGTGAGTTTTTCTTAGACAGAGTCTCGTTTCTTGGGCATGTCGTTATGGGAGATGGTATTTTTGTTGATCCAGAGAAAATTTTGACAGTCGAGACATGGCCCGTTCCTAAATTAGCATCAGAGGTGAGAAATTTCCTTAGACTTGCGGGATATTATCGACGGTTCATGGAGAACTTCTCAAGGATAGCAGCACCTATGACTTGGTTGACATGCAAGGATCAAGAGTTCGTATGGACTGACGAGTGTCAAGCCGCTTTTGAGGAGTTGAAGAAGAGACTGACCACAACACCATTATTGACTATTCTATCAGGATCATGAGGTTATGTGATTTACAGTGACGCATCAGGGAAAGGCTTGGGATACGTATTGATGCAGCATGGCAAGGTGATTATATATGCATCTAGACAGTTATGAGTCCATGAGAAGAATTATCCAACTCATGACTTGGAGCTTCCAGCCGTTGTTTTTGCTCTGAAGCTATGGAGACATTATTTATATGGGGAACGAGTGGAGATCCATACAGACCACAAAAGCCTCAAGTACGTCTTCACGCAGAAGGAGCTAAATATGAGACAACGTCGGTGGCTTGAGTTGATGAAGGATTTTGAGATAGAGCTACATTATTACCCAAGCAAGGCTAACGTAGTAGCAGACGCGTTAAGCCGGAAGCCAGCAACTTATTTCTTGATGACACAGAGGGAATTATTGGAGGACTTGTAAGAGCTTGGCATAGAAGTGATATTACCCGGAACAGATGGGACAGTAGCGAACTTACAAGTACAGTCATCACTAGTAGAGAGGATCAAGGCAGTTTTGCCTACGGACGCTAGATTCAGGAGATTGAAAGAAAGGACAGAGGCCGGAGAGCAGACGGGATTGCGCATTCATGATGACGGAATATTATGATGTGGTAATCGTCTATATGTTTCCAACAGAGAGATTCGATAGGAGCTGATGGCAGAAGCTCATAGTTTGATATATTCTATTCATCCTGGAGATACCAAGATATACCGTGACTTAGGACAACACTTTTGGTGGCATGGGATAAAAAGAGAGATAGCTCGCTTTGTAGCTAAATGTCTAGTATGTCAGCAGGTAAAGGCGGAGCATCAGAGAACAGCAGGTTTATTGCAACTACTTCCGATTCCTGAGTGGAAGTGGGATCACATCACTATGGACTTTGTCATGGGTTTTCCCAAGAGTCCAAGTGGGAGAGATGCAGTATGGGTAATAGTAGATCGACTCACAAAGTCAGCCTATTTCTTGCCTTTTAGAGTTGGTCAGTCTACAGAAGATTTGGCTGACTTATACATGAGGCAAATTATGAGATTTTACGGCATAGCGGTCAGTATTATGTCAGACAGGGATTCACATTTTATATCGCAATTTTGGAGAAGCATACAAGAGAGTCTTGGTACTCGTTTGAAGTTCAGTACGTCTTATCACCCGCAGATAAATGGGCAGTCCGAACGTACTATTCAAACACTAAAGGATATTTTGAGGGCTTGTATGTTAGACTTTGGAGGATCATGGGAGGATCACCTACATCTTATGGAGTTTTCTTACAATAATAGCTATCAAGCTAGTATCCAGATGGCTCCGTTTGAAGCATTATATGGAAGAAAGTGTAGGTCTCTCGTGTATTGGAGTGATGTGGGAGAACGTCAAATTCTGGGACCAGAGTTGGTAGTCAACACCGGTGAGACGGTGAAGAAGATACAAGGACACTTGCGAGCAGCGCAAGATAGGCAGAAGTAGTGGGCAGACCTTCATCGTCATCCCTTGGAGTTCAAAGAGGGCGATCATGTCTTTTTGAGGATATCACCTACTAGAGGCACCATTCGATTCGGAGGACGTGGCAAGTTGAGTCCAAGGTATATTGGACCATTTGACTTGCTAGAGAGAGTGGGAGAAGTGGCGTATCGACTTGCGCTACCACCTTCACTTGAGGCAGTACATGATGTATTCCATGTGTCATAGCTTAGACGATATATGGCAGATAGCAATCATGTTCTCGACCATTCCGAGATCACCATTGGGCCGAGCTTGTCATACCAAGAGCAACCCGTGGAAATCCTTGATCGTCGAGAGAAAGTGTTGAGGAACCAGTCGATTCCCTTGGTCTGCGTGGCATAGAAGCATGGCGCGCCAAGAGAATCCACTTGGGAGCACGAGGACGACATGCACAAATATTTTCCGTATCTATTCGTAGGCCAAGGTATGATTTTACATTGTTAACTTCTACCTTATGCCATCCTTGACTTTCTATCATGGCTTAGTTTTAATTTTGAGGACAAAATTTTTATAAGTTGGGTAGAATATAAAACCCCTAATTTTAAAACCGTATTAACTATTTAATTAATCATTTAATTTAATCATAGTATTTATTAGTTAATTAGAAGAAATATAATTTATTGGATTTTAATTACTAGGTAAATAGGCATTTAGAGATTTATGGAGCAAACTATTATTTTACCTTATTTTATTTTATGTAGGAGACCTTGTGGAAGGATAAAATATTATTTTATGAACAAATATATTTTTCTAATATATATATATATATTATTAATAAATAGAAAAGAAAAGAAAAGAAAGGAAAGAAAAAAAAGAAATAATTAAACATAAAAAAACTAAACCGTAAAAAAAAAAAAAACTCTAACCTAAACCCTACCCGCCTAAGCCTACCCGCTTAAGCAAATCCCAGGAGCAGTAGCAGCGCGTAAATCCCCCCTCCCCCCTGCCCCCCGCGCGAGTAAACTCCCCCTCTCTCAACCTATATATATATATATATATATATATATATATATATATATATATATATATAACCCATTATAAACACAAAAATCTAACCCTAATCTACTCCACGACCCAGACCCTGAGCCGCCGCCGACAATCGGAGCCCCCAGCGCCGCCGCCGGAAGCCGCCCGCCGCTCGCCGTTCGCGTCACCTGCGAGCACCCGCACAAAAATTGACAGCGACTTACCCCTGTTCATGCGCTGATTTTCGTTCCATCGCTCGACCAAATTCGACCCCATCTTCACCGATAAGTTCATGACCTATCCCTCTTCCAACTCAGTGTATTAGTTCCTTCGAACAACACGTAACCCTAGGTGAAAAATGAGACCAAGTTGGAGAAAAATCACAACTTTTAATTTCAGAAAAATGCTGCAACCACCCCTGTTTAAGGACTCGTATCTCCCACCACAGAGATTTAAACGTAGATTTTCTTCTAGCTATGTGAAGACCAATTAACCGAGATTATTTTTTGTCAATTACAATATTTTATTTTATATTGTATGCAAAATTAAACTGGGTTAAAAATTACGAAAAATCTATTTTCGAAACCTTCAAAATTGTGATACGGAGCGCGCCCCGCTAAACGGGACCGCCCCATCATGTACCAATTGCACCAAAAGGTGTGTATGATATGTCCAAACATGTGGGCTTTCGCAGAAACTAATTCGGACGCATGTGCGCGTCGGACTCAACTCGTATCCGCGAAAAGTTCCTATATCGCGACTTTTATAAAACACCGCACCATTTATTGTACGCTCGTCAGAATATGATAAAACTTATGCCACTGGACTCATGGTATCGCGCTGATCTTGTGACCCAATTTTCACGAAATTCTGAGACAGTTGACCAAGCAGCCTATTTGCGGGCCCTACGGTTGACTTTTTTGGCAAAATTGTGTTCGGCTCACCGAAATCCAAAATTGGACATACCGTTGAGTTCGTATTGACGTTTAGAATTTGTTTGACCTATTATTTGTTATATTTAGAGACTTTTACCCCTGGCACACTTTTTGGTGCAAAGTGGATCACATGTGGACCTCGCTTTGACCCAAAATTACCGTTTTGCCTCTGTATCCAAATTGGACGAAAGGGTAGTATTTTCTAGCTATCTCACTGATTTCAGAAATGTCGATGATGTTTATTTCAGCATCCAGAGACGTTTATTCGGAGGCCTTAGTTTTTGATCTTGTGTACCTGACATCTGGACGCTTACCCTATACAGATTGCTTGCCAGGCAAGTATACCTTGACATTGTACTGTGATTACATTCCATATGATGTATGCATATTTTATTTCTATCATTTAATTCATATATTTTAAACTGCTATATAAACTGCGCGTCCAAGGGAACTTGGATGCAACGACGGTGACGTCGTATTCTGTTTTTATTATGTATATGCATATGGACCTACTCTATGAGACCACCCCATTATCATGAGGCATTCTTATGTTTTATTAGCCATGACACTATTCTTACACGAGTGTGAGTCACATATAGGACACGGACTTGCGTACTCGGCTGGCCACTGGTACGTATAGATCGTGCGACAGATAGGGATAACTGCTGATAGAAACTTTGCATGCTAGAAGACCTGGCAGTTATTTAGAGGTATCATCGTGTCATAAATATGAAATGCTTAGAGCATGGGATGGGGAGAACAACAAGTAAGGCATTTGGGCTCCTTTGTACTTTCCTTGTGTAACCCATACGCTCCGCCGGAGATGCGCGATCATGATGACCACTATATATTATATATTATCAGGCGGCCTCTGCCGTTCAAAAGTTGACATGCTTTGTAGGCCCCTGAATCTCCAAGAGAATCATGCCAATCCCATTTTAGCCAGATAGCCCACTTGTTGGAAAGTTGTTCTGAAACAGCATTCACATAGATGGTTAGGCGACCCCATTGGATGTTTATTTTTTGTACTTTATTGGCATGTTTATATGTATCTTGTTACGTCCCTCTGAGGATCTGGTCCCTTTTCAGATATAGATGGACAGGAGTATCCGCAGGAGTATGGACCCAGACCTGACGCTTCATACCAGACTGAGGAGGTCTTATCTTCAGAGTACCTTTGATCCATCACAACTGATGGTTATTCTAGTTGCTTTTTCTTGTTGGATATTTATCTTATATTAGAGTTTGATCTCTTCTCTCTTTTAGTAATTTTTAGTATAATCTATTTGCAGGGGATTTGTTTCCATCCGACTATCATACTTTGAGACTTCCTATTTGATATTCAGTTACTTATTTCCATTTATTTATTTGTTTGTGCTGTGGATGAGATATAGATTGCGTGTGACTTATTGACAGTATATTGCCACTGGTGGCTTTGATATTCATGTATAGCGTACATGTGTGTATGGTTTCCATATATTGGAGTTCGTATACATTTGGCTGGCGTGTTACGTATTCCTAGTCCTACGTATTTTGGGACTGGGGCGTGACATATTTTTAGTGGTGGCCCATGTTTGATCATAAACGAAAGAAATAAAATAAGGTTTATACGAAACCCTCTCTTTGGTTTACAAACAAGAAGTACAATTAATCCTATACAAGGATGTCAAGTACAAAATTTAATTTGGGTAAATATTGCTATAGGAGTCTGACCTGTGGTCGCTCACTTTGTCCCTTGGACCACACAATAATGAAGAAGTGCTGTAGAAGACGGAGAAGCTTCAAAGATTGCAGAGGGGAGTGGATGCTCGATGCCAAAATCGTCGATCACTACTCTTTGTTTGTGCCCTGGATTCTTCTCTCTCAAAAAATAAATTTCTGACCTTTCCGACCCTGGACCTCTATCAATAGAGGTCTCTATTTATAGGGTTTGGTGACAGTAACCGTCCAGTCAACCTAGAAGCCGGACAGTAGAGAGTGTGGCACTTTTTACGCGGCGGTTACAATAACTGCCACCCACGTATAAATGATCCTCTGAATTTGCGTGTGACGTATGTCCCATTATGAGATAATGCGTATAACTGCTGCGAAGATTACGACATGCAAGCCACGTAGGTAGCTGTCCCTCGCGTAGAAAAGGTTGGCGTAGAAGCCAATAACTGTCACCATGGCGTAGAAGCCGAGTAGTTGTCAAGTTGGCGTAGAAGCCAAGTAGGCGTGGAAGCCCAGTAGGCATAGAAGCCTGATGCTGCATGGATAGGTAGCTAGCGTAAAAAGATAGCCGATCCTCCTTTCTTGACTGAGGTCTTGAGCTAATTCTGGACCAAATAGCCTTATTATGCACCAATACAAATATAGCATGAGTTGGCGTATTCCGAGGAGATAGCATTCGTCGTACTCATATGGTTGAAAATAGCCAGGTCGGCGTATTTCACGGAGATAGCGTACAACGTGCTCCTATAGCTAAAAATAGCCTAATGGCATAATATGCAGAGGTGATGATGTGGACATATTAGCTGTAATTATGGCTCACCCAGTCTTTGAAAATAGAACCAAATCTCGTGCATTAAATGCAGCGATCTGCCCCCATCACGCGTATTAACTGCAGAGATGTGCCTCGAGCTCGTACGAAGAGCTGCTTTTGACGTGGCAGTTCATTTTGTCTCTTGTTGAGCGTAAAATCTCGCATCTGCATGTATAAAACTAGACAGCGTATTCCCTTGTATGCGTAAAAGCATTTTGTATCAAGGAAATATCACTAAACGACGGTTTGGGTCTCTATACTGCACCATCATTACAGCCGTCGTCGGGATAGTCGTGCAGTACTCTTTGTTAGGAGTCAGGTTCACTACATGATTTGACAGGTTCGTTCGAGGAATACGAAGAGTTCCTCGTACAACCTCCCACTACATTAAAAGCAAGTAGGTTTTATGCCAGAGTGGCGATATAACAACCTTTTTACACTGAAGCGGTCTAAACATACTGCATTACGCAGGTTGTTCAGGAGCTATACTTTACGCTGTACTAGCGATGAAGCTCTGCTGTACGCCGATGGCTCTGAAGTCATGTCTTACGCCACACAGCACTGAAATACTGTGTATGACTCTGTAGCGTATTTTTTATGCTTCTACAAGACCCCCTTCAAAGTTTTCAAATTCCTCAAAATTTGAAACACTTTGAATGAAGCATGAAGCGGTAAAGTCTGACTCGTTCTTCGAGGCTGATTTCTCGACAAATTTTTGGGGATTTGTTGGGATTCGGTGTATTCGCTTTTGCCTGTATAAAGGCTGATGAGTTAACCTGTTCTTCCCACTTTTCCTTCACCACACAGAGATGATTGCTGGACTTCGTCAGGTCGACTTGAGGAAGAAGAAGATCATGTTCTTCCAGTATATAAGGAGCCAAAAAAGAAGGCATCTTCGAGCAAATGTCCTCTGCAATGATGGATCATAGAAGGATATCATAACTTTCTTTGCTCGGGATGATCAACAATTTCATATGGTAATTCGTCCAGGAGAGAGGAAGGGTCACCTTAGACCCCACAGCTTGCAACCTGTATTTTCTCCCGTTACGACGGTGGACGAGGGCAGACAAACTAGCCCTGTCTTCCAGTATTGAGTTGGGTCTAACACCTCAACTTAATCTGTCATGGCGTATGGAGGATGGGCTCTTGAATAATTTATACAGGTCCAGTTTTGTATCCTTCCGCCGTTAACCATTTTTTGGTTAATCGGCCGTGGAGGCCGATTAATTGCTGAAGAAGACGGATAAAGATCTCCCCCAATACGAGAATCTGGCAGAACAGATTCTGGGCATGATCTTTAAATGAAGATGAGAAACCCTTGGTAGAACAAGGATTTCCATCATATGTAATCATGAAGATAAAAAAAAACCCTTGTAGAATGGATTTCCATCATATGTAATCATGATTAATAAAGTTGTCTTCTTTTACATATCTGATGATTTGCTACTTTTTTTGCTGTGATGAAGTCTGAATAGTGTGCAGCTTCGACACGTCTGAATATCTTTACGCCGACTCTGATAAAAATAGTATTTGGTCCTGTCCTGTCTTTTACGCGTAACTGAAGACGCGTAAAAAACTTCTTAGCATTTAAGTCGCATATTCGAACTGTCCTACTGTTTTGAACGAGGAATTGCATAGAATTCTGAACTGTCACTCCTCTGATAAGAAGAATTTTTGTTCAGACCATCATCTTCAAGAATGATTTCTCGAAAAATCCCTTAAAATAGGGCGAGAAATGGTTGTCAAAACTGACTATGCTTGAACTGTCGAGAAAATATTCTGACTGGATTTCGGATAAACTTCCAATCGACCCAAGGAGAAGAGTCATTTTCAATGCCGAACTCTGTATGTTTTGGGTACTTAGGATATTTTGAGGCCAAGAAGGAGTATCTTCCGAGAAAACCCTTGTAATTGGATGTCTTGAGAATTTTTCAGATATACGCATACTCTGACCTGCATATTTTAAGATATACGAAAAGTCATGGATTTATAGCGTAGATGAGCATAAAATCATAGGTTTGTAGCCTCTCGAGCTTAAAAGCTGCTGAGCATAAGAGTATCCGGGCGTAAAACCGTAGATTTATAGCCTCTGACAAGAAAACTTCCGAGCATGAAGTCGTAGATTTGTCGCCTCTGAGCGTAAAAAGCTTCTTAGCGTGAAATCATAGATTTGTAGCCTGTGAGCGTGAAGTCGTAGGTTTGTAGACTCTCGAGCGTAAAAGCTACCGAGCGTAAAAGCATCCGGGCGTAAAACCGTAGACTTATAGCCTCCGAGCGTAAAACCATAGATTTGTAGCTTCCCGAGCGTAAAAAGCTCCTTGGCGTAAAATCACGAATCTGCTCTGCACGAAAAACTTTTTGAATTCGCTGACTGTCCGTCTTCCCTAAATGATAGGCTAATGTGGTCCCGAATCATAACCGAATATTAAATATCGGATTTGGTTAGGGATTTGAGGAGTCCATCTGAACTCTATAAATACCCCACGGTCTTCAGAGAGAAAACTCTTCACCTGTCTTTTGCAAAAGAAAAAACCTTCGTCTCTTTGAGAACTCATCTTCGTTTCTTCTCTGAGCACTCTGAGTTTTTTAGCAATGGTACCAAAACAATCTTCGACTACTAAGGGGAAGAAAGCTGCCTCCTCTTCTCGCTCCTCTGCTCAAGTACAAGCGACTCCCATTGGGCTGAGCGAAACTTGCTCTGAACGAAGTGTCCCACCGACAAGCTATGCACCGGGCATTATAGGTAAAGCTTTTGGGACGACAAAAATGAAAAAAACCCTTCGCACACGTTGTACGTGGATGCGGTAGGTCATCTTCTGTGCTGAATGCTTCTTCGAGGAAGATGATGCACAAAGATGTTTCATCTTTTACGCTCTGGATGTGTCAGCGTAAAAACTCTATATTTTCGCAGTCTGGCGTAAAAGCTTTGACTGTCAAAATTTGGCATATACAAGAAATTTTGGGTGTTACGCTCTGGATGAAAATTTCGGCGTAACAACTCAAATTTTGACAGTCTGGCGTAAAACACAGACTGTCAGATTTTTGTGTATACTGCCAATCTTGAATTTTACGCCTAGGTAATAGGTTCCAGCGTAAATACTCAAGTTTTCACAGTCTTGGCGTAAAAGCACAAACTGTTGATCTTTAGCATAAGCTGCAAGATGTAACGTCTAGTATAGAAACTGACTTGTTCTTCTTGTATTTTATAGTTGACTTGTAGATACCTCTGTTGGCTGAGGTAATGGGTTCTGCTGCTGGGATGCTGAACTCCAATTACGGAGGATCTGTCCCATGTGACATTCTCTATTTCTGGAACCCAGTATCCAGAAGGAAGGGGAAGCCTGATATCGTCTCAAGGGGAATGAATGCTGTTGAGTATGATCAACGGGGAGCCCCTGACGTATATAGATGGGGCCAAGTATATAAAACCAGTTTTCCTTTTTGGGGATATGATTGACAAACAATCCCAGACAAAGTCCAAGAAGGAAGACTAGGTTTTTACTTCTGGGGGCATGGTCATGTACCTGCCCAGGATGCTGAGAGATTATCCCATCTCAGCATTCTTCCATGCCACGCATCCGAGGAAGATGTCGTGGACCCTGACCCCTAATCTTCACGGCCAGCCGGGGAGGATATTTTATCAGAAAGGATCCGACCAAGGGTTATTTGTAAGCCGCCCTTCAGGCCCTGTAATGCCCTTCAGGGGATTGTTTCCGGGTAGTGTCCCGAGTGAAGACACTTCACTGCTCCAACCAGTCCAATTATCGACTTTCTGTAATGACTTCATGGGACAAGGAGGAGTATACCCCAAGGTTAATCCTCGGACCAATGGGTGGCTTACCCCTACAAATCTTTGATAGGCTCATTTAGCTGTCTGGGCCCTGAAGCATTTTTAGATGAAGCTGGAGAACATTGGTCTGTTCGCGGCTGTGAGTGCTACCAGTGTTGGGCTGCCACCCAATCCTAACCTATTTTTGGATTTGATGGAGCGGTATATCTCGCTTACCGGGACTTTCGCCACTCCGCTAGGGGAGTTGGGATTGGCCTTCTACGAGATGGCAGAGATTTTAAGACTGCCAATGGGGGATACTCCTTATGAAGAGTATATTCCCACAAACAGGGAGCTGGGGGATACAAACCCTCGGGTGGTGGCAGTGTACCAGGAGCTGATGTGCCACTACCTTGCTTGCACCACTTTCTATAATGAGCCCTCTGATTTGGCTCATACCAACAAGTGGGCGTCCTATCTCTTCTTCCATCATGCCCGGAATGCTAAGCCAGACAAAGTCGTGGATAGCAGAGATAAGCCTTTGAGACTTCTAAGCGTGCTTAATGCTCAAGTAGTCGATGATCTTATTGAAGACGCTGGGGCTTCAGATCAAGTTCTCGATGAGGAGATAGGGAGTTACCCTGCCGGCACTAAAGCCTACAGTTATATGAGGCATTGCCGCAGGCCTCTGTCAAGGGAAGCTCAACTGGCTGGCTTTCTTTCTGTATGGCTATGCTGACTAGTAGTACTTGGCATTGCATCTTCGGATCGCATTCACTGCAACACCTTATGGCCTACAGTGCGTCTGGTATTCGGGGCAAGACTGGGCCTGCTCCCTGCCATGGTATGCCGCATACAAGCTGGCCTGAGGGTGATATCTCCGCTGGGGCTTCAGATCAAGTTCTCGATAATGAGATAGGGAGATACCCTGCTGGCACTAAAGCCTACAGTTATATGAGGCATTGCTGCAGGCCTCTATCAAGGGAAGCTCAACTGGCTGGCTTCCTCTCTGTATGGCTACGCCGACTAGTAGTACTTGGCATTGCATCTTCGGATCGCATTCACTGCAACACCTTATGGCCTGTAGTGCGTCTGGTGTTTGGGGCAAGACTGGGCCTGTTTCCTGCCATGGTATGCCGCATACAAGCTGGCCTGAGGGCCATTACTGATGGGCTGCTTGCTGACGAAATACGGCATGACAGCTTTCCCAGGGTAGAATTATCGTTCCTGTATCTGATGGGATAGCTAATTCTTTATAACCCCAGGGTGATGTCTCCCGGATCTGGCAGTAGTTCGGGGAGTAATTTTTTGTTAAATTATAAGAATTCCACTTGGAACGTGGTCACAGTCGTAGACTGTCGGCGAGCGTTAAATTTTGCTCATAGCTGGAAGCTCTTCTGCACCATCCCCACTGTACATCTCAATCAACAGGGGACGAGACTTCAAGATTCAGGTAAAGGGAAGACCATTCTTTATCCTGAAGCTTTTTATGGTTGGTCTGTATTAGACCTTCCCATTTGTTGTACAAAAGTGAAGACCATTGCTTCTTGGAGCCCTATCTGCCTAGTTGGTTCGCCAGGCAGTTTGGGAATGACCAGTTGCACGTGGGAAATGCCATCACCAGCTTCAAGTCCAGAGGTAGACTTATTGATGAAGCGAGAGGATGACGGTACTTCATAATGGGTTGTACTAGAGCATCCTTTACTATACCCGCGACTTCTCTCTCCATGGAGTTGCACATCCTTCATTCGTATGCCCAGTTTTATGTGGAAATCAAAACCTTCCATCACGATTTTGATATGCATGGAAGTTTTAGGATGCCCACTCATAAGTCTGCTGGAAGAGAGGATGTCCCATCAGTCTCCTTTGACGAAGGTGAAGACCCAGTCGGTACAGATGAGTTTTTATTGACAGTACCGAGAGGTGTAATACCTCCGCCTGCAGAGCCTCTTGTTATCCCTGAAAAGCGAAGGGCTCTTGTTCTGAAGGAGACTTCCCCTCGCAAGAGAAAGAAGACTGTTAGTGGTCCTGTCAGGACTTCCCGCCGTGAGGTTCCTAGGAGTGAACCTACTGTTTCCCCTGTTGGGGATGAATTTTTGACTAAAGGTCCTTCGCCTATTAGAGAGGGAACCTCCACAGTTCCGGCTGGCAGTGCCGGAGATTCTTTGCTCGAGGCTGCTGTCGCTGCTACCGCTTCAGGTAGTGGGACGAGATCGCCTTTGAGGCCGAGCGAAATAAGAATATCTTTATCCAGACCAGTAACGAGAGTAACCCCTGCTGCGTCTGTAAGTATATCCAGCGAGATTTCACCCGATGAGCCTCGAGTAGATCTTGGTGAAAAGCTGGAGGAATACCTGCCAGTGTCAGTTGGCACACCCCTTTCTCCAGGTATGACAGCTCGCTTAGCATCATTAAGAAATGATTTAGCTGTACCGGCTGCCGACACGACATATATACCATCGGCCATGGATAAATGTCGTCTTTATGCCTCTTTTTAGAAAGGTTAACATCAGGTTGATATTAACTTTCTCTTATCTTCTTTTCAGGGGAAGACATCTACGGGAAGGGCAGCATCGACGCAACTTTTGGCTCTGTTGCAGCTCCTGCCGATGACATGGAGGTGCCCGACTTCGAAGAGGAAACATTTTTGGGTGCCGGCTCACCCGAAACAGTTCTGATATCTCGAGAGAAGAATGAGCCTGTCATTACGACTATGTCTCCTTTGAGTACGCCAGCGACTTCAGCCGTTGTCGGTGCCTCTACCTTTGTTGCGCCCTCTACTGAAGCGACGACTGTGACGATACCCTCTGCAGTCGTTCCTGGAAGGGGATTCGCTGATATTGCAGCCACTCCCAGCGTCCAATCTAATTTCGCCATGCTGATTGAGCAGTATACTAGTATTTTATATGCCACTTTGAAGACGCTGATATCAATGGTGCTGGAGAAGAATCTAGGTTTTGAGGCTCTGAGGAGGTCCTCCCAGTTTGTGATAGCATCGATCAGAGATTTCAACGACGCTGGGAGAGCTGATACACTGGAGTAGATAGTTAATGGTTTAGAGCAACCCATTAACAATTATTTGCAATTATCCCAGGGCAGCATTGATGACCTGATTTAGGCTGAATATGACTCTTTGACTGCGAGGCTCGTTGGGGAGATAGAAACTTTGAGCAGGTCCATCGAGGCTCAGTAGAAAGAGATGAATGAAGAGCATGCCGCATTGGAGTATGTCATTCCCCAGCTAGCCAAGTACGAGGCCGAATATGAGAAAGAGGCAGCGAGGGTCCGCCAATTGAAAGATGAACTTGCTCAAGCAGAGGAGAGGGCTCTTGCTTCATCGGCAGCTAGAGACATGTTGAAGAACCAACTGGAAGCATCTTAGCAGGACCTGACACGTGTGGGTATCATCCACGCAGATTTTGTACGTGTTCGATCTGAAATGTCTGACTTGAACAATGAGGAGGCAAGGTTGGAGCAGGCTCGCACTACCTTTTTAAGCTCCAGGAATGAGAAGATGGCTGCACTGGCGCAGCAGATCCGTGATTTGACTGCTCCTCCTAAATGATGTACCTTTTTTTGCTTATATTATAATTTTACTCCTCCAGGAGATAATAAAGAAATTTTATCTGACTTTGGTGGACCTATCATCTTGGAATATAAACGATAGGGTAGAGTGAAAGTGATATCAGAGGTAATATGGACGTGATATCCCTTCGGTAAGCTTTAGCTGGACATATCTATTCAGAGGTTATATGGACATGATATAATATGATCCAACTAAATTTGTATATAAAACACTATTAGAGGTAATATGGACCTGATAGGTTTTGAAGTTCCAAATTAGTTAGACATATCTATTCAGAGGTTATATGGAAATGATAGAATATGATCCAACTAGTTCTTTGGAAGTAGTATTGTCAGAATGAGATCTTCACCATACTCCGTTTGAGCAAAGAAGATTAAGCGTAGTACCTCTTAAGGAATTTGCCATTGATAGGAGCCATCAACAAGTCTCCATTAGGCTTGGCTAATCTGTAGGCACCATTTGAGAACGTCGTCTCGATCACATAAGGGCCTTCCCATTTGGGCTGGAATTTATCCTTACTCTTGTGAGTAATGATTATTGGCCTTTTCACAGCTAAAACTAGCTCGCCAACTTTGAACACTCTTTCCTTCACTTTTTGATTAAAAGCTCTGGAAATGCGTGCTTGGTAGAACGCGATGCGCTGTTGGGCTTGAAGGAGTTTTTCGTCTAATCCTTCTAGCTCTTGAAGCCTTAATAGGTCATTCTTTTCCTGTGTCAACTCATTAGTCACTGCTATTCTGAGTGACAAAATTTGGATTTCGATAGGGAGAACTGCTTCGCTCCCGTAAACCAATGAGAATGGGGTACAACCCGTCGGTGCTCGTACCGTTGTGCGGTATGCCCAGAGACATTCTCCTAGCTTCTCGTTCCAATCTCTTTTGTTCGAAGAAACGAACTTTTTCAAGAGTTTAATGATGGTTTTGTTGAAAGCTTCCGCCAACATATTAGCAGCAGGATTGTATGCCATAGAGGCCATATTTTGTATCCGATTTTTATCGCAGAATCGATGAAATGCTTGGTTGATGAATTGAGGCCCATTATCATGAATTATCCTTCGGGGTATCCCGAAGTGATAAATAACATGATGCTTGATGAAGCTGATCACGTTAGATGTCTTCACCTCAGCAAGAGGGATCGCCTCTGCCCATTTGGAGAAATAATCCGTGATGGCCAGTATGAAACGGTGACCTCTGAAAGAAGACGGGTGAATAGGACCAATGATATCCATACCCCATGCTTCAAAAGGCCAGGATACAACCGTAGGATGTAAATGTTCAGAAGGTTGATGTATAAAATCTGTGTGAACCTGGCAAGCTTTGCATTGTCTTGCATATTTTATTGCATCTGTGATCATAGTAGGCCAGTAATAGCCCATCCTCCTGATGCGATCCTGTAGCTTAGGACCGGATTGATGTGCTCCGCATACGCCGTCGTAAGCTTTACGGATAATTCACTGTGCTTCATCATCGGAGAGACATCGTAATAGCAATCCATCGTAGGTTCGACGATATAGACATTGTGAAGACGCATCAAAATAGAAGCGTAATGATCGTCTTTTGATGGACACTGCTTCCTTAGGATCCTCCGGCAAGATTCCGTATGCTACAAAATCTATAAAGGGACTTCTCCAGTCTCTCTTGGGAGGATCTATGTTTACAGCGTAACTGTGTTCTATGTGAAAGTTTTTTTTCACACAGAATAGATCTTTGTTAAGAAGGATCACCGAATTCTGCCTTCTTATAGGAATAGCTAAATTTGCAGCTAGACTGGCTAGGGCATCAGCTTCCAAGTTCTAAGATTGAGGTACATGCTCTAGGAAGAACCCTTTGAACATTATGGCTATCTCGACCGTTGCTTGGTGATAAGGAATGAGGTCTGGGTTACGGACTTCATATATTCCTCTGACTTGATTGACGATTAGTAGAGAATCACCGAAAGCTTCCAGAGATTTGACGTCCAATTCTTTAACGACTTGGAGTCCGATGAGTAGGGCATTATACTCTGCCACATTATTAGAGCAAGGCTCGCTAAGAGAATATGCTCGATAGATGACGAGTTTATCGGGAGTGACCAGGACAATTCCTACTCCTGAAACTACGTTTCCCCTGGGACCAGTCCTGGAGGCACCATCGAAGAATAGTTGCCATGCATCAATTTCCATTACAGAATTACATTCTGTAACTTCGTCGGGAATGTCCTCGTATAGTCTGGAGGTCTCCGAAATCAGATGAGCAGCTAGGAAATCATCCAAGGCCTGGCCTTTGATGGACTTCTGAGGGACGTACACCATATCATACTGTATTAATAATATCGTCCAAGTCGCGAGTCAGGAATTAAGAATACTTGGCTTGTTCATTAATACCCAAAGATGCTTGATCCTGGAGATGATATAAATAGTCTGGCCTGTGATATAGTGTCGTATTTTCTGAATGGCGAACATCAGGGCCAAGCATTCTTTTTCTACTGGACTGTACCGGTGTTCAGCTCCGACCATCATCCTGCTTAAATAGTAGATAGCCTGTTCATGACCCTCATCGTTCTTCTGTGCGAGGAGAGCTCCCAGAGAATGATCCATTGCTCGAACATACAGCAAAAACGGTCTTCCTATAATGGGAGGCACCAGAATTGGAGGATTAGTGAGGTGCATTTGATATCATTAAACGCTTGCTGACAGGCTTCGTCCCATACGAAGGATACACCTTTCTTCATGAGACGAGAAAAGGCTGACATCTCCTCGAGAGGTTGGATATGAATCTCCGGATATAAGCCAAACGACCTTGAAATCCCCTGAGTTCCCTCAGATTACGGGGTGGTCGCATTTCTAAGATGGCCTTCACTTTATCCGGGTCCACCTGAATGCCTTTAGTGGTAATAACAAATCCCAGGAATTTGCCACTGGATACACCAAGAAAGGACTTTGTAGGATTCATTTTGAGTTGATGTTGGTGCATCAACTCAAACACTGTCCTCAAGTCTTGGATGTGATTATCCTTGACGTGGCTTTTGACAGCTATATCATCCACGTAACATTCCACAGTTTTGCGTAAATGCTCATGGAATATGTTACTCATATCTTGATGGTACGTAGCCCCGGCATTCTTTAGTCCGAAGGGCATGACCGTGTAGCAATATACCCCCAATGGTGTCCGGAAGGCAGTATGCTTCTCGTCTTCAGGATGCATCTTGATTTGGTTGTATCCTGAAAATTCGTCCATGAAAGACATGCGTTCAAAACTGCACGTATTATCGATCATGACGTCTGTAATGGAAAGAGAAAACTCATCCTTGGGGCAGGCTGCATTCAGATCTCGGTAATTGATGTAGACACGTACTTTTCTACTTTTCTTCATGACTGGGACAACATTGGCGATCCAGTCAGGATGTTGTTCTTCCCGGATGAAGCCACAGGCTATCAACTTCTTAATTTCAGCTTTGATGGCGTCCATCATATCCGGATGAAACCGGCGTTGATGTTGCTTCAAAGGCTTCGAATTAGGCAATATGTTGAGCTTATGAGTAGCCACTTTAGGATCAAGACCTGGCATATCCTCATAATTCCATGCAAAGATGTCAATATATTCTTTTATCAGCTGGATTATTTCTTTCCTTTCTTCTTCGAAAAGATTATTACTGCTAAATATCGGCTTTGGTGAAAGTTTATCCCCAACGTCAATTTGGATAACTTTATCTTCAGTGGGGGGTTCTCTCTGCTCAAACCGGAGTTCCCACTGTGTATCCATTTGTTGAGCCCAAGAGTAATTTTTAAACGGTTTAGATTCTTGTTCGTCTGCTTCGAAGGAATCTGTCAATACCGTATTTACTAGTAATGCTCGTTCGAGATCATCATATGAGCCGGAGGACGAAGAGCCATTTTGAGAAGAGGAAGAGATATCCTCATTTGACTCAGAAATTGTAAGGGAGGTGGTATACCCTAACCCAAAACGAGTTTGTTGACAGTAGGGATCACCGTACAACGGCATTCGCCTGCCTTTCCCGTAGTTGAGGCCTGGTTCCAGCTTCAAGTCATAACCCATACTTTGCATAATCTTCAAAGCTTGCGGGCTATATCTGTGAACCTGTATTTTACCATCATCGTCATCGGGAGAATCCTCTTGTACAGTCGGTTTATTGCGCATGCGACCGAAGACTATTGGACGCTGACTACTGCGAGTAGGCGAGACAATAAAGATAGAATCCTCATATGGCCCATATGTCGTGATGCCATTAGATGATGACGCTACTTCCCACACATACGGATGATAGAAATATATAGCTTTTAAGAATTTTTGTGCTATAGGTTCTATATCGTTATGGGGAGAGGATTCCTGTTTAGGAATTTGAGCGTCAATGTACTGGAAAAGAGGATCTTTATTATCGTCAGAAACCACGTTCCTGATTATATTTACATCAGTCGGCTGTCTATTGCCGGAGGTTGATGACCAAAGGTGGAGGCTTCTGGTTCAAAGTGATCACTAGAGGATCACCTCCTTTTCCTGACTTGGCTTTGTTCAGGAGGATAGCCATGGGTTCCATGACTTTCGGACGAGTAGTTTGCCCTTTTACCTTGATTGACAGAGGTTGCTCGACAGAGGATTCTTCTGGCTTCCGGTGGGATTCCTCCTCTGTCTTGCCTGACACCTCCTCCATGTAGTCTTGAGTGTACAACATGGCATCGGAGTAGTAGGATTCTACTCCTTTAAATGGGTTAAGGTAAGCAAACTCCGTTTTTACTATTCCTTAGGTATCTACATATTTGAAGCATTGATGCAGAGTCAAAGGAACGATGTTGTGATCATGGATCTATGGTCTGCCCAGCAGAATGTTGTAGGACACCTCTGAATCAATGACATAGCATGTAGCCACTGATCTGAGGTCGCCAATCTGGATCCTCAGATGATTTATCTCCAATGGCTTACTTTTCCTGGCGTTGAAGCCCACGATTGTAGTGGTGGTGTAAGCCAATTCGCTGGTAGGAATCCTCAGCGGTCTGTGCAGACTATGAGGAATAATGTTGATCGATGATCCCGGATCCATGTGAATCCGGTCAACCTCCATGGAACCGACATATCCGGTATAATAGAGGGGTCTGTCATACCTGTTATGTTTTAACAATATGTCATCTTGAGTGAAAGTGATATTTGGGACCACCTCTATCATACTATGGCATTGAGGACATGCCACAGGTTCTTCATCAGGGGACTTGAGCTGGGTCAAGTATACATCCGTCTGCATTAATGCTTCACTCAGGGCTTGACGAGTGTCTTTAGAGAGCCTGAGTAATTCAAAAATGGACAATCTGGCTGGTGTATTAGCCAATTGGGCGAGGATGTCAAAGTTATATAGTTTTTCTAAACCTTTGTTTTGAAGATTCTTCAAAGGTTTATCAAAATACACTTCTTTTTGCTTGCCCTTGTCCGCCGCAGTTGGTTTCGAAGGACCTGTCTTTGGTACGACAGGTTCAGGTTCTGAAGGCTTAGCAGCTGAAGTGTCGGCCGATGCTTCTTCTTGACTTGCTCCATAGTCCTTGAGGTAGGCTTTCCCTGAACGGGTTCCAGTAGCCAAAACCTCTTGTTCTGATGTCGCGGATACCGCAACCATATGACATGGTTTACGCTTCGAGTTCTTCTTAGACTTAGCCTTAGCGGCTTGAGTCTCTTCCTCGATCTCTGATACCAGATCTGGATGAACCCACATAATCTCGCCCCGCTGGGTAGTTAGGGGTACCAGGTCATGATTTTGACCCCTGGCTGGAGGGAGATTAACTATGTTCATCGTTGTCTGGGAAATAGGTACAACACCATCCGAAACTTCTTGAGGAGGCAGATTGCCAAATTGAAGAGAGATCATGTTGGCGGTGACCGTCTTCTCGCTATGGCCTTAGCGTCGATCAACTCCTAGATCTTCTTCTTTAGTACATAACACGCCTTTGTGGGGTGATGTATGTACCTATAGAAAATATAGTACTTGGGATTATTGGTACTGCCGACTTTATTAGGCTGCTATACCTCTGGGAGGGTAATCTTGCCGCTTTTGACTAGACACTCGAATATACTCGGAATATCGTCGTCGTCAAAAGAGTAAACTTCGACGGGCCTGGAAGTCCCAAGTTTCGTCTGTGTGGTTGCCGCAGTCTTTTGCCTGGACGTATTGATCGCCAGAGCTTTTTTTCCTTTATAACCACGAGGATGGTCGCTGTTGGAGGATGACCTCTTGCCTCTATCAGAGGCAGATATCATAATTCCATTATCACGCGCCTTTCGACTGTTGTCTTCAGCGACTACCGCTGAGATGATGAACGAGGGCCAATCATGGAACTGATATGGTCCTGTGAACACCGAGATCACCAGAAGGAGATTCTTCCTGCAAATGTCCACCAATGCCGAGTCTGAAACTCTGGGAGGCATTTGCAAAGTGGCTTGACGAAAATGTTCGATGAAAGCGCGAACGTTCTCCTTCTCCTTCTGCTTCACTTCGATGAGAGAGGACATAGACATGTCCATCCCTCCTTCATAGAATCGCTCAAAGAACAAAGTCTTGAAATCTTCAAAGGAAGTAATGCAGTTGTCCGCAAGACTACGGTACCACTGATAAGCCACTCCCGAGAGACAGCCTTTGAACACTCGAGTGAGAAGGGCGTCATTCCCTTACAATAATACCGTCATCATACTGAAATAGTTCATGTACTGTCTCGGTGATGCCTTTCCCTCAAACAAAGTCTTAGTCTATGGTTTGTATTTAGGAGGAAAAGGGACCTCATCCCAGATAGCTGGGTAAGGCTGATTGATTCCCAATTTCTTGAGCTGATCTATGTGCTTCAAGGCATCAAATTGGGCTTTCAACTCCCGTACTGCCTGCATCGGATCTTCTGCATCAAATTGGGCAGAGTGGTGAGAGATCGGTCGTATTGCAACTCCAACAGGAGGCAATACATTCTCTGAGTTAGGAAGTAGGGGAGCTGCTGACTCTTGATCTAGAGGAGGCTCCTGGTTCATGTTGGATGGTGGTAAATCCACCCCCTCACGTATTTGAGTCGGAGGGGCCGATGCTTGAGCTATATCAGCTGTGTGTTGAGTTAGCATCATCTGGTGTATATTCTCCATCATGAATTGTATCTCTTTCAGAGATGTCTCTAGCACAGTGATGCGTTGCTCAGTGCTTCCTGATGGGGAAGCCTCTTCGCGTTCATCTCCAATGGCATAGACTCCCATTTCCCTGGGTGTCATTGAAGGGTTAGTATAGGTCTCTGTAGAAGTTGACTCTATACTTTCAGCATCTGATTCGGGAAATTGGCGACCCCCAGTGTCGAAATCAGAAGAGTACGTAGCTGGCTGTCGTGACCTTGAACGGGTATTTCGGAATACCCCAGCTTTAGTGTTCTTAAGGAGTTTGTCGAATCTCCTTTGGCTTGGAGTTCTAGAGGGATGACGTCTTGAATTCGACCTTCCTCTAGGAACGTGTGAACCCATGTTGACTGATGCATATGTAGGCTCTTCTTCATGGAAAGACAAAGAGTAGTTCAACCGGTCGAAAACTGTCCGTTTTGCTTCAGAACAGCAATAATTAACTACAATTTTATGACTATTACAACAGTGCTCCCTAGGGGGTGTAATAGACATGTTGGAAGATCCCCTATACTTGCGCTTCTGGATCAGATATTCACGCAAGTCAGGAGGATTAACAGAAGAATAAGAAGAAGGCTTGTTCCTCTTGTTTACATCAGTTGGAATGCGGATATTGGGAACCATAACTCTCCCCCTGCCACCCGTATACAGCAGGTTAGCCATATAAGTAGCAGATGATCCCCGAGGAGTGTGTCTCTCCGTAAACTTGGCTTTCTTTACGCTGAGGGGCTTAACCTGGCGTAATTTGGAACTCTGCTCAGGTTGGCATAAAACTGAGGAGGTCCTCAATCGGCCATCAGTTTCTCGCATAATCTGGAGGGTGGGCAGATTCTTCTCTTGCTGGCGTAAAGGCCGAGAAGAATCTGAGGAGGTCCTCAATCTACATTTATATGAGGCATTGCCGCAGGCCTCTGTCAAGGGAAGCTCAACTGGCTGGCTTTCTTTCTGTATGGCTATGCCGACTAGTAGTACTTGGCATTGCATCTTCGGATCACATTCACTGCAACACCTTATGGCCTACAGTGCGTCTGGTATTCGGGGCAAGACTGGGCCTGCTCCCTGCCATGGTATGCCGCATACAAGCTGGCCTGAGGGTGATGTCTCCGCTGGGGCTTCAGATCAAGTTCTCGATGAGGAGATAGGGAGATACCCTGCTGGCACTAAAGCCTGCAGTTATATGAGGCATTACTGCAGGCCTCTATCAAGGGAAGCTCAACTGGCTGGCTTTCTCTCTGTATGGCTACACCGACTAGTAGTACTTGGCATTGCATCTTCGGATCGCATTCACTGCAACACCTTATGGCCTGCAGTGTGTCTGGTATTCGGGGCAAGACTGGGCCTATTTCCTGCCATGGTATGCCGCATACAAGCTGGCCTGAGGGCCATTACTGATGGGCTGCTTGCTGACGAAATACGGCATGACAGCTTTTCCAGGGTAGAATTATCGTTCCTGTATCTGATGGGATGTCTAATTCTTCATAACCCCAGGGTGATGTCTCCCGGATCTGGCAGTAGTTCGGGGAGTAATTTCTTGTTGAATTACAAGAATTCCACTTGGAACGTGGTCACAGTCGTAGACTGTCGGCGAGCGTTAAATTTTGCTCATAGCTGGAAGCTCTTCTGCACCATCCCCACTGTACATCTCAATCAACAGGGGACGAGACTTCAGGATTCAGGTAAAGGGAAGACCATTCTTTATCCTGAAGCTTTTTATGGTTGGTCTGCATTAGACCTTCCTATTTGTTGTAAAAAAGTGAAGACCATTGCTTCTTGGAGCCCTATCTGCCTAGTTGGTTCGCCAGGCAGTTTGGGAATGACCAGTTGCACGTGGAAAATGCCATCACCAGCTTCAAGTCCAGAGGTAGACTTATTGATGGAGCGAGAGGATGACGGTACTTCATAATAGGTTGTACTGGAGCATCCTTTACTATACCCGCGACTTCTCTCTCCATGGAGTTGCACATCCTCCATTCGTATAACCAGTTTTATGTGGACATCAATACCTTCCATCACGATTTTGATATGCATGGAAGTTTTAGGATGCCCACTCATAAGTCTGCTGGAAGAGAGGATGTCCCATCAGTCTCCTTTGACGAAGGTGAAGACCCAGTCGGTACAGATAAGTTTTTATTGACAGTACCGAGAGGTGTAATACCTCCGCCTGCAGAGCCTCTTGTTATCCCTGAAAAGCGAAGGGCTCTTGTTCTGAAGGAGACTTCCCCTCGCAAGAGAAAGAAGACTGTTAGTGGTCCTGTCAGGACTTCCTGCTGTGAGGTTCCTAGGAGTGAACCTACTGTTTCCCCTGTTGGGGATGAATTTTTGACTAGAGGTCCTTCGCCTATTAGAGAGGGAACTTCCACAGTTCCGGCTGGCAGTGCCGGAGATTTTTTGCTCGAGGCTGCTGTCGCTGCTACCGCTGCTACCGCTTTAGGTAGTGGTACGAGATCGCCTTCGAGGCCGAGCGAAATAAGAATATCTTTATCCAGACCAGTAACGAGAGTAACCCCTGCTGCGTCTGTAAGTATATCCAGCGAGATTCCACCCGATGAGCCTCGAGTAGATCTTGGTGAAAAGCTGGAGGAATACCTGCCAGTGTCAGTTGGCACACCCCTTTCTCCAGGTATGACAGCTCGCTTAGCATCATTAAGAAATGATTTAGTTGTACCGGCTGCCGACGCGACATATATACCATCGGCCATGGATAAATGTCGTCTTTATGCCTCTTTTTATAAAGGTTAACATCAGGTTGATATTAACTTTCTCTTGTCTTCTTTTCAGGGGAAGACATCTACGGGGAGGGCAGCATCGACGCAACTTTTGGCTCTGTTGTAGCTCCTGCCGATGACATGGAGGTGCCCGACTTCGAAGAGGAAACATTTTCGGGTGCCGGCTCACCCGAAACAGTTCTGATATCTCGAGAGGAGAATGAGCCTGTCATTACGACTATGTCTCCTTTGAGTACGCCAGCGACTTCAGCCGTTATCGGTGCCTCTACCTTTGTTGCGCCCTCTACTGAAGCGACGACTATGACGATACCCACTGCAGTCGTTCCTGGAAGGGGATTCGCTGATATTGCAGCCACTCCCAGCGTCCAATCTAATTTTGCCATGCTGATTGAGCAGTATACTAGTATTTTATATGCCACTTTGAAGACGCTGATATCAATGGTGCTGGAGAAGAATCTAGGTTTTGAGGCTCTGAGGAGGTCCTCCCAGTTTGTGATAGCATCGATCAGAGATTTCAACGACGCTGTGTCACTACCACTTTTCCATGTAAGGGTATTTCTGTAATTTAACTACTTAAATAATTATGTATTTAATTAATTGCTGAGTTTTATAAGTAATTATATATTGTTAATAATATTTAGTTTTAGGTCTAACCCTAAAAATCCATTAGGACAACCCTAATGGGTAAACCCTAGTTAGAAAACCCTATTCTAGCATAACCCTAGAATTTAAAAATTAGGGTGAACCCTCAAAACCCTAGACTGGCTAAACCTTAGTTAATTAGGTTCTACATGACCTAATCTAGGGGTTAAACCTAGGCTATACACTAGAAACCCTAACTGGGCCTTAATATAAGAGGAACCCTCTCATTCTTCATGTAGAAGAGGAAAACCCTAGCCTCCACCAGAGAAAACCAATCCTCCACCCCATTTTCGAGATCTAACCTAGGGCTCCCATTTTCTCCTCCTTCAAAGCAAGAGAAGAAGAGCCTCGTTGAAGAAACCTTCCCTGCAGGTGAGAACCCTAATTTTCTTCATTTAATTTCTGTGTACAGATGATAATGGCCATTAGGAACCCCCATATGCTGTGTGTGTAGTTCGATTTTAGGGTTTTTGGATTAGGTGGGTGACCCGTATGGGGTTTTCCCCAATTATCAGGAACCCTAACCCTAGATTTGGTTTGTAGACAGATTTTCCCCATTTTCATGTAGATATAAATTCGATTTTAGGGTTTACTTATCTAGGTATTCTAATTTCTGAAATTGATGTATGAATCTATATGCATATATATGTATTGTGGTGGGGGGATGATGTAATGAGTTCAGAACTGTGTATTTCTGTGTGTGGTCGGGTATGTACAGGCTGTGTTTGGGTTTCATGGTGTATCGGGTTGAGAGATTTCTGTGCACAGGGGTTTGATTTCTTTGCTGTGCATCTGTGTGTGAGATGAGGGTGTAGAGTGTGTTTTAGAACTGTGTAACTGTGCAGATTTTAGTATATGTGTGAGAAGAAAGTGAGAGAGGGAAGGAAATCTGTATACTGTGTGTGTGTGTTTTGTGTTAGGAATTTCAGTGTCTGTGTGTGGCTGTAGGTCAATAACTTGAGGGTTACAATGTGCAAGATATCAGTTTTGTTGAGAGGTTTGTGTGCAATGAGTTAATTTGTGTGCATCAGTAGGTTGTAACTGTGCAGTGTGGGTATCAGTCCATCCCAGAAATCTGGGTGTATATGTCTGTGTGTGGCCTTAAGGTATAGTGTGTGTCCATGAGTAATCAGCATACATAGTGTATCAGTCACCCATTGCATATTGTGTGAGAGTTGTGTTATTCCTTGCTGTGTAGATTGCAGCCTGTGTTATCAGTGTGAGGGATTTTTCTTGTATCCAGTCATGTGTGTGTGTGTATGGTATCAGTCTAATATATGTGTGTGGAGTGAGTTAACTAGGACCTATGTGAACTGAGAACTGTGTGTCCTTGTTCATGTGTAAACTGTGCAGATATTCAAGTGTGTGTGGGTGTGTTAATTCTGTAGGAGAGGAACCAACTGTGTTCCTGTGTGTGTATGGCTGTGTGTGTGAACTGTGAGTGATGGTTAATAGGAAACAGAGTGCCTAGGTGCAGTAAGGTAGCAGTAAGTTTCAGTAGGTTAGATAACTGTGAGGTATTAAATTCCTGTGTCAGTATGTAACTGTGTATATGTATATAAGCCTGTGTGTCAGTTATGATACTTACATAATTTCAGTGTATACCTGTGTCCATGTGTAATCAGTACACATGTGTGAGTGGTGAGAGTATGCAACTAGGTAGTGAAGGAACTGTGTGTGTAGAGTGTTTTGTTCAGATTTTTGTGTGTGAGTTCAGCACCTTAGAACTGTGTGTTTTCCTAGTGTGTGTCTACATGTGTAGGGGTGTAGCAGTAGGCCTAGAACCTTAGTAGATGTGTCTCAGAATTCCCAGGCCTAAGGTATAATGTATAGTGTGTAGTCTTGGGTAGCAGTGGGAAGTTTCTGTTGTGAATTCAGTATCAATGTGATATGGATACCCTTGTTACTGATACATCTCACTTAGCCCTGATACTTGGCTGATGCTCTATTAGCAAGGATCAGAGTAGATTAAGAGGGGGGGCTGTTGCAGTCCAAATTATCTCAGTTAGCCATTGAGATACATGTGTGTGTGTGCCCCTTTTTGAGAGTGAATTATCTAGGTTAGATGTGGACATGTGCAGTGGGTTAGTATCAGTAGGATATATGTATATCAGTGCCATACCTGTCTATGTGTGACTGTGTATTTCCTGTCCAGTGTGTTGGGCATTGGGGTTTCAGTATTAGTGTTAGGAAGAAATGCATCAGTTAGCAGTGTGAGTGAGTTGGTAAATTAGTATAGATGTTGATATGGGGTACTGTGGGTTAATGGTATTAAGTATATGAGTAAGGTATAAGTTAAGTCACTAAATAAACACTATCCTATAGATAAATTGGGCAAGTATATTTATAAGTCATATATATTATTACGACTCACTATATGGTCTATATAGCTATATGATACCTAGTATCTAGATACTCATGAGGTGGACCTAGAAACCTAGTCACAACCTAGTTTTAACTAGTATTAGTTAAAAATAGCTAGTATGAACCTAGAAGCAAGGTATTAACTAGTTTTGACCAAAAACCTAGAATTGACTTGGTTGGACCTAGTATTGACCAGAAAACCTTAGACATGGCCTAGAAACCTCGTTTTTAAATTGTTAAGCATGTTATTCTTTTAATTCATTAATTAACATTGAATTTCCATAAATAGGTCATTGTGATTCCATTTTGGACCTCGCTCCTTACATTCTGCTCAGGACCACAGGCGAGTACATTCTCTGACAGTTTTCATGGTTGATTACTTCTATAAATTGTAGTGTATTTCATACTTGATTCCGACACTATGGATACACGGGTTAGCACCCTAGATCCCCATCACGAGGAGTCGTGGTTGGAATCCATCGTGCTAGCTGGGGGATGGGGAACTATTAGTAGATTATGTGATCATATCCAAACATTTATATGCACCATAGCTCACCCCACTTCTCACGTCGGGTGCGGCCTGACCACTTATATGCTCCATAGCTGTTATATATGATTAGCCTGACCACTATATGCACCATAGCTAACCATGCGGTTAGCCTGACCTAAAAGAATCATAGCTAATCATATATAACCAGCCTGATCCAGTCCCAAGCCGATCACATGATAAACTAATAATTCAAACACTTAGCTAGATGTCTTATCTTTATTCAGATTTGCTTGTTCTAGCATTTACTACTTATTGCTCATTGCTAGATGCCTACTGTCTATTTCATTTTCTCCAGTACTTCACATGTTCAGCTTTTATTTCCATCTTGTATCTCTTACACTGTTTATAGATTTTGTCAATTAATGAAACTGCTGTTAGTGCTTGTGCTTCGCTCCAATCCTGACTGGATAACCAACATTTTTCAGAGGACCTGGAGGACTTTTGCCCTACTCATTACGGTCCAGGAATAGAGGAGGATTTCACCCCAGAAATTCCAGAGGAGGTGCCTATCTTAGAGGAGAACTTGCCTGCCCATGCTTAGATTATTTTTCTGCATTTATTATTTTAGACTGAGACTGAGACTGAGACTGAGATGTATTTATTTTTATTTGTGACTTTGTGAGGTCATTTGGACCCAGGATTTGAGTTAAACTTCTTGTGATTGGTTTAAATAGAACTCTTTTCAATTCTCATCGTGCCATTATGTTTATAGTTATGATTGAGTATATAATAGAACTGTGATTTATTTATCATTGTTCTCCGTACGGAGTTGAGACTATTGACAGGATATACTATGTTTGTGACCTAGACAGCGTTCTACCGCCGATGCTGCGGCGTAGGCTGGACGTACCCACGACTCATGCCCAATTTCCGGGTGCGGGTCGTGACACGTTTTTAGTGGTGGCCCATACAGGTCCTGTAGTCTCTAGTCTGTAGTCTCTAGTCTGTAGTCTAGTCTGTAGTCTAGCAGTCTAGTCTTAGATTCACATTAGAGCGATATTGTTGTAATAGGAATTAGGCCGAGGATATGCTCAATCACAATTAGGAATTTCCGATTCTTATAATACTACTCTTAATAATTTTTCCTTTAGAAATTTTTGTCCTTCCTTGATGATATCGTATCTATTGCTTTAATTGAATCTTTCGATCTGTCTTCAGGATGCCGCCAAGAAGATCCCAGAGACTCGGAGCAGCAGATACAGAGAGGTCTGCCACCTCTCGCGCTGCCGGACAGACATCAGCAGCACCTCCTACATCTCCAGGACAGGTGGGAGTGTCTGCAGCATTCGGGGGTCCTCCACCACCAGTTCAGAGGGTCCCCACAGCTACGACGGCACCACCACCTCCACCACCACCAGCTCAGCATCCAGGAGGTGTGCCCGTCGATGGGGCACAGATGTTCGCTTTGATTCAGGGCATGGTCGACGCCCAGAGGACGTCGGCAGAGGCCCAGATAGTGCAGGCTGAGGCACATCAGGCCCAGACAGAGATGATGAGGGTGAACATGGAGAATGCTCACCAAGTGGCTCTCCAGGCTGTGGAGAGAGTCACTCAGCAGCAGCAACATCCTGGTCAGCAACAACAGAGGCCGGGCACCATTGTGGACTTCAAGAGGATGATGCCTCGGGAGTTCAAGGGGACAGAAGGGATACTCTACGCCGATGACTGGCTAGAGGACATCGAGAGGAACTTGCGTTTGGCGCAGATTCCAGAGGCGCTCCAGATCGAGGCCGCTGGCAGCCAGATGTTCGACATTGCCTTGACGTGGTTTCGCACGGAGCCGAGACTCTTGCGCGGGGGACTCACTTGGGAAGCTTTCAAGGAGCTCTTCAAAGAAAAGTTCTTTCCTGATGTCGCCCTGGGAGCTTTGGAGAGTCAGTTCCATGACTTAGCCCAGGGGAGCTCGTCCGTCGATGAGTATGCCGCGGAGTTTAGCCGTCTGAGCCGCTTCGCACCGTCGATGATTAGAGATCCGGGGGACAGGGCCCGGAAATTCAGAAAGGGGCTGACAAGAGAGATCAAGTCTCGCACGTCGGGACGTCGCACAGCTACCTACGAGGGCATATTGATGGATGCCCAAGTAGCCGAGGATGACTTGGACCTCAGGCCCAAGAGGGGACGCGATGTTACCGGAGGGGCAAACAGTAGTGTGGGAACAGGCAAGCGTCCACACTTTCAGCAGCAGCAGAGACACTTTCAGCAACAGCACCAGGCACCAGCTCGAGGGCAGGTTCAGCAACAGCAGCAGAGGCAGACTCAGCCCGCCATCCAGAGTGCGTACTGCGGGAAGATGGGACATACTAGAGATATCTGCAGGCACAGATTGGGCTCATGTTTGTCCTGCGGATCGACGACACATCAGCTGAGGGATTGCCCTACCATTCGGACTCGTCCAGGTCAGGGTGGAGCAGCCGCCCAGAGAGGACCAGGCAGGGTACCTACCGTACCAGGAGGCCAACAACAGAGGGGACCACTTCCACCACAAAATCAGAAGTTCGCCCAGCATCAGCAGCAGAGAGGTGCGCCCCAGGGGCGAGCGTACGCCATGGCAGTCGAGGAGATCGAGCCAGCAGGAGACTTGATCACAGGTTCGGTTCTTCTCGATTGTATTCCTGCATTTACCTTATTCGACTCTGGCGCTTCCCATAGTTTTGTGTCTGTATCATATGCACTTCGACATCATTTAGACACAGAACCATTAGCTAGGACTTGCAAGATCATGACTGGTGGAGGTATTATCCTAGTCCGTGATCACTGCAAGGACCGGAGAGTGTCAGTAGGAGGCCGAGACTTGAGCGTGAGCTTACTTGTTATGCCACTTCCGGGGTACGATATTGTACTCGGAATGGACTGGTTGAGTAGGCATCATGCTACGATAGATTGTTATAGAGGCAGAGTATTGTTCAGACCACCAGGAGAGCCGGAGTTTGAGGTCGTCAGAGCAGCAGCGGAACAGAGCAGGAGCACATTTTGCGGAGCCAGGGCGGAAGAAGAGGAGTTGCCACATCCTCTGATAGCGGAGTTCCTGGATGTATTTCCAGAAGAGTTGCCAGGCTTGCCGCCAGACAGGGATGTTGAATTCTCTATAGATTTGGTTCCAGGAGCGGAGCCCATTTCACAACATGTCTATAGAGTCAACAACAGCGAGCTGGCAGAACTGAAGAAGCAAGTTGAGGAGCTGCAGGACAAAGGCTTCATCAAATCCAGTTCATCACCATGGGGAGCTCCGGTATTGTTCGTACCGAAGAAGGACGGCACGGTGCGCATGTGTATTGATTATAGAGCTTTGAACAATATCACTATCAAGAATAAGTACCCGCTGCCGAGGATAGATGATCTTTTCGACCAGTTGAGCGGGGCGAGGGTGTTTTCAAAGATTGATTTGAGGTCAGGCTATCACCAGGTGAAGGTGAAGAAGGAAGACACGCCAAAGACAGCCTTTCGGACCAGATACGGCCAGTTTGAGTTCATGGTGATGCCATTTGGTTTAACCAATGCACCGGCAGTATTCATGAACTTGATGAACAAGGTGTTCCACCAGTACCTTGACAAGTTCGTGGTGGTGTTCATCGACGATATTCTGGTGTATTCCAAGACACCGGAGGAGCACGAAGAGCACCTAAGATTGGTCTTAGAGACTCTCAGGAGGGAGAAGCTGTACGAGAAACTCTCTAAGTGTGAATTCTTCCTTGACAAGGTTGAATTTCTTGGGCATGTGGTATCGGGTGACGGAATCTCGGTTAACCCACAGAAGATCGAGGCAGTGGAGTCATGGGCTACCCCCAGTTCGGTAGCTGAGATCAGGAGTTTCCTCGGGCTTGCAGGATACTACAGGAGGTTTGTACAAGACTTCTCCAAGATTGCAGCGCCGATGACCAGACTGACTAGGAAGGATGTGGATTTTGTGTGGACGGAGGAGTGCCAGGCTGCATTTGATGAGCTGAAGAAGAGGTTGACGACAGCTCCAATTTTGACGTTGCCATCAGGGACAGGTGGTTTTACCATCTACAGTGATGCTTCAGGGAAGGGTCTGGGATGTGTTCTTCAACAGCACGGGAAGGTAATTGCCTATGCTTCCAGGCAGTTACGCCCTCATGAAAAGAATTATCCCACCCACGATTTAGAGTTGGCAGCAGTTATCTTCGCTCTAAAGCTGTGGAAACATTACCTGTACGGAGAGCGTGTGGAAATCTTCACAGACCACAAGAGCTTGAAGTACGTATTCACACAGAAGGAGCTGAACATGAGGCAGAGGAGATGGTTAGAGCTGATGAAGGACTTTGACATATCATTGCAGTACCATCCAGGGAAGGCTAACGTAGTCGCCGATGCTTTGAGCAGGTATCCGATGGCTATGTACTTGACAACAGATAGGCATTTGTTGGCTGATTTAGAGAGCTTGGAGATTGAGGTGTTAGTTCCCGGTACCGAGATTCAGATGTGGGGATTACAGATACAGTCAGAACTGATGGACAGGATCAGAGCTACGCAGTACGATGATGAGACTCTGAGGAGTATCAGAGCCCAAGTTCAGATGGGATTGTCGAACGATTTCACTATCGCAGATGATGGTTCCTTACGGCACGGCACGAGGATGTGTGTGCCGAGCGGGGAGCTGCGCGAGGAGGTTTTACAGGAGGCACACCGCTCTCAGTACTCGATGCATCCCGGTGCCAACAAGATGTATCGAGACTTGAGAGAGCATGTATGGTGGTATGGAATGAAGCGTGAGGTAGCACGCTTCGTATCTCGGTGTCTAGTGTGCCAGCAGGTAAAGGCGGACCGGCAGAGGCCAGGAGGTTTGCTTCAACCTTTACCGATCCCAGAGTGGAAGTGGGAGCACGTGACCATGGATTTTGTTTCAGGGCTTCCACGTTCTCCAGGAGGGAAAGACGCGATTTGGGTCATCGTGGACAGGTTGACCAAATCAGCCCATTTCTTACCTTTCAAAGTGGGCACGTCGACAGAGAAGCTAGCAGAGATGTACGTGCGACAGATTGTTAGGATTCATGGAGTTCCTGTGAGCATCGTCTCAGATCGGGATAGTCGTTTCACTTCCCACTTCTGGAGGAGTCTGCAGGCTAGCTTGGGCACTCAGCTCAAGTTCAGTACCGCATATCACCCCCAGACAGACGGGCAGTCTGAGAGGACTATTCAGACTCTCGAGGATATGCTACGCACTTGCGTTTTAGATCTCGGAGGTTCTTGGGAGGATCATCTGCACCTGGTAGAGTTCGCTTACAACAACAGCTACCAGGCCAGCATCGAGATGTCACCATTTGAGGCTCTTTATGGACGGAGGTGTCGTACACCGCTATCGTGGGACGACGTTGGAGAGAGAGCCTTGCTAGGACCAGAAATGGTCGTGGATGCAGCAGAAAAGGTGAAACTCATCAGAGACAGACTGCGAGTGGCGCAGGACAGACAGCGGCATTGGGCCGACAGCCACCGTAGACCCCTTGAGTTTCAGGTATAGATTGTTGTTTTCTGGTTGTGTTGTTTGTTTGTTTAGACTGCGTGTTGAGACTGTTTTGTGTTAGGTTGGCGATCTAGTATTCCTACGGATTTCTTCGACGCGTGGAACGATTCGTTTTGGCAGAGGCGGGAAGCTTAGCCCACGCTACATCGGACCCTTCGGTATTCTGGCGAGGGTAGGTGCAGTGGCATATAGACTGGACTTGCCGCCTGCATTGGAGGGAGTGCATAATGTGTTTCACGTGTCGTAGCTGAGACGGTACGTGGCCGACCCTAGTCACGTACTTGATCACTCGGAGATTGAGGTTGGTCCGACGCTCAGCTACCCTGAGCAGCCCATAGAGATCTTGGACCGCAGAGAGAAGGTGTTGCGGAACCAAACTATTCCTTTGGTTCGTGTTGCATGGAGACACCACTCTCCAGGGGAGTCGACCTGGGAGAGAGAAGACGAAATGCGCGAGCAATACCCTTATCTCTTCCAGACTTGAGGTATATTTCCTTTTCTGAATTCATTCTTGTTGTAGTTCAGTCCAATTTCGAGGACAAAATTTCTTTTAGGAGGGTAGACTTGTCACTACCACTTTTCTATGTAAGGGTATTTCTGTAATTTAACTACTTAAATAATTATGTATTTAATTAATTGCTGAGTTTTATAAGTAATTATATATTGTTAATAATATTTAGTTTTAGGTCTAACCCTAGAAATCCATTAGGACAACCCTAATGGGTAAACCCTAGTTAGAAAACCCTATTCTAGCATAACCCTAGAATTTAAAAATTAGGGTGAACCCTCAAAACCCTAGACTGGCTAAACCTTAGTTAATTAGGTTCTACATGACCTAATCTAGGGGTTAAACCTAGGCTATACACTAGAAACCCTAACTGGGCCTTAATATAAGAGGAACCCTCTCATTCTTCATGTAGAAGAGGAAAACCCTAGCCTCCACCAGAGAAAACCAATCCTCCACCCCATTTTCGAGATCCAACCTAGGGCTCCCATTTTCTCCTCCTTCAAAGCAAGAGAAGAAGAGCCTCGTTGAAGAAACCTTCCCTGCAGGTGAGAACCCTAATTTTCTTCATTTAATTTCTGTGTACAGATGATAATGGCCATTAGGAACCCCCATATGCTGTGTGTGTAGTTCGATTTTAGGGTTTTTGGATTAGGTGGGTGACCCGTATGGGGTTTTCCCCAATTATCAGGAACCCTAACCCTAGATTTGGTTTGTAGACAGATTTTCCCCATTTTCATGTAGATATAAATTCGATTTTAGGGTTTACTTATCTAGGTATTCTAATTTCTGAAATTGATGTATGAATCTATATGCATATATATGTATTGTGGTGGGGGGATGATGTAATGAGTTCAGAACTGTGTATTTCTGTGTGTGGTCGGGTATGTACAGGCTGTGTTTGGGTTTCATGGTGTATCGGGTTGAGAGATTTCTGTGCACAGGGGTTTGATTTCTTTGCTGTGCATCTGTGTGTGAGATGAGGGTGTAGAGTGTGTTTTAGAACTGTGTAACTGTGCAGATTTCAGTATATGTGTGAGAAGAAAGTGAGAGAGGGGAGGAAATCTGTATACTGTGTGTGTGTGTTTTGTGTTAGGAATTTCAGTGTCTGTGTGTGGCTGTAGGTCAATAACTTGAGGGTTACAATGTGCAAGATATCAGTTTTGTTGAGAGGTTTGTGTGCAATGAGTTAATTTGTGTGCATCAGTAGGTTGTAACTGTGCAGTGTGGGTATCAGTCCATCCCAGAAATCTGGGTGTATATGTCTGTGTGTGGCCTTAAGGTATAGTGTGTGTCCATGAGTAATCAGCATACATAGTGTATCAGTCACCCATTGCATATTGTGTGAGAGTTGTGTTATTCCTTGCTGTGTAGATTGCAGCCTGTGTTATCAGTGTGAGGGATTTTTCTTGTATCCAGTCATGTGTGTGTGTGTATGGTATCAGTCTAATATATGTGTGTGGAGTGAGTTAACTAGGACCTATGTGAACTGAGAACTGTGTGTCCTTGTTCATGTGTAAACTGTGCAGATATTCAAGTGTGTGTGGGTGTGTTAATTCTGTAGGAGAGGAACCAACTGTGTTCCTGTGTGTGTATGGCTGTGTGTGTGAACTGTGAGTGATGGTTAATAGGAAACAGAGTGCCTAGGTGCAGTAAGGTAGCAGTAAGTTTCAGTAGGTTAGATAACTGTGAGGTATTAAATTCCTGTGTCAGTATGTAACTGTGTATATGTATATAAGCCTGTGTGTCAGTTATGATACTTACATAATTTCAGTGTATACCTGTGTCCATGTGTAATCAGTACACATGTGTGAGTGGTGAGAGTATGCAACTAGGTAGTGAAGGAACTGTGTGTGTAGAGTGTTTTGTTCAGATTTTTGTGTGTGAGTTCAGCACCTTAGAACTGTGTGTTTTCCTAGTGTGTGTCTACATGTGTAGGGGTGTAGCAGTAGGCCTAGAACCTTAGTAGATGTGTCTCAGAATTCCCAGGCCTAAGGTATAATGTATAGTGTGTAGTCTTGGGTAGCAGTGGGAAGTTTCTGTTGTGAATTCAGTATCAATGTGATATGGATACCCTTGTTACTGATACATCTCACTTAGCCCTGATACTTGGCTGATGCTCTATTAGCAAGGATCAGAGTAGATTAAGAGGGGGGGCTGTTGCAGTCCAAATTATCTCAGTTAGCCATTGAGATACATGTGTGTGTGTGCCCCTTTTTGAGAGTGAATTATCTAGGTTAGATGTGGACATGTGCAGTGGGTTAGTATCAGTAGGATATATGTGTATCAGTGCCATACCTGTCTATGTGTGACTGTGTATTTCCTGTCCAGTGTGTTGGGCATTGGGGTTTCAGTATTAGTGTTAGGAAGAAATGCATCAGTTAGCAGTGTGAGTGAGTTGGTAAATTAGTATAGATGTTGATATGGGGTACTGTGGGTTAATGGTATTAAGTATATGAGTAAGGTATAAGTTAAGTCACTAAATAAACACTATCCTATAGATAAATTGGGCAAGTATATTTATAAGTCATATATATTATTACGACTCACTATATGGTCTATATAGCTATATGATACCTAGTATCTAGATACTCATGAGGTGGACCTAGAAACCTAGTCACAACCTAGTTTTAACTAGTATTAGTTAAAAATAGCTAGTATGAACCTAGAAGCAAGGTATTAACTAGTTTTGACCAAAAACCTAGAATTGACTTGGTTGGACCTAGTATTGACCAGAAAACCTTAGACATGGCCTAGAAACCTCGTTTTTAAATTGTTAAGCATGTTATTCTTTTAATTCATTAATTAACATTGAATTTCCATAAATAGGTCATTGTGATTCCATTTTGGACCTCGCTCCTTACATTCTGCTCAGGACCACAGGCGAGTACATTCTCTGACAGTTTTCATGGTTGATTACTTCTATAAATTGTAGTGTATTTCATACTTGATTCCGACACTATGGATACACGGGTTAGCACCCTAGATCCCCATCACGAGGAGTCGTGGTTGGAATCCATCGTGCTAGCTGGGGGATGGGGAACTATTAGTAGATTATGTGATCATATCCAAACATTTATATGCACCATAGCTCACCCCACTTCTCACGTCGGGTGCGGCCTGACCACTTATATGCTCCATAGCTGTTATATATGATTAGCCTGACCACTATATGCACCATAGCTAACCATGCGGTTAGCCTGACCTAAAAGAATCATAGCTAATCATATATAACCAGCCTGATCCAGTCCCAAGCCGATCATATGATAAACTAATAATTCAAACACTTAGCTAGATGTCTTATCTTTATTCAGATTTGCTTGTTCTAGCATTTACTACTTATTGCTCATTGCTAGATGCCTACTGTCTATTTCATTTTCTCCAGTACTTCACATGTTCAGCTTTTATTTCCATCTTGTATCTCTTACACTGTTTATAGATTTTGTCAATTAATGAAACTGCTGTTAGTGCTTGTGCTTCGCTCCAATCCTGACTGGATAACCAACATTTTTCAGAGGACCTGGAGGACTTTTGCCCTACTCATTACGGTCCAGGAATAGAGGAGGATTTCACCCCAGAAATCCCAGAGGAGGTGCCTATCTTAGAGGAGAACTTGCCTGCCCATGCTTAGATTATTTTTCTGCATTTATTGTTTTAGACTGAGACTGAGACTGAGACTGAGATGTATTTATTTTTATTTGTGACTTTGTGAGGTCATTTGGACCCAGGATTTGAGTTGAACTTCTTGTGATTGGTTTAAATAGAACTCTTTTCAATTCTCATCGTGCCATTATGTTTATAGTTGTGATTGAGTATATAATAGAACTGTGATTTATTTATCATTGTTCTCCGTACGGAGTTGAGACTATTGACAGGATATACTATGTTTGTGACCTAGACAGCGTTCTACCGCCGATGCTGCGGCGTAGGCTGGACGTACCCACGACTCATGCCCAATTTTCGGGTGCGGGTCGTGACACGCTGGGAGAGCTGATACATTGGAGTAGATAGTTAATGGTTTAGAGCAACCCATTAACAATTATTTGTAATTATCCCAGGGCAGCATTGATGACCTGATTTAGGCTGAATATGACTCTTTGACTGCGAGGCTCGTTGGGGAGATAGAAACTTTGAGCAGGTCCATCGAGGCTCAGTAGAAAGAGATGAATGAAGAGCATGCCGCATTGGAGTATGTCATTCCCCAGCTAGCCAAGTACGAGGCCGAATATGAGGAAGAGGCAGCGAGGGTCCGCCAATTGAAAGATGAACTTGCTCAGGCAGAGGAGAGGGCTCTTGCTTCATCGGCAGCTAGAGACATTTTGAAGAACCAACTGGAAGCATCTTAGCAGAACCTGACACGTGTGGGTATCATCCACGCAGATTTTGTACGTGTTCGATCTGAAATGTCTGCCTTGAACAATGAGGAGGCAAGGTTGGAGCGGGCTCGCACTACCTTTTTAAGCTCCAGGAATGAGAAGATGGCCGCACTGGCGCAGCAGATCCGTGATTTGACTGCTCCTCCTAAATGATGTACCTTTTTTTGCTTATATTGTAATTTTGCTCCTCCAGGAGATAATAAAGAAATTTTATCTGACTTTGGTGGACCTATCATCTTGGAATATAAACGATAGGGTAGAGTGAAAGTGATATCAGAGGTAATATGGACGTGATATCCCTTCGGTAAGCTTTAGCTGGACATATCTATTCAGAGGTTATATGGACATGATATAATATGATCCAACTAAATTTGTATACAAAACACTATTAGAGGTAATATGGACCTGATAGGTTTTGAAGTTCCAAATTAGTTAGATATATCTATTCAGAGGTTATATGGACATGATAAAATATGATCCAACTAGTTCTTTGGAAGTAGTATTGTCAGAATGAGATCTTCACCATACTCCGTTTGAGCAAAGAAGATTAAGCGTAGTACCTCTTAAGGAATTTGCCATTGATAGGAGCCATCAACAAGTCTCTATTAGGCTTGGCTAATCTGTAGGCACCATTTGAGAACGTCGTCTCGATCACATAAGGGCCTTCCCATTTGGGCTGGAATTTATCCTTACTCTTGTGAGTAATGATTATTGGCCTTTTCACAGCTAAAACTAGCTCGCCAACTTTGAACACTCATTCCTTCACTTTTTGATTAAATGCGTGCTTGGTAGAACGTGATGCGCTGTTGGGCTTGAAGGAGTTTCTCGTCTAATCCTTCTAGCTCTTGAAGCCTTAATAGGTCATTCTTTTCCTGTGTCAACTCATTAGTCACTGCTATTCTGAGTGACAAAATTTGGATTTCGATAGGGAGAACTGCTTCGCTCCCGTAAACCAATGAGAATGGGGTACAACCCGTCGGTGCTCGTACCGTTGTGCGGTATGCCCAGAGACATTCTCCTAGCTTCTCGTTCCAATCTCTTTTGTTCGAAGAAACGAATTTTTTTAAGAGTTTAATGATGGTTTTGTTGAAAGCTTCCGCCAACATATTAGCAGCAGGATTGTATGCCATAGAGGCCACATTTTGTATTCGATTTTTATCGCAGAATCGATAAAATGCTTGGTTGATGAATTAAGGCCCATTATCATGAATTATCCTTCGGGGTATCCCGAAGTGATAAATGATATGATGCTTGATGAAGCTGATCACGTTAGATGTCTTCACCTCAGCAAGAGGGATCGCCTCTGCCCATTTGGAGAAATAAGTCGTGATGGCCAGTATGAAACGGTGACCTCTGGAAGAAGACGGGTGAATAGGACCAATGATATCCATACCCCATGCTTCAAAAGGCCAGGATACAACCGTAGGATGTAAATGTTCAGAAGGTTGATGTATAAAATCTGTGTGAACCTGGCAAGCTTTGCATTGTCTTGCATATTTTATTGCATCTGTGATCATAGTAGGCCAGTAATAGCCCATCCACCTGATGCGATCCGGTAGCTTAGGACCGGGTTGATGTGCTCCGCATACGCCGTTGTGAGCTTTACGGATAATCTGCTGTGCTTCATCATCGGAGAGACATCGTAATAGCAATCCATCGTAGGTTCGGCGATATAGACATTGTGAAGACGCATCAAAATAGAAGCGTAATGATCGTCTTTTGATGGACACTGCTTCCTTAGGATCCTCCGGCAAGATTCCGTATGCTACAAAATCTATAAAGGAACTTCTCCAGTCTCTCTTGGGAGGATCTATGTTTACAGCGTAGCTGTGTTCTATGTGAAAGTTTTTTTTCACACAGAATAGATCTTTGTTAAGAAGGATCACCGAATTCTGCCTTCTTATAGGAATAGCTAAATTTGCAGCTAGACTGGCTAGGGCATCAGCTTCCAAGTTCTAAATTAAGGTACATGCTCTAGGAAGAACCCTTTGAACATTATGGCTATCTCGACCGTTGCTTGGTGATAAGGAATGAGGTCTGGATTACGGACTTCATATATTCCTCTGACTTGATTGACGATTAGCAGAGAATCACCAAAAGCTTCCAGAGATTCGACGTCCAATTCTTTAACGACTTGGAGTCCGATGAGTAGGGCATTATACTCTACCACATTATTAGAGCAAGGCTCGCTAAGAGAATATGCTCGATAGATGACGAGTTTATCTGGAGTGACCAGGACAATTCCTACTCCTGAAACTACGTTTCCCCTGGGACCAGTCCTGGAGGCACCATCGAAGAATAATTGCCATGCATCACTTTCCATTACAGAATTACATTCTGTAACTTCGTCGGGAATGTCCTCGTATAGTCTGGAGGTCTCCGGAATCAAATGAGCAGCTAGGAAATCATCCAAGGCCTGGCCTTTAATGGACTTCTGAGGGACGTACACCATATCATACTGTGTTAATAACATCGTCCAAGTCGCGAGTCAGGAATTAAGAACACTTGACTTGTTCATTAATACCCAAAGATGCTTGATCCTGGAGATGATATAAATAGTCTGGCCTGTGATATAGTATCGTATTTTCTGAATGGCGAACATCAGGGCCAAGCATTCTTTTTCTACTGGACTATACCGGTGTTCAGCTCCGACCATCATCCTGCTTAAATAGTAGATAGCCTGTTCATGACCCTCATCGTTCTTTTGTGCGAGGAGAGCTCCCAGAGAATGATCCATTGCTCGAACATACAGCAAAAACGATCTTCCTATAACGGGAGGCACCAGAATTGGAAGATTAGTGAGGTGCGTTTGATATCATTAAACGCTTGCTGACAGGCTTCGTCCCATACGAAGGATACACCTTTCTTCATGAGACGAGAAAAGGCTGACATCTCCTCGAGAGGTTGGATATGAATCTCCGGATATAAGCCAAACGACCTTGAAATCCCCTGAGTTCCCTCAGATTACGGGGTGGTCGCATTTCTAAGATGGCCTTCACTTTATCCGGGTCCACCTGAATGCCTTTAGCGGTAATGACAAATCCCAGGAATTTGCCACTGGATACACCAAGAAAGGACTTTGTAGGATTCATTTTGAGTTGATGTTGGTGCATCAACTCAAACACTATCCTCAAGTCTTGGATGTGATTATCCTTGACGCGGCTTTTGACAGCTATATCATCCACGTAACATTCCACAGTTTTGCGTAAATGCTCATGGAATATGTTACTCATATCTCGATGGTACGTAGCCCCGATATTCTTCAGTCCGAAGGGCATGACCGTGTAGCAATATACCCCCAATGGTGTCCGGAAGGCAGTATGCTTCTCGTCTTCAGGATGCATCTTGATTTGGTTGTATCCTGAAAATTCGTCCATGAAAGACATGTGTTCAAAACTGCACGTATTATCGATCATGACGTCTGTAATGGAAAGAGAAAACTCATCCTTGGGGCAGGCTGCATTCAGATCTCGATAATTGATGTAGATACGTACTTTTTCACTTTTTTTCATGACTGGGACAACATTGGCGACCCAGTCAGGATGTTGTTCTTCCCGGATGAAGCCACAGGCTATCAACTTCTTAATTTCAGCTTCGATGGCGTCCATCATATCCGGACGAAACCGGCGTTGATGTTGCTTCAAAGGCTTCGAATTGGGCAATATGTTGAGCTTATGAGTAGCCACTTTAGGATCAAGACCTGGCATATCCTCATAATTCTATGCAAAGATGTCAATATATTCTTTTATCAGCTGGATTATTTCTTTCCTTTCTTCTTCGAAAAGATTATTACTGCTAAATATCGGCTTTGGTGAAAGTTTATCCCCAACGTCAATTTGGATAACTTTATCTTCAGTGGGGGGTTCTCTCTGCTAAAATCGGAGTTCCCACTGTGTATCCATTTGTTGAGCCCAAGAGTAATTTTCAAACGGTTTAGATTCTTGTTCGTCTGCTTCGAAGGAATCTGTCAATACCGTATTTACTAGTAATGCTCGTTCGAGATCATCATATGAGCCGGAGGACGAAGAGCCATTTTGAGAAGAGGAAGAGATATCCTCATTTGACTCAGAAGTTGCAAGGGAGGTGGTATACCCTAACCCAAAATGAGTTCGTTGACAGTAGGGATCACCGTGCAACGGCATTCGCCTGCCTTTCCCGTAGTTGAGGCCTGGTTCCAGCTTCAAGTCATAACCCATACTTTGCATAATCTTCAAAGCTTGCGGGCTATATCTGTGAACCTGCATTTTACCATCATCGTCATCGGGAGAATCCTCTTGTACAGTCAGTTTATTGCGCATGCGACCGAAGACTATTGGACGCTGACTACTGTGAGTAGGCGGGACAATAAAGATAGAATCCTCATATGGCCCATATGTCGTGATGACATTAGATGATGACGCTACTTCCCATACATACGGATGATAGAAATCTATAGCTTTCAAGAATTTTCGTGCTATAGGTTCTATATCGTTATGGGGAGAGGATTCCTGTTTAGGAATTTGAGCGTCAATGTACTGGAAAAGAGGATCTTTATTATCGTCAGAAACCACGTTCCTGATTATATTTACATCAGTCGGCTGCCTATTGCCGAAGGTTGATGACCAAAGGTGGAGGCTTCTGGTTCAAAGTGATCACTAGAGGATCACCTCCTTTTCCTGACTTGGCTTTGTTCAGGAGGATAGCCATGGGTTCCATGACTTTCGGACGAGTAGTTCGCCCTTTTACCTTGATTGACAGAGGTTGCTCGACAGAGGATTCTTCTGGCTTCCGGTGGGATTCCTCCTCTGTCTTGCCTGACACCTCCTCCATGTAGTCTTGAGTGTACAACATGGCATCGGAGTAGTAGGATTCTACTCCTTTAAACGGGTTAAGGTAAGCAAACTCCATTTTTACTGTTCCTTAGGCATCTACATATTTGAAGCATTGATGCAGAGTCAAAGGAACGATGTTGTGATCATGGATCCATGGTCTGCCAAGCAGAATATTGTAGGACACCTCTGAATCAATGATGTAGCATGTAGCCACTGATCTGAGGTCGCCAATCTGGATCCTCAGACGACTTATCTCCAATGGCTTACTTTTCCTGGCGTTGAAGCCCACGATTGTAGTGGTGGTGTAAGCCAATTCGCTGGTAGGAATCCTCAGCGGTCTGAGCAGACTATGAGGAATAATATTGATCGATGATCCCGGATCCATGTGAATCCGATCAACCTCCATGGAACCGACGTATCCGGTGTAATAGAGGGGTCTGTCATACCTGTTATGTTTTAACAACATGTCATCTTGAGTGAAAGTGATATTTGGGACCACCTCTATCATACTATGGCATTGAGGACATGCCACAGGTTCTTCATCAGGGGACTTGAGCTGGGTCAAGTATACATCCGTCTGCATTAATGCTTCACTCAGGGCTTGACGAGTGTCTTTAGAGAGCCTGAGTAATTCAAAAATGGACAATCTGGCTGGTATGTTAGCCAATTGGGCAAGGATGTCGAAGTTATATAGTTTTTCTAAACCTTTGTTTTGAAGATTCTTCAAAGGTTTATCAAAACGTACTTCTTTTTGCTTGCCCTTGTCCGCCGCAGTTGGTTTCGAAGGACCTGCCTTTGGTACGACAGGTTCAGGTTCTGAAGGCTTAGCAGATAAAGTGTCGGCCGATGCTTCTTCCTGACTTGCTCCATAGTCCTTGAGGTAGGCTTTCCCTGAACGGGTTCCAGTTGCCAAAACCTCTTCTTCTGATGTCGCGGATACCGCAACCATATGACATGGTTTACGCTTCGAGTTCTTCTTAGACTTAACCTTAGCGGCTTGAGTCTCTTCCTCGATCTCTGACACCAGATCTGGATGAACCCACATAATCTCGCCCCGCTGGGTAGTTAGGGGTACCAGGTCATGATTTTGACCCCTGACTGGAGGGAGATTAACTATGTTCATCGTTGTCCGGGAAATAGGTACAACACCATCCGGAACTTCTTGAGGAGGAAGATTGCCAAATTGAAGAGAGATCATGTTGGCGGTGACCGTCTTCTCTCTATGGCCTTAGCGTCGATCAACTCCTGGATCTTCCTCCTTAGTACATAATACGCCTTTGTGGGGTGATGTATGTACCTATGGAAAATGTAGTACTTGGGATTATTGGTACTGCCGACTTTATTAGGCTGCTATACCTCTGGGAGGGTAATCTTGCCGCTTTTGACTAGACACTTGAATATACTCGGAATATCATCGTCGTCAAAAGAGTAAACTTCGACGGGCCTGGAAGTCCCAAGTTTCGTCTGTGTGGTTACCGCAGTCTTTTGTCTGGACGTATTGATCGCCAGAGCTTTTTTTCCTTTATAACCACGAGGATGGTCGCTGTTGGAGGATGACCTCTTGTCTCTATCAGAGGCAGATATCATAATTCCATTATCACGCGCCTTTCGACTGTTGTCTTCAGCGACTACCGCTGAGATGATGAACGAGGGCCAATCATGTAACTGATATGGTCCTGTGAACACCGAGATCACCGGAAGGAGATTCTTCCTGCAAATGTCCACCAATGCCGAGTCTGAAACTCCGGGAGGCATTTGCAAAGTGGCTTGACGAAAATATTCGATGAAAGCGCGAACGTTCTCCTTCTCCTTCTGCTTCACTTCGATGAGAGAGGACATAGACATGTCCATCCCTTCTTCATAGAATCGCGCAAAGAACAAAGTCTTGAAATCTTCAAAGGAAGTAATGCAGTTGTTCGCAAGACTACGGTACCACTGATAAGCCACTCCCGAGAGACAGCCTTTGAACACTCGAGTGAGAAGGGCGTCATTCCCTTGCAATAATATTGTCATCATACTGAAATAGTTCATGTACTGTCTCGGTGATGCCTTTCCCTCAAACAAAGTCTTAGTCTGTGGTTTGTATTTAGGAGGGAAAGGGACCTCATCCCAGATAGCTGGGTAAGGCTGATTGATTCCCAATTTCTTGAGCTGATCTTTGTGCTTCAAGGCATCAAATTGGGCTTTCAACTCCCGTACTGCCTGCATCAGATCTTCCGCATCAAATTGGGCGGAGTGATGAGAGATCGGTCGTATTGCAACTCCAACAGGAGGTAATATATTCTCCGAGTTAGGAAGTAGGGGAGCTGCTGACTCTTGATCTAGAGGAGGCTCCTGGTTCACGTTGGATGGTGGTAAATCCACCCCCTCATGTATTTGAGTCGGAGGGGCCGATGCTTGAGCTATATCAGCTGTGTGTTAAGTTAGCATCATCTGGTGCATATTCTCCATCATGAATTGCATCTCTTTCAGAGATGTCTCCAGCACAGTGATGCGTTGCTCAGTGCTTCCTGATGGGGAAGCCACTTCACGTTCATCTCCAATGGCATAGACTCCCATTTCCCTGGGTGTCATTGAAGGGTTAGTATAGGTCTCTGTAGAAGTTGACTCTATACTTTCAGCATCTGATTCGGGAAATTGGCGACCCCCAGTGTCAAAATCAGAAGAGTACGTAGCTGGCTGTCGTGACCTTGAACGGGTATTTCGGAATACCCCAGCTTCAGTGTTCTTAAGGAGATTGTCGAATCTCCTTTGGCTTGGAGTTCTAGAGGGATGACGTCTTGAATTCGACCTTCCTCTAGGAACGTGTGTACCCATGTTGACTGATGCATATGTAGGCTCTTCTTCATGGAAAGACAAAGAGTAGTTCAACCGGTCGAAAACTGACCGTTTTGCTTCAGAACAGCAATAATTAACTACAATTTTATGACTATTACAACAGTGCTCCCTAGGGGGTGTAATAGACATGTTGGAAGATCCCCTATCCTTGCGCTTCTGGATCAGATATTCACGCAAGTCAGGAGGATTAACAGAAGAATAAGAAGAAGGCTTTTTCCTCTTGTTTACATCAGTTGGAATGCGTATATTGGGAACCATAACTCTTCCCCTGCCACCCGTATACAGCAGGTTAGCCATATAAGTAGCAGATGATCCCCGAGGAGTGTGTCTCTCCGTAAACTTGGCTTTCTTTACGCTGAGGGGCTTAACCTGGCGTAATTTGGAACTCTGCTCAGGTTGGCATAAAACTGAGGAGGTCCTCAATCGGCCATCAGTTTCTCGCATAATCTGGAGGGCGGGCAGATTCTTCTCTTGCTGGCGTAAAGGCCGAGAAGTTGAGAAATTGGCCACTTGTTTTCCCTTGCATAGATTGCAGGGACCATCTGCTTTTCCATGGAGGGAAGACGCATTTTTACGCGCAGAGCGCGTTTGGAAATTCTAATTTGGCGCTGAGACATTATCAGAAATTTTGTCTGCCACGTCACAGACGGGAGACAGAGTTTTATGCGCAGAGCACGAAGCAGACTTCTGGATTAGCACTAAGGCATAACCAAAAGCTTTGTCTGCCACGTCACAGACGGGAGAGAGTTTTATGCGCAGAGTGCGAAGTAGACTTCTGGACTAGTGCTGAGGCATTGCCAGAAGTTTTGTCTGCCATGTCAAAGACGGGAGACAGAGTTTTTCGCGCAGAGCACGGAGGTTGCGAATCTACAACCTTGTTGGTCGGAGAAACCAGAGAGTCGACAGGAATGGTAGGGGGTGTCCGGGGCGTCCACACCTTACACAGTTTTCTGTTGTCTTGGACGGAGAGGGAGTGAGAGCTACCCCCTGCTCGAAGCATGTCTTCGTAGGCTGACTGGTCGAATTGGACGACCAGGGTCTTCTTCATTGATCCTACTGATACTATATCGTGTTGAGCAATTGCCTTCTCGTCAGATGAGAAAGTCATCCCCATCAGAGTCGCCATCTTGTGTTTGATAATAAATGAAAGAAATAAAACAAGGTTTATACGAAACCCTCTCTTTGGTTTACAAACAAGAAGTACAATTAATCCTATACGAGGATGTCAAGTACAAAATTTAATCTAGGTAAATATTGCTATAGGAGTCTGATCTGCGGTCGATCACTTTGTCCCTTAGACCACACGATGATGAAGAAGTGCTGTAGAAGACCGAGAATATTCAAAGATTGTAGAGGGGAGTGGATGCTCGATGTCAAAATCGTCGATCACTACTCTTTTTCTGTGCCCTGGATTCTTCTCTCTCAAAAAATAAATTTGCTGACCTTTCCGACCCTGGACCTCTGTCAATAGAGGTCTCTATTTATAGGGTTTGGTGACAGTAACTGCCATCCACGTATAAATGATCCTCTAAATCTGCGTGTGACGCGTATCCCATTATGAGATAATGCATATAATTGCTGCGAAGATCACGGCATGCAAGCCACGTAGGTATCTGTCCCTCGCGTAGAAAAGGTTGGCGTAGAAGCCAATAACTGTCACCATGGCGTAGAAGCCGAGTAGTTGTCAAGTTGGCATAGAAGCCAAGTAGGCGTGGAAGCCTAGTAGGCGTAGAAGCCTGATGCTGCATGGATAGGTAGCTAGCGTAAAAAGATAGCCGATCCTCCTTTCTTGACTGAGGCCTTGAGCTAATTCTGGACCAAATAGCCTTATTATGCACCAATACAAATATAGCCTGAGTTGGCATATTCCGAGGAGATAGCATTCGGCGTACTCCTATGGTTAAAAATAGCCAGGTCGGTGTATTTCAAGGAGATAGCGTACAACGTGCTCCTATAGCTGAAAATAGCATAATGGCGTAATATGCAGAGGTAATGATGTAGACGTATTAGCCGTAATTATGGCTCATCCAGTCTTTGAAAATAGAACCAAATCTCGTGTATTAAATACAGCGATCTGCCCCGATCACGCGCATTAACTGCAAAGACGTGCCTCGAGCTCTGTACAAAGAGCTGCTTTTGACATGGCGGTTCGTTTTGTCTCTTGTTGAGCGTAAAAGCTCGTATCTGCCTGTATAAAACTAGGCAGCATATTTTCTTGTATGCGTAAAAGCATTTTGTATCAAGGAAATATCACTAAACGATGGTTTGGGTCTCTGTGCCGCACCATCATTACAACCATCATCTGGATAGTCGTGCAGTACTCTTTGTTAGGAGTCAGGTTCACTGCATGATTTGACAGGTTCGCTCGAGGAATACGAAGAGTTCCTCGTACAACCTCCCACTGCATTAAAAGCGAGTAGGTTTTATGCCAGAGTGGCGATATAATAACCTTTTTACGCTAAAGCGGTCTGAATACACTACATTACGCGGGTTGTTCAGGAGCTATACTTTACGCTGTACTAGCGATAAAGCTCTGCTGTACACCGATGGCTCTGAAGTCATGTCTTACGCCACACAGCACTAAAATACTGCGTATGACTCTGTAGCGTATTTGTTATGCTTCTACAGCCCATGTAGGTCGAGAATATATTGTCTCGGTTACGTTACTGTATCGAGCAAGCCTGTGTATAGGAATAGAGTATAGGATCTTATCCATGCTTGACTAAAACTCATCTTCCCTTTCAACTATCATATTTAAATGCTTGCATCCTGTTTGATTCATGTACTCCTTCTAATTATTTTGTCTCGGTTACGTTACTGTCATGTCGCCGATGGCGACACACCTTCAGGAGTCAATGGCCAAACTCAAGGAGAGACCTCGACGACTCCTAGACTTTATGGGCCGGATAGACAGACTCACAATCCAGTTCCATCTAATCCCTTCGCATCATAAAATAGGACATTTCCATCTTCATCGATACCACATGATGGCCAGACATAGCTGTTCCAATTCAGTCAAATGATGATGCAGGAATAGAGACAGCAGGCGGTCGTACTAGCTGCGGAGCAGAGGCAGCAAGCAGCAGAGCAGAGGCAAGAATTTCTGGCAGCACTTGAGAGAATGGCTGCACAGGCAATTGTACCAGCCCAGGCACTAGTTCCAGTACCGCGAGCTAGGGTGGGTTCGGTCAAGGACTTTATACAGATGGGTCCCAAGTCGTATAAAGGCACTGAGAGCCCAGAGGAGACTACAAACTGGATTACCCACACTCAAAAGTTATTAGAGGCATCACAGCTACCTACAGATCTATGGATGATAGCCATAAGGACGCTGCTAGATGGTAACGCTCATCACGGGTAGGAATCAATGGAGCGCCAGTTGGGTACGTATCAGACTTGGGTATAATTCTTGAAGTGCTTTGAGAAGAAGTACTTTTCGGACACTGTAAGGGATGCATTGTACGATCAGTTTTTTATCTGGAGCAGGAGAACAAGACAGTTGACGAGTATGATGCAGAGTTTAGTCGCCTTAGTAAATATGGCGCTGCCCTGATACCAAATGACTTGGGAAAGGCTAAGAGATTTCACCGTAAACTGACTCAGGAGCTTCAACACTACACTAGCTCACAGTCGCGAATCTCTTATGCCTAATTATTGACAGAAGCTAGATTACAAGAGACCATCGGCAGGGGAAAGAGAGGTCAACTGAAGACACAGCAAGGACCAACAAGGACACAGCAAGACGGGCCTATCAGACGTCCTTTGGCACAACAACAGCAGTACCAGCACAGAGCATGACCGTACCAGATTTTGGAGAAACCTACTACAATTATTATGGAAAACGCGGACATATTTCGAGAGACTGTCGGACTCGCTTAGGACAATATATGAGGTGTGGTTCCGGACAACATATGGCGAGAGACTGTCCAATGCAGCAGACATTGACACTTCCACCGCCAGTACAGAGGCTAGCACTTCCCGCACCGAAGCTAGTTCAGCAGATGACTAGACCAGGAGCACCTCGACCCCAAGCAGCCGGAGGATTTCAGCGAGGACCACAGCTACCTATTTAGGAGGATCAGTACACGAGGGCCAGTCATGGGTTACCATAGAGGAATGGGCAAGCTTTTACACTAGAAGTGGATGACTTGGATCAGCAAATTGATGTCATAACAGGTATTAATCTTGCTATTACTTTTCCTGCTGTGATATTATTTGATACGGGAGCCACCCACTCATTCATATCTTCTAGTTTTATTGCCAAACACAATATTGCCACTACACCTTTACCTAGTTGTATTAGAATTCTCACCGGAGGAGGAGTTATACCTGTTAGTCGGAGTTGTAGATCGTGTCTTATAGTGATTCGTGGCAGAGAGATGAATGCCCGACTCTTAGTCCTTCCTATGCCAATTTTTGATATTGTGCATGTAATAGACTGGCTAAGCAAGTACCACTCTTTCTTCGACTATTTTGGGAGAAGCATTCTTTTTAAGGTACCAGGCCAGCCTAAACTTGAGTTTGCAGGAGGATCCACAGAAGCCCTTGATGGTTCAGCTTGCAATGGACGACTTTATCTATCACCCCATTATTTCATAGTTTTAAGACGTCTTTCCAGAGGAACTGCCAGGACTACCTCCGGACAGAGACGTAGAGTTCTCAATTGAATTGACACCAGGAGCAGCACCCATAGCGTCTCATGTTTATAGATTGGCGAAGAAGGAGATGGATGAGTTAAAGGCACAGTTGAATGAATTAGAGGAGAAATATTCCATCCGAACAAGTGCATCACCCTAGGGAGCACCAGTGTTGTTTGTACCAAAGAAGGATAGGTCAGTTCGTATGTGCATTGACTACAGAGCCTTGAATGCAGTGACCGTGAAGAATAAATACCCATTGCCATGCATTGATGACTTATTTGATCAGCTTAGTGGAGCCAAGGTGTTCTTGAAGATAGACTTGAGATCGAGATATCACCAGGTGAAGGTACAGAAGCAAGATATTCCAAAGACCACATTCAGGATAAGATATGGACACTACGAGTTTCTGGTCATGCCATTTGGGTTGACCAATGCTCCAGCTATCTTTATGGACTTAATGAACGAGTATTCCATCAGCAATTGGACCAGTTCATGGTCATCTTCATAGATGACATATTTGTCTATTCGAAGAGCCACAAGGAGCACGAGAAGCACCTGCGGATTATTCTAGAGACATTGAGGAGGGAGCAGTTATATGCAAAGCTCAGTAAATATGAGTTTTTTGGACATAGTCTCGTTTCTTGGGCATGTCGTTATGGGAGATGGTATTTCTGTTGATCCCAAGAAAATATCGATAGTCGAGACATGGCCCGTTCCTAAATTAGCATCAGAGGTGAGAAGTTTTCTTGGACTTGCGGGATATTACTGACGGTTCGTGGAAAACTTCTCAAGGATAGCAACACCTATGACTCGGTTGACATGCAAGGATCAAGAGTTCGTATGGAACGACGAGTGTCAAACCACTTTTGAGGATTTGAAGAAGCGACTGACCACAGCACCAGTATTGACTATTCCATCAGGATCAGGAGGTTATGTGATTTACAGTGATGCATCAGGGAAAGGCTTGGGATGCGTGTTGATGCAGCATGGCAAGGTGATTGTATATGCATCTAGATAGTTATGAGTGCATGAGAAGAATTATCCAACTCATGACTTGGAGCTTGCAGCCGTTGTTTTTGCTCTGAAGCTATGGAGACATTATTTATATGGGGAACGAGTAGAGATCTATACAAACCACAAAAGCCTCAAGTACGTCTTTACGCAGAAGGAGCTAAATATGAGGCAACGTCGGTGGGTTGAGTTGATGAAGGATTTTGAGATAGAACTACATTATTACCCAGGCAAGGCTAACGTAGTAGCAGACACGTTAAGCCAGAAGCTAGCAACTTATTTCTTGATGACACAGAGAAAATTATTGGAGGACTTACAAGAGCTTGGCATAAAAGTGATATTACTCGAAGCAGATGGGATATTAGCCAACTTACAAGTACAGTTATCACTAGTAGAGAGGATCAAGACAGCTTTGCCTACGGACGCCAGATTTAGGAGATTGAAAAAAGGACAAAGGCTGGAAAGCAGACGGGATTGCGCATTCATGATGATGGGACATTACGATGTGGTAATCGTCTATATGTTCCCAATGAAAAGATTTGACAGGAGCTGATGGCAGAAGCTTATAGTTCGATATATTCTATTCATCCTGGAGGCACCAAGATGTACCGTGACTTATGATAACACTTTTGGTGGCATGGGATAAAAAGAGAGATAGCTTGCTTTGTTGCTAAATGTCTAGTATGTCAGCAGGTAAATGCGGAGCATCAGAGAACAACAAGTTTATTGCAACCACTTCCGATTCCTGAGTGGAAGTGGGAGCACATCACTATAGACTTTGTCATAGGTTTTCCAAAGAGCCCAAGTGGGAGAGATGTAGTATGGTTAATAGTAGATTGACTCAACAAGTCAGCCCATTTTTTGCCTTTTAGAGTTGGTCAGTCTACAGAAGTTTTGGCTGACTTATACATGAGGCAAATCGTGAGATTTTATGGTATACTGGTCAACATTGTGTCAGACAGGGATTCGTATTTTATGTCGCACTTTTGGAGAAGCATGCAAGAGAGTCTTGGGACTCGTCTGAAGTTCAGTACATCTTATCACCCACGGACAGATGGGCAGTCCGAACGTACTATTCAAATACTAGAGAATATGTTGAGGGCTTGTATGTTAGACTTTGGAGGATCATGGGAGGATCACCTATATCTTATGGAGTTTTCTTACAATAATAGCTATTAAGCGAGTATCCAGATGGCTCTGTTTGAAGCATTGTATGAAAGAAAGTGTAGGTCTTCCGTGTGTTAGAGTGACGTGGGAGAACGTCAAATTCTGGGACCAGAGTTGGTAGTCAATACCGGTGAGACAGTAAAGAAGATACAAGGACACTTGTGAGCAGCGCAAGACAGGCAGAAGCAGTGGGCAGACCTTCATCATCGTCTCTTGGAGTTCAAAGAGGGCGATCATGTCTTCTTGTGGATATCACCTACTAGAGGCGCCATTCGATTTGGAGGGCGTGGGAAGTTGAGTCCAAGGTATATTGGACCATTTGAAGTGCTAGAGAGAGTGGGAGAAGTGGCGTATCGACTTGCGCTACCACCTTCACTTGAGGGAGTACATGGTGTATTCCATGTGTCCCAACTTAGGCGATATGTGGCATATAGTAGTTATTTTATCGACCATTCCAAGATCACCATTGGGTTAAGCTTGTCATACCAAGAGCAACCCGTGGAAATCCTTGATCGTCGAGAGAAAGTGTTGAGGAACCAGTCGATTCCCTTGGTCCGCGTGGCATGGAAGCATGGCGCGCCAGGAGAACCACTTGGGAGCACGAGGATGACATGTGCAAACATTTTCCGTATCTATTCGTAGACCAAGGTATTAATTTACTTTGTTAATTTCTACCTTATGCTATCCTTGACTTTCTATCGTGGCTTAGTTTTAATTTCGAGGACGAAATTTTTATAAGTTGGGTAGAATATAAAACCCCTAATTTTAAAACCATATTATCTATTTAATTAATCATTTAATTTAATCATAGTATTTATTAGTTAATTAGAAGAAATATAATTTATTTGATTTTAACTACTAGGTAAATATGCATTTAGAGATTTATATAGCAAACTATTATTTTACCTTATTTTATTTTATGTAGGAGACCTTGTGGAAGGATAAAAGATTATTTTACGAACAAATATATTTTTCTAAAAATTATATATATATATATATATATATATATATATATATATATATATATATATATATATATAGATTATTAATAAATAGAAAAGAAAAGAAAAGAAAGAAAAAGGAAAAGAAATAATTAAAGTAAATAAACTAAACCCTAAAAAAACAAAACTAACCTAAACCCTACCCGCTAACCCGCTTAAGCAAATCCTAGCAGCAGCAGCAGCGAGTAACCCCCCCCCCCCGCGCGAGTAAACTCCCCCTCTCTCAACCTATATATATATATATATATATATATATATATATATATATATATATATATATATATATATATATATAAACCCAAAAACCTAACCCTAATCTACTCCACGACCCAGACCCTGAGCCACCGCCGATCACCGGAGCCCCCAGCACCGCCGCCAGAAGCCGCTCGCAGCTCGCCGTTCGTGTCACCCGCGAGCACTCGCACAGGAAATTGATAGCGAATTACCCCTGTTCAGGCGCTGATTTTTGTTCCATCGCTCGACCAAATTTGATCCCGTCTTCACCGGTAAGTTCATGACCTATCCCTCTTCCAACTCTGTCTATTAGTTTCTTCGAACAACGCACCCTAGGTGAAAACCGAGACCAAGTTGAAGAAAAATCACAAGTTTTAATTTTAAAAAACTGCTGCAACCACCCATGTTTAAGGACTCGTATCTTCCACCACAGAGATCCAAACGTAGATTTTATTCTTGCTATGTGAAGACCATGTAACCAAGATTATTTTTTGTTAATTACAATATTTTATTTGATGTTGTATGCAGAATTAAACTGGGTTAAAAAATACAAAAAATTTGTTTTCGAAACCTTCAAAATTGTGATACGGAGCGCGCCCCGCCAAACGGGACTGCCCCGTCGCGTACCAATTATACCGAAAGGCGCGTATGGTATGTCTAGACATGTGGATTTACAGAAACTGATTCGGGCGCGTATGCGCATCGAAATCAACCCGTATCCGTAAAAAGTTCTCATATCATAAATTTTGCAAAATAACACACCATTTATTGTACGCTCGTCAGAATATGACGAAACTTACGTCACTGGACTCATGGTATCGCGCTGGTCCTGTGACCCAATTTTTACGTAATTCTGAGACAGTTGACTAAGCCGCCTAATTACGGGCCCCACGGTTATTTTTTTGGGCAAAATTGTGTTCTGCTCACCGAAATCCAAAATTAGATATACCGTTGAGTTCGTATTGACGTTTAAAATTTATTTGACCTATTATTTGTCACATTTAGAAACATTTACCCCTGGCATGCTTTTCGGTGCAAAGTGGGCCACAGGTGGATCCCGCTTTGACCCAAAATTACCGTTTTGCCCCTGTATCCAAATTGGACGAAAGGGTAGTATTTTCTAGTTATCTCGCTGATTTTGGAAACATTGGTGATGTTTATTTAGAGGTCGTGCGATGGATAGGGATAACTGCTGTTAGAAACTTTGCATGCTAGAAGACCTGGCAGTTATTTAGAGGTATCATCGTGTCATGGATATGACATGCTCTTAGAGCATGGGGTGGGGAGAACAACAAGGCATTTTGGCTCCTTTGCACTTTTCTTGTGTAACCCGTACGCTCCGCCGGAGATGCGCGGTCATGATGACCACTATATATTATATATTATCAGGCGGCCTTCGCCGTTCAAAAGACGACATGCTTTGTAGGCCCCTGAATCTCCAAGAGAATCATGCCAATCCTATTTTAGCCAGATAGCCCACTTATTGGAAAGTTGTTCTTAAACTGCATTCACATAAATGGTTAGGCGACCCCATTGGATGTTTATTTTTCAGTACTTTATTGACATGTTTATTTGTATCTTGTTATGTCCCTCTGAGGACCTGATCCCTTTCCAGATATAGACGGGCAGGAGTATCCACAGGAGTATGGACCCAGACCTGACGCTTCATACCAGACTGAGGAGGTCTTATCTTCAGAGTACCTTTGATCCATCACAGCTGATGGATATTCTAGTTGCTTTTTCTTGTTGGACATTTATCTTATATTAGAGTTTGATCTTCTCTCTTTTAGTAATTTTTAGTATAGTCGATTTGCAGTGGATTTCTTTTCATCCGACTATCATACTTTGAGACTTCCTATTTGATATTCAGTTATTTATTCCCATTTATTTATTTGTTTGTGCTGTGATGAGATATAGATTGCGTGTGATTTATTGACAGTATATTACCACTGGTGGATTTGATATTCATGTACATCGTACGTGTGTATATGGTTTCCATATATTAGAGCTCGTATACATACGAATGGCGTGTTACGTATTCCTAGTCCTACGTATTTTGGGACTGGGGCATGACATTCAAAATTTCTTCCTGTTTTGGTTGAGCTGGATTGGCGTGTGGCCTGGATCAGTTAGGTGGGATCCAACAGTCCACATATCAACCCTAGCCCTATTTATATCCTTGTGCTCTTCTATTTCCTCATTGTTTTATTTCTCTTGCTTCTCTTGTTCTTTCTTCATAGGCAAGTACACCTTGCAAATATGAAGAAACATGATCTTGCTATAGTTTTAGATATATATATTTTTGTTTTAATTAGTCCCTTGTGTGTCTGTGATGTTACTGATCTGTGTTAGTTTTTGCTATTATTGGTTTTGATGGATGAGATAACATAGATCTGAGTTCTTGATCTATGGGTTATATGTGTGTTCTTGATATTTCTTAGGGATTTGATCTCCCAAACTTTGTATTGGTGAAAACTATTTTGCTCATATGATAGAGCATTACATTCTACTTATCATTGCTCTTATTTTCATTGAATTTGGAGTTCAGCTGCATTCAGTACTGAAAACCTCAAGTATATATGTTTACCAAAGTTGTTGTCCAAAGAAGAAGAAGATGAACAATGTTCTGCAAAAGTTTGCATGAGAGCCCTTATTGGCGTAGAAATGCACATATCACACTTGGGCGCACTCTGTGCCGACCCTCTCTCTCAAATGTGTACTTCTGTACAACATTCTTGATTCCTTGCAAAAATACGTCAATTGACTCTGAGTTGCTTTTGGCACACTTTTGAAAGGAAAATCTGTTGGCGCACTTTGGTGCATATAGACTTGGGTTTTCCTCCATCAAGAGAAAGTATGCCCAACTATGTTTGGCGCACTATTCTCCTTGGCGCACCATGTTGGTGGCACCTTTTCTATTGTTGGCATACTTGTATTCCTTCTTCGTTTCCTTAAAAATAAAGCTTTGCTTGGTTTCTCGATTTTTGTGTTCTTGATTTGAGTGATCTTGACTATCGTGCCCTTGTCTGATTGTGACATCCTTGGAACATGTGTTTTGTTCGTTAGCTTGCTTGCTCGCGTACCTCTTTGAAAGTGCACTAATCTTGTGGACTGTGTTTTCTTTTGTGTGCCAGCTTCGTGTATTTAAATTAAAATATGCCAAGCTAGTGGCATTTTGTGTGTTTTTATAGGAGTTCTTCTCCTTTCTCTTCAGTTGTGCGACTGACTATAATTTTTTTTATTTGTGCACCTTACCTAGTTTGATTATTGTGCGTCTGCTTGACCCAATGTACATGTTTAACTTGAAGGACTAGAATTATGATATCCTAATTACTTATGGGCTAGACTTGACCCTGGAAGAGGGAAATGACCAATGAACTAGATGATAAGCTAGGTCCCATGAATAAGTGACTCGTACTCATGACTTGTGTCTTGTATTATTAGCCAGTATGAATTATGGCTACCATAAGATTGAACAAGCCTCCTGACATTATTATATGACTAATTGATCACCTGATCATATGAATTCCATGAGGATAAAGATTCCTGACTGATTTTGTTTCCTAACCCGATCAAGATATGATTCATGAGACCAATTGCTAGGCCTGATATCCTGACTTGGTTATTGTATCTATGCTGATACATTTTTTTTTGCTTGCATGTTTATCATAGCTTAATTGTAAACTGAGTGTGGAACATTGGCCAACATGTACACTAAGATGTAACATGAGATCCTGCTCAGTGTATGATATTTTATATTCCTGATTTCTTGGCACGAAAATAATAATTGGTCAGAACCATAGCGAGGCTAGTTTATTGCTTTCTTGAATGTTGCATCCACACTTGGGTGAATCCAGACATGATTTCCTGATATTCATTAAGGGGAATGTTTATGCGACCATGACATAGAATTTCATATAACTATAGGGCTAATTAGGCAACTTAAAAGCTGTTAGAACATGGGAAGGGAATGGTATTCCGAGATCGTGCATGATGGGCCACCCATTGATAATTTTTGAGGCGTGCAAGGCTGGCCACCACGGATATTGTATATCATCCACATGTAGTGGAATACAATATTTGACTTTTATATTAAACCTAGCCAATAATTCCCTATATGAAGGTTGGAATTGTTATTGATTAATTAGCACGGTGGCCCTACGGGGGACTGGTGCGATCCTGCTTGCCTGCCTGTATAATCTTAGTTCGGTTATCCCTACTCGACATAGCACGAACTGAGGATGCTTATTATGCATTGTTTTCTGGGATAGCCCTAGATTTCACATAACAAGACTTAACTTTGTTTGGCCGATTATAATTTGACTTGTTTGTGATTGTATTTTTCTGCTAGTAGCTTAAGGACATGGACTGTCATGGTGTGGTGGTTTAACTTATATCCTTGTTTGGTTAGGGACTTGGGGATACTATGCTATGATGGAATATAGATCGAACGACACAGAACTTTAGCTTGACCATAATCATGGGACGTACCTTAGCTCATGTGATATAGCATTTTCTGTCATTGTTTGGTGAAGGAGTGTCATGTTATCTCAATGATGGGGCATGCGTCAATGATTCTTGGCTCTTGTACTTTATGCTTGATCTAGGTTTTTGTTTCTTTATTCGTGCTTTCTTGTGGTACTTGTTGTTTGTATAGCCAGGTTTAGATCTAGCACGTGAGGGTCCATCTTATCTTCCCGACAATGACGCACACAAGACAGATGGCCGCTAAGGGACACGAGTGGGTTTCTTGATCACTGATCGTATTGTACATTCTTTTCTCTTTTGGGCATTTAGCCACCGACACCTATTAGCCAGCTTGTCTAGACACTGGTTCCTTTACATTACTGTATATAATTATACTATAGATGATCTCGATTATGTAACTACTGATACTCTGTCAGCCTAACATTTTGATGGCTAGACTCCAGAATATTTTGATAGAGCATTTGGGACGCCTTATTTCTTTACCTTATTTGTTCTATGTTGTTGCTACTTGCTTGAATAATTGTGACATAGTTGTTCTGAGACCCTAGGAGACTTAATTATAGCATGCACCCCGTTATCTTTCTATAGTTGTGACTGTCGTACGATGTTCTATACCTTGTACGGGGAGCTGGCCATGTCCATCTCGGTATTTCAGTACTGGAGCGTGATAAGGTTTTAGTAGTGGCCCATGCAAGTTATATTTTCCAAGCTTGTGGGGGGGTCATAATCTTAGGAGTCTCAGTCAAACATGTTTCTCTTTGAAATCCAGGACTCGTCTTTCTTGATAAACTCATCTTGAACCATCCAACTGATTGCTTCCTTATCCTTTTTTGTCCTATTCTTGAGAGTCTTGTACCTTTTCATTAGGGCTTCCCCTTCCTCAGTTGCGGAAGGAGCAGGAGTGGCACAACAGATAGTAGATCAAGGTTCAGTTGGACCATAACAGAGGGCACAACCTTTTCAGGGGGAGGTGCGGGTAGAATCAGTAGTGGGGAAAATGGAGCCCAAGGTACCAAAAGCTCCAATACCTTGATACTCCAGCTTTATTAGAAATCATCAGAGGGATGTTTGGCTACCCAACAACACCAGATGGTATTGCAGCAACATCAACAACTTCAGGAACAAGTACGGAATGTCTTATTGAATCAAGGGTTACAGACGGCTCTAGACAAAGGTGGAAGGGTAGACTCGGAGGCATCAGTTAGATTCAACCGACATAACCCTCAGTACTTTGATGGTACAGAGGATGCCATCATGGCAGATGATTAGCTCCAGGATATTGAGACCATTCTAGCGGCAGTTAAGGTTCTGGCTGAGAAACAAGTAGACCAGGTCCAGTTGCAACTTCAGGATCTTGCTACGGATTGGTGGGCATCAGAAAAGGTTGGCTTGAGGCAACTTATTACGTGGGATAACTTAAAGACACTATTCAAGACAAAGTACTTTGGAGTTATGGATTAGTTTGAGTTGCAACAGAGGTTCATCAACCTCAAGCAGTTTGGTAGAACAGTGGATGGCTATGCAGCGGAGTTTAGTCGACTGAGTAGATTTACACCGACGATGGTGGCAACGGAGCCAAATATGGCAATGAGGTTCCAACATGGACTTCATTTGGAGATTTTACAGTTGGTAGAAGGGTACAACTATCAAACTTTTAATGACGTATTAGTGGCGACTAGGAGACATAAACTTACCCTTCAAAGGTTGGCATCGAGAACATGAGGCCAAAAAAGGTCTCATGCTCAGAGTAGTGGAGGAGGAGCGGCACCCCGAATGTCAGCACCATCATCTGGCGTTCGTATTCATGACACGACACCCAGGAGGCCAGTATCATGCCCCAGAACCAGAATACTGTAGAGCGGGGGCAGACAAAGCCAGCTACGTATACTAGAGTACTCTATACTCCAAAAATACGGTCACGACTGTCTAAACATGTGAGTGTTTACTTTACAATCCAACAGTCATTCCTGGGTCAATAATTCTAGGTGTCTCAATCTCAAGAAAGCAACAAGTTTCAAGATGTATGATCACCAACATATAATAGTAAGGCGTCCCAAACTATACATAGACAGATGATCATGAAGCTAGTACCAAAATGAAGAACTAACAGAGTACAATGTTACATAATCAATTCTAGATATAGTCTATAATATGCTTTACATGTAGGCCCACAGGCTAGAATGTTAAGTCCCAAAATATGAGCTAAATACGTGCTCGGTGGCTAAATACCTCAAAAGAATAATGTACAAGATCAGGTGGGTGATGAAGAAGAAACCTACTCATATCCTCGGGTGATCCTTGTGTTCACCATCTTGAGGAGAAAGGTACGGAAGATCCTGCGGTTCTGTTCCAAAATCTGGCCATACAAAACCAGTGGGGTCAGACCCCAAAATAGCAAGTACCACAAGGGAGCCAATCTTAGGAACTAAAACTAGCATGCAGACAAATCAATAAGAAATAGTACAAGGAATATTTAAATAAGTGCATCAGGTAAAAATAATAGTTAAACATGCTCTGGAGTATTAAAAAGGTATATCTGGAGTCAGTCTTCAATTACTATTATTAGGATCAGTTGTTGAAAATAAACAAGGACGGGGCTAGACTAGACTAGAAATAAAGCAATCACGGCCAATCATACCCTACGGCTTGCTATCAATAACTAACTAGGGTTATCCCAGTCCTAGTTACTAATATATACAGTTTAAGATTTCTTACAGCCACATGTCCTTCAGACTATCCGGGTTATCTAGACGAATAGTTACATAATAGAGATATATCAGGTATAATCATTTCTTATCATTTCTGGAAGTGCAATACTCGATGGTGTGCTGGAAGTGTACCTCTTACGATGGAGAGCTCCAAATCCATCAGGTATCGCTAGGATACCGAGATTGCATGTAGCCAAAAAATCTCTCGAGTTTCTTTCTAGATTATTATTCTAGTTATTAGCCAGGATAATTCTCAATGATTCCCGACCGTAGTTCTCAGTTATATGCCTAAGACATGATGTAAGACAGGACAGTAACTTGATGAGTACAAACAAAATCAATATCAACCTTAGTCATGAAATAAGGTGCTACTAATAGCCTTGATCATGACAATTACGAGAATTCTCAAATTATGAGTGCGCTAAGTTGAGCCACTATCAGGATTTATCAAGATTAGGAGTATCGAGGTTATCAGGATTATTAGTACAGGATCAGGATTATCAGTCTTATCAATTCTATGTCAAGATTTAATGGTTCATTTATGATGTACAAACACTAGATCATGTCAGGAAATCAAGATCAATATCAAGAATATCATGCTCAAAAAATATTCATGATTAACTAAAATAACGAAATAAAGAGAACTTGAGAATCATCAAGAGTTAAGCATGTTAAAGAGAATACCTGCATGCAGGCGCATAAATTAATAATTCAGGCAAGAAAATAACATTCGCGCACAATAGGTCAAAAAATCCCATTGGCACACAAACGGATATTGGCGCACAAATGACCAAAAGCAGATTTGGCACACAAATGGTAAAAATAGATTTGACACACAAATCACTAATCCAAACGGTTCAGGCTTACTTTGATATCAAAAGTGCTTCGAGCAAAAGATGGCGCACAATTGATACTAGAATGCACCTTAGAACCTTGGCACACAATGGTAGAAGTGCGCGAGCCAGGAGCTTTGCGCACAAATCTAACATTAGCACACAAATAAAAGTCCCCAAGCTATAAACTTGGCACACCTTCATCAAGTATGCCAGCAGAAAAGTTTGGCGCACGAAGAAGCGCATGAAGGCATACTAAAAGACAAAACACAAGTTCTAAGATATGGCACAGTAGTCGAGATAACTCTACAGTCGAGAACACAATTCTCAAGAATGGTCAGAACTCTTTGCTTAGTCATTAAGTAATACGAAAGGCTACAAAGTGCGCCGTCCTTGGAGAATACCACAAAGTGCACCACACAGCAAAGTGCACCATTCTCCAGAAGAGACAAAGTGCGTCGGTAAGAAAAATTTACTAAAGTGCGCCAACTCTGTAATATCTGCAACGTGTGCCAACTTGGCTTCTAAGTTGTGGCATACATTCTTGATGACTTGAAGACCCATTCAAAAGTGTGCCAAGTGGGATTGGCATACTTTTGAAGTAATTGCCATAGTACAAAATGTACATAGGAATAGAATAGTGCGCCTATAGTACTCAAATATCTTGGCAAACTTTCTAAGGAATTTATGAAATACGCAAAATTGAGCTCACTGGAACTTCGCTTACGCGACAAGGTTTCCTGTATACTTTTATATACATTCTCAGGCCAATTTTGCATTCTCTGACTTATTGTTGAAAGGCTCCATGAGAAACAATACAAGAAAATCAAAATTATCATGAAGACAAGTTCTAGGTATTAAGCAAAGAATCAAGTAATTCAACAAGTTATACTAAGAATCAAAATAAGATCCATGGTTGTTCCTTCGGTTGGCAAGATGTACTTGTCTACGGTCAAGTTCTATACTACCAAGGTTACCCACGGCCAAGACCAAGCTCGGCTGCTCTCGGTGAAGGCTGAAGAAGTGAAGAAGGAAAGAGAAATAAAAGGAAAGAAAAAGGGGGAAAAAGGAAAATATTTGCTTATATAGGCAAATAGTTGATTATAGGACATTGGATCATAATCCATGCCCTCTCCATGGTTCATCATAGTCCTGCACACAAAAACCAAGGGAACAACGGTCCAAAGCATGCAACTAAGGAGAAACTTGTAAAAATAATCTAGACAATATATGAATGGCATAAATCAAGATGTAAGCAATGAAATAATAAGCAAGATATACATGTATAATATCCATATATCGGGTACGTATACTAGAACAGTGAGACGAGTCTCACAACTCTCTCCTCCTTAAAAAATTTTGTCCTCAAAATTTCAATAAGGCACAGGGTCTAGCAAAAAAATCCTGGGGATATGCAATAAAGGGAAGCAAGGGAATACGAGAATCAAGCACAATCCTAGAATACGACAAACATCCATAAGGCAAGATCAGGGTACGAAATATACGAATAAGTATACCTCATGGGTCAAACAAATATGGGTATCGAGCACGGATATCATCCTCTCACTCCCAAGTTGACTCACCTGGTGAGTGATGCCCCCAAGAAACTCTTACTAACCGAATAGTCCAATTCTTGAGAATCTTCTATCTCTGATCCAAAATGAATATAGGTCTTTCCTCATACGAAAGGTCAGTACCAACGACCAATTCTGAATGATCTAGGACATAGCTTAAATTCGATATATACCGTTGTAACTGGAAAACATGGAAAACTTTATGTATCTCGCAAAGCGATGATGGAAGTGCAAGGCGATAAGAAACATCTCTCACTCGCTCGAGGATATCGAACGGACTAATATACCATAGACTAAGCTTTCTCCACACACCAAATCTGATGACTCCTCGGGTAGGCAAAATTTAAAGGAATACATGGTCGCTGACAGAGAACTCAAGAGGTCGCCGATGCGAATCAGTCCAATAACGTTGGCAATCTTGAGCTACCTTGATATGCTTCTAGACTTGCTTGACTACTTCAACTATCTGAGCTATTATTTTGGGACCAAGTAATTGCCTTTTGCCAATATTATCCCAAGCTACAGGGGATCTACACTTTCTGCCATATAGTGCCTCGAAGGGTGTCATTTGGATACTTGCCTGGTAACTGTTGTTGTAGGAGAATTCGACTAAGTGCAAATGATCCTCCCACGAACCACTAAAGTTAAGGGTACATGAATGAAATATATCTTGTAGAGTCTGGATCGTACGTTCTGACTGACCATCTGTATGGAGATGATAAGCTGTATTGAACTTCAGACGGGTACCCAGACTCTGCTATAGACTCTGCCAAAAGTGATATATGAATCTAAAATCTCTATCTGATACGATGCTGACTGGAACTCTATGAAGTTTGATAATCTGATTCATGTACATCCGAGACAACTGCTCTATAGATTGTACCACTCTGAAGGAAAGAAAGTGAGCAACCTTCGTGAGTCAATCCACTATTACCCAAATTGTATCTCTGCCAGCTCGAGATCTAGGATGACCAGTCACTAAATCCATGGTGATATGGTTTTACTTTCATTCTGGAATTGGTAAAGGTTAAAGAAGTCCTGCGGGTCTCAGATGCTCAGCCTTGACTTGTTGTTAAACCAAATATCGAAAGACAAATCGTGCTATCTCCCTCTTTATTCCATTCCAGCAGAAATACTGACAAATATTTCTGTACATCTTCGTTCGTCCTAGATGAAAGGAATATTGAGGACTATGAGCTTCTGATATGATCTCTTGGCGAATATCTCCACTTGGTACACAAAGTCGATTACCAAATTTAAGAGTTTTGTCACTGTAAATACTTAGTTCTATTCTACACCCTGCCTCATACTCTGCTCTGAGCCGCTGAAGCTTGACATTGGTTGCTTGTGCTACCTTGATTCTCTTCAGTATACTAAATTGAACTTGCAAATGAGACATCAATGTTGTGTCTCATGGCAATACTACTTCTATGCCCATCTCTTGAAGATCTTCTAGAATCTTTTGCTGCACCGTAAGGAAATAAACTCCTGCCTTCCGGCTCAAAGCATCGGCTACGATTTTGGCGTTCCTAGGATTATATTGAAGGTCAAGATCATAGTTTGTCATCAATTCTAGCCATCTTCTATGCCTCATATTGAGATCCTTCTGGGTAAAGACATATCTCAAACTCTTGTAATCAGTAAAAATCTCTACTCGAACTCCATATAGATAATGTCTCCAAAGTTTGAGTGCAAAATACTACTGCTGCTAACTCCAAGTCATGTGTTGAATAATTCTTCTCATGGTCACGAAGCTGCCGAGATGCATAGGCTATAACCTTACCATTCTATATAAGAACACACCCTAGTCCTTTTCCTGACATATCGCAATATACCATGAAACCACCTGTCCCATCTAGAAGCATCAAAATTGGTGTCATAATCAACTTCTGCTTGAGCTTCTTAAAAGAGGATTGACATTCATCTGTCCAATCAAAGCACACATCTTTACGAGTCAATTGTGTCAAGGGTGTGGAAATTCTAGCAAAGTCTAACACAAATCTTCGATAATATCATGCTAGTCCTAGAAAACTATGAACTTCTGCAACCTTCTAGGTACTAGCCATGTCTCACCGGCTTTTATCTTCTGGGGATCCACTTCTACTCCACCTTTAGCAATAAGCCCCAAGTATGAAATATGATCAAGCCAGAACTCGCACTTGCTGAACTTAGTATATAACTTATGTTCTCTAAGGATTTGAAGAACTGCATAAAGATGTTGCCCGTACTCGACTTTACTTTGACTGTACACCAAAATATCGTCAATGAACACTATCACGAACTTATCCAACTATGGTATGAAAATACGATTCATGAGATCCATTAATACTACTGGCGCATTGGTTGCTCCAAAGGACATTACTAGAAACTTCCAATGTCCATATCTTGATCTGAATGCCATCTTGGGTATATCTTTTTCTCTGACTCTGATCTGATGATATCCCGACCGTAAATCAATCTTGAAAAATACCGCTGCTCTACTAAGTTGATCGAACAAGTCATCGATCATTGACAAGTAATACTTGTTCTTGATGGTTATTGGATTAAGGGTACGATAATCAATACATAAATGGAAAGTTCTATTATTCTTCTTTACTAGTAGCATTGGGCTTCCCAAGGCGATCCACTAGCACGAATAAATTCCTTGGTTATTAATTCTTCAATCATTCCATACAAGACTTCCAACTATGATGGTGCCATCCTGTAAACTCTTTCTGACACTGGTGTTGTTCCTGGAAGTAGATCAATGGTAAACCCGATCTCTCTTTCTGGTGGCATGCCTGGAAGCTCTTTTGGAAACACATTTGGAAACTCACTGACCACTCTGGGGAATTGTACTCCTTCTGCTACTGTCATTCTCATGATTGCTGTCAGAGACTCCATCTCTCCTCTAGAAAATAAGAATTTCTCCACTCTGGGGATACGAAAGATAACCTTGCCAGCATGACAATCTATCATCACATATCAGACACTCAACCAATCCATTCCAAAGACGACGTCATAATCTCCCATAAGAAACTCTATTAGTCTAGCGAAAAAATCTCTCTTACACACTGTGACCTAACACGATGTATAAACTCTATCTACTCCTACGATACCATTACCAGTAAGTATATTGAGTCTACTGATAATGATTTGGGTTCTAATCCAACTCGTGCCGTAAATTGTGCAGACATAAAGGAATGTGATACACCAGAATCAAACAATAATGAAGTTGAATGAGAGTTGACGAGAATGATACCTGCCACCACCTCACCTGAAGCTAGCTGCTCCTCGACGGTTAGTATCATAGCCTGGCCTTGTCCTCTTCATGCTGGTCCTCTCCGCCATTTTTTCGGTGCAATAAGCTCTGCGTAGATTGATTGAATGCAGAAAGCCTCCCACTGGCAGGCGATCATGTTTTTCACAGGATTTCTCGTTACTCATAGTATGGATCCACGTAATTTGTTAGTGTTGATAATATTATTATATATTTTTTGAAATTATTTCAGAATTTTTGGAATATTTTTAATATTTATTTTATTTAAATAGGTAAAACTAATTTTTAGAGCTTCTCCTAATTATAGTAGGAAACCTATGAACATAAAATTGTCCAAAGTATTTTTCTAGGGTTTTTAGGTTCAAAATATATTTTTTATAATTTTTTAGATTTTTATGATTATTTTTAATGTATATTTTGAGTTATTTAGATTTAAAATGACTTAAATAATGTTTTGATAAAGGTAAATAAATAATAAATAATATAAAAAAATCATCCAATCAGATTCTGACACGTGTCAGTCTTTAACTTTTCATTCAGCACATGTCATCCAATATATATATATATATATATATATATATATATATATATATATAATATAATATAATATAATATAATATAATATAATAACGTTAATTATCCTATTATTTTAGAGAGAGGGAGATTTGAGGGGATGTCATCTAGGGTTTCCTTAATCTTCCAGAAACCATTACTCATAGCTCCGGACTCCAAACGTTACTCAGTTTCTGGTGTTAAAACCGTATTGAGGTTGGTTTACTGAATATGTAAATTATTTCACGAAATTCTGAATATTAAATTCTAAAAATTTGTAGAGCATAGAATGTCCAAAAATAGACGCGTCTCGATGTTTTTGTGATTCCGGGAGAACCAGGAATTAGAATCACTAACCGTTTAAAATTTTGGAAAGCTAATATCGATATAATAGACATATATATTTTTCCAGGATTTAATATGAAATATTTCTATGTTGTTAATTCTATAGAACTTCTAGGTTAACAATCAACCACCGTTGCACAATACAATTTTAGGTATGTGCAATAATTTCCAAACGAATTTGAATTTGGATGAGCCGTAAATTCTAGCATATTTTTGATGCTTAAATCTACAAGAAACCATGCTTGAAAGTCGAGTTTGCATCGGTTGACTTTTTGGTCAACAGATCGCCTCGATTTGCGTGCCATGAGTCTCGAATTAGTAAAATTTAGTTTCTTTGGACAAAATTTAGGAATTAACCTAAAAATCAGAATAATAAGATTAAAATAGGATTTTAGAGTAACTATTCCAGAATTAAATAAATTAAAGTAAATTAAAATAAATTATCTTTTGATATGGTAAAATTGTAATACATAGGCTATTTGCACTGTGACTTGGACTCTGATTCATGCCAGCTAAGGACCACAGGCAAGTACATTCTCTGACAATTTTTATTATGTTGATCATCTCTATGATTCTAGTTATATAGCATACTTTATTCTGACACTATTGGATAGACGGGTTAGCATCATCGAGACCTGTCACGAGGAGTCATGATTGGAATCCATCGTGCTAGTTGGGGACAGAAAAATATTAGTAGATTATGTGATCATACCCCACTCTACATGCATTATAGCTCACCCCACACATCACGTCGGGTGCAGGCTGACTATTACATGCCACATAGCCTGTTATATATGATTAGCCTGACTATTGCTCGCATCATAGCTAACCGGATGGTTAGCATTACATGAATCATAGCTAATCATATGTAACAAGCCTGATCTGTCCCAAGTCGATCACATGATAGACTGATATTTCACACACTTAGCTAGATATTCTATTCATGTATTTCCAGTTCATTGTTCTAGCATGCACTTGTATTTTTGTTCATTGCTAGTTGTACTATTGATGATGATATACTCCAGTATTTCTTATTCCAGTATTTTTTACTCACCAGTATTTTTTATTTCCAGTATTTATCTCCATCATGTATTTCTTTACACTGTATTATAGTTTTTGTCAATATACATGAAACTGCTGTTAGTGCTTGTACTTCGCTCCAATCATGACTGGATATATTTTTCTAGAGAATATTGAGGACTTCTGTCCTATACACTATGGACTAGGTATAGAAGGAGACTACATATATTAGAGGTGTCCCTTCCCTTAGAGGAGACACCACCTGCAGTTATTTAGATATTTCTATTTTATGCATATTCTGTACTTATGTTGAGACTTATGTTGAGAATTTTGATAAGACTTTTATGTGGGACAGCTAGACTTTGGATTTATCGTTGTATTTGTGTAGTTGTGTTTGACTTATGTCAGTACTCCTTATCTTTTTATCTCATCGTGCCATTTATTTTCTATAGTTATTGTGATTGAGCATATATTATGAATTGTTGATCAATGTATTATTCATTATTCTGCCTATGGAGTTGAGATCATTGATAGGTTGTGAGTTATGTTTAGTAGTATTGAGACCTAGACAATGTTCTACCACCGATGCTACGGCGTAGGCTGGACGTACCCATTACTCATGCCCAAATTTTGGGTGCTGGTCGTGACACATTTTTGGTGGTGGCCCATGCAGGTCGAGCTTCACAATTAGAGCAATGTCGTGGTAGTGTAACGACTTAGTTGTACTACTATGAGCCTGTGATAGGATCTAGGGTATAACATACTAGGATGAGAGCGAATACTCAATCCCAACTAGGAACATTCCAATCTATTTATCTTGTTATCCTTATTCCTCTTGAATATTGCTTCCTTTAAAAATTTTAGTGTCCTTCCTTGATGATATCGTATCTATTGCCTTGATTGATTCTTTTCGATTTGTCTTCAGGATAATGTTGAATTTTTTTTGAATTTGAGGATAATGTTTAGTTTTTAAAATTTAGGATAATCTCGAAAGTTTTGAGATATAATTCAAGAAACTCTAGGATAATGTTGATAATTTTGTGTATTAGGAGTTCGATATAATATTAAAACTTGGATTATGGGTTGGTTTAGACCAAAGGAATAACAATATAAAGATTTAATTTTATAACTTGTTGAATTAGACTTTTAAGGATTTAATTTGAAGTCAAAATTAATTTTTTTTGAGAGATATGATTGATTGAGTAGATTTGGAATTCAAATATTGAGGATGAGACTTTGAATTTTTTTCATGAAATATATATTAGTAGGATTTACTTTGATGATTGGATTTAACTTTTAAATTTTTAGGATTGAATCATTAATCGATATTCTAAGGATAATTATTAATATAAATATCGAGAATTCGTATACGTAATAGAAGTGAGGATAAAGTGAATTATGGCTATGGGAACAAATCAAATTATTGTGAGAAATGACTATGAGATTCCAAATTTTAAGGATGGATTTTTTTTTTAAAACTTGAAGATTGGATTTAATTTTTAAGTTTGGATATGAGATTAAATTTGAAGGATTTAATTATTAAAAATTTTAAGAGATTTATAAATGAGATATAAATTTTAAAGAAGTAATGTTATATTGCATTTAAGAGTTATGACTTGTTAATCTGATTTACGAGAAAAATTCTATTGAATTTTAAATTTTGAAGATTTACGTTAAAATTTTAAGTTATGAGGATGAAGTTAATTTTTGAGGACTTTGTTAAATAACAATAGTGGTTTCACTTCATGATTATATTGCTTAAATTTTGATGGTGGCAAAAATAAATTATTAAGAATTTTAAATTTCGAGGATAAATATTAACTTAAATAAAGAATTGAGAATTTAATATGGCAGAATTGACGATTTTGTTAAATCATTAATTTTTATGAAGATTATGATATGATTGAATTTGTCATTAAATTTTGAGGAATTTAAGAAGATTATCATTATATTTATTTGACTGCAAGATATAAATGTAAAATTTATATTTTGAATATTGTATTTAAAGATTTCGTAAGTATTATATTATTTGAGTATTGTGTGGAAAAAGAATCGAGGAATAAGATCACTAATGGATTAGTATTTGAATTCAAATTTTTGGGATAAAATTTTAAATTTTATAAATATGCATTGATTGGATTTAAATTAGAGGATTGGATATTAATTTTTTTGAGTATTTAGTTATTAACTTAAAATTTTGGAGGAGATTGTGATAAGAATGGAATTTGATTTTAAATTTAAAGATTTTCAGGAATATGATATTTATAGAATTTTGAAAATTTTATGAAATAATAATATGGATTTACTTCATGATTATATGGTTTGATAAATTTAAATTTTGATAGTAAAAAAATAAAAATAAATACAACTATTGAGGATTTTAAATTTCGAGGACGATTTTTTTTTAGGTGGGTAGACTTGTAATCTTCATATCCTAAAATTCTTGCTTAAATGTTGTTATTAGATTATTTTGGGGCTATTAAAATTTTTTCACAATTTTTGGTTAATTAAAAACTAGAAATAGTAAATTATTTTAGGGCTTTCAAGAATTTATTTTAGTGTCAAATATAAATAAAAATATTTTAAACTTTTATTTTGGGTTCTAAATAATGAAATATATTTTCTAGAATTTTCTGAGAATTTTTTGAGTATTTTAGTATTTATTGGGAGTTATTTAGACTAATAACTAAATTTTTAGGACTTCCAGAATTTATTGTTCTTGCCAAGAATATAGAATAGACCCAAGTAAATTTTTTTAGTTTTTAAAATATTATTATATGTTTTGTAAAATTATTTGAGAATTTTTGGATATTTTTAATATTTATTTTTATTTAATTAGTAAAACTATTTTTTAGAGCTTCTCCTAATTATAGTAGGAAACCTATGAATATAAAATTATTCAAAGTATTTTTCTAGGGTTTTTAGGTTCAAAATATATTTTCTGTAATTTTTTCTAGATTTTTATGATTATTTTTAATGTTTATTTTGAGTTATTTAGATTTTAAACGACTTAAATAATGTTTTGATAAAGACAAATCAAAAACAAATAATATAAACAAAATTATCCAATCAGATTCTGACACGTGTCAGCATTCAACTTTTCATTCAGTCGCATGTCATCCAACATCTATCTATCTATATCTATATATATAATATAATATAATAACCTTAATTATCCCATTATTTTAGAGAGAGGAAGATTTGAGGGGATGTCATCTAGGGTTTCCTTCATCTTCCAGATGTCATTACTTATAGTTTCATACTCCAAACATGGTCCAATTTCTTACGTTAGAACCATATTGGTTTGTTTTCTGAATATGTAAATTATTTCACGAAATTCTGAATATTAAATTCTAGAAAATTTGTAGAGCACAACATGTCCGAAAATAGATGCGTCTCGGTGTTTTTGCGATTTCGGGAGAACTAGGAATCAGAATCACTAACCATTTAATTTTTGGAAAGATAATGTCGAGATAATTGACATATATTTTTTCCAGGATTTTATACAGAATATTTCTCTGCTGTTAATTCTGTAGAACTTCTAGGTTAACAATCAACCACCGTTGTACAATACGATTTTAGGTATGTACAATAATTTTTAAACGAATTTGAATTCGGATGAGCCATAAATTCCAGCATATTTTTGATGCTGAAATCTACAAAAACCATGCATGAAATTTGAGTTTGCATCGGTTGACTTTTTGGTTAACAGATCGCCTAGATTTGCGTGCCATGAGTCTGGAATTGGTAAAATTTAGTTTCTTTGGACAAAATTTAGAAATTAACCTAAAAATCAGAATAATAAAATTAAAATAGAATTTTAGATAATTATTCCAGAATTAAATAAATTAAAATAAATTATCTTTTGACATGGTAAAATTATAATACATAGGCTATTTGGACTGTGACTTGGACTCTGATTCATACCAGCTAAGGACCATAGGCGAGTACATTCTCTGATAGTTTTCATTATGTTGATCATCTCTATGATTCTAGTTTTATTGCATACTTGATTCTGACACTATTGGATACACGGGTTAGCATCATCGAAACCTGTCACGAGGAGTCGTGATTGGAATCCATCGTGCTAGCTGGGGACGGAGAAATATTAGTAGATTATGTGATCATACCCCACTCTACATGCATCATAGCTCACCCCACACATCACGTCGGGTGCAGCCTGACCATTACATGTCTCATAGCCTGTTATATATGATTAGTTTGACTATTGCTCGCATCATAGCTAACCGGATTATTAGCCTGACCTTACATGAATCATAGCAAATCATATGTAACAAGCCTGATCTGTCCCAAGACGATCACTTGATAGACTGTATTTCACACACTTAGCTAGATATTCTATTTATCTATTTCCAGTTCATTGTTCTAGCATGCACTTGTATTTCTGTTCATTGCTAGTTGTACTATTGATGATGATATATTCTCCAGTATTTCTTATTCCAGTTTTTCTTACTCACCAGTATTTATCTCCATCATGTATTTCTTTACACTGTATTATAGTTTTGTCAATATACATGGAACTGATGTTAGTGCTTGTATTTCGCTCAAATCCTGACTGGATATATTTTTCTAGAGGATCTTGAGGACTTCAGTCCTATACACTATGGACCAGGTGTAGAAGGAGACTACATACCAGAGATATTAGAGGAGTCCCTTCCCTTAGAGGAGATACCATCTGCAGTTATTTAGACAGTTATATTTTATGCATATTCTATACTTATGTTGAGACTAATGTTGAGACTTTTGATGAGACTTTTATGTGGGATAGCTAAACTTTAGATTTATTGTTGTATTTGTGTAGTTGTGTTTGACTTATGTCAGTACTCCTTATCTTTTTATCTTATCGTGTTATTTATTTCCTATAGTTAATATGATTGAGCATATATTATGAATTGTTGATCAATGTATTATTCATTGTCCTCCCTATGGAGTTGAGAACATTGACAGGTTATGAGTTATGTTTAGTAGTATTGAGACCTATACAGGGTTCTACCGCCGATGTTACGGCGTAGGCTGGACGTACCCATCACTCATGCCCAAATTTTGGGTGCAGGTCGTGACAGCGGACCTTCCCGCCTGGCTTGTACTTAAGCTTGGGCATGCACATACTGCTGTGGCCTCTACTACTGGAATACTTGAGACTGGGTCGACAAAGGCCTCTGACCCTGGTGTTACTGAACCGGCACTGGAGCCCTATACTGGGGTCATGCCGGAGAGGATGATGATGCACTAGCTCTGTGTAGGAAAGATCATACTCTGTGGCCTAGTGCTCCACATGCTTAGCATAACCCTTGTGCTCTGTGGCACTCTGATAAAATATTCCCTTGTTTCCCACAATAAGAATATCCCACTGATGGAGTTGACCTCTGCTACTGAGGACATGTTGGAGATGGTCACTAAAATGATGTTACTGAAGTTGTCCTGGTCGGGATTCCAATCATCAAAGCTCGCACTGCTGGAGCTGGTACTGAAGACATGGTATAAGAACCTCCTGAAGTATGGGTCCTCTTACGACCTCCAGTCCTATGCACTATTTTCTGGGAGGTATACTCATGCCTCCTTGTTGCTCTTAACACTGTATCAAAAGTCTGAAACTCGTGCTATTCTACTGTCAATATGATCTTTAGGTGAAGACCCTGCTGGAACCTTCTTGCTCGGTCTAATTCGGTCACCACCAATTGGAGCAAACCGATTAAGTCTGTAGAATTCTGCCACGTAGCCGTCGACAGTCCTGCCCATCTACTTCAAGTTATTAAACCTTTGTTACAAGTCATAACGCGATACCACATCAAAGTATAGGGTCTGAAACCTTTCACTGAAGATAGCCCAAGGGACTGGTACTGTTAGTGAAATCATCTGTGCTGCCCACCAGTCTTGGACCAAGTCTAGCAACTGCAGTCGAACTACTGACACTTGCTTTTGGTTAGGCACTCTTACTGCCTCTAGGATAGCTTCAGTGTCCTAAAGCCATGCATATGATGCAATAGCATCCTTGGTGCCATAGAAATATAAGAGTTGGAGGCGCCTGAAGTTGCTCGCCGAGTTGTTGGCACGAAGTCTGCCTCTTTCCAAAGCCCCTTGTACTAACTGAATAAGTATGTTCTCCCGACGTCCTTGAGATGCAAATAATTCTCGAAGGATTATAATAAGTACACTGTTGTCTCCTCCTGCATCAGGTACTGGTTGCACATGAGGTACTAGCTGGATTTGAGGTTCCTCATCTTGAGCTGTTATGGACCCGGCTCCGGAATGCTGAGGATGAACCTTAAGGGTTTGCTGGGCATCGAAATGTTGTCCTGCTACTGGAGGAACTCGGGCTGGATGATCTGAACGAACAGGAACAGTGTCCCTGAAAGATAAGGGACATAGGATCATCAAAGGAACGGACATGATTGATCGAGGATCAAAGAAGTTGAATCAAGATTTTAGGAATATAAATTTGGTACTGGAGGAGATCAAGGAGTAGCATGATTGAGACATCTAAACATCGGTAAAACCCCCATACTTTTGAATTTTTAGACTTGTATGGGCCACCACTTAAACCGTATCACGTCCTAGAACCAGAATACTGGAGAGCGGGGGCAGACAAAGCCAACTAGATATACCAGAGTACTTTATACCCAAAAATACGGTCACGACTGTCTAAACATGTGAGGGTTTACTCTACAATCCAACAATCATTCCTAGGTCAAGAATTTTTAGTGTCTCAATCTCAAGCAAGCAATATATTTTAAGATGTATGATCACCAACATATAATACTAAGGCATCCCAAACTATACATACACAGATGATCATGAAGTTAATACAAATAATATTTAAGTAAGTGCAGCAGGTAAAAATAATAATTAAATATGCTCTGGAGTATTAAACAGGGATATCTGGAGTCAGGCTTCAATTACTGTTCTCGGGATCAGTTATTGAAAATAAATCATGATAGGACTAGACTAGACTAAAAATCAAGCAATCACGGCCAATCATGCCCTACGGCTTGATATTATTAACTAACTAGGGTTATCACAGTCCTAGTTACTAATATATGCAGTTTGAGATTCCTACAGCCACATGCCCTACAGACTATCCGAATTATCCAAACGAACATGTACATATTATAGATATATCAGGTATACTTATTTCTTGTCTTTTCTGGAAGTACAACACTCGATGGTGTGCTGGAAGTGTGCCCCTCACGACGGAGAGCTCCAAATCCATCAAGTGTCATTGGAATATCGGAATTACATATAGCCAAAAAATCTCTTGAGATGCTTTTTAGATTATTATTTTAGTTATTAGCCTGGACAATTATCAAGGATTCCTGATAGTGGTTCTTAGGAATATGCCTTAGACATGATGCAAGACAGGATAGTAACTTGACGAGTATATTCAAAATAAATCACAGGAATATAGGTCATGTAATACATGTGCTACTAATAGCCTTGATTAGGATAGTTACAAGAATTCTTGAATCATGAGTACGCTACCTCGAGCCACTATCAAGATTTATCAGGATCAGGAGTATCAGGATTATTAGTACATGATCAGAATTATCAGTGTTATCAAATCTATGTCAATATTCAGGGGTTTATTTATAATGTACAATCACTAGATCATATCAGGAAATAAAGATCAATATTAAGAATGTTATGCTCATAAAATACCTAGGATTAACTAAAATAATGGGATAAAGAGAACAAGAGAATCATCAAGAGTTAAGCATGTTAAAGAGTCATGCAAAGAGCAAGGGATACAACACCAGAAGACTCCACCAAAGATACCTCAACTTCTAGCGGAGTGCATGAACAGAACGTTGGTGGAGAGGGTGTAGTGATTGATGTTAGAAGCAAAGTTGTCGGGCAGCTATCAGAGTGAGGTTTTTTACACAGTTGTTTATGTTATTAATTTATCTCCTAGTGCTCTTTTGTAGAGTGATGTGCCTGACAAAGTATGGTATGACAAAGAGCCGTCATATAATCTCCTGCGAGTGTTTGATTGTAAGGCCTTCATGCATATACCGAAGGACGAGAGATCAAAACTTGAGTCGAAGACGAGGTGGTGCATCTTTGTCGGCCACGGTCGGGATGAGTTTGGCTATAGACTCTATGACCTAGTGGAAAGAAAGCTCTATAGAAGCAGGGATGTGGTATTCGTCAAGGATCAGACCATGACCAATACTCAGGATTCCAAGATGCCTTCTAAGGCTGAGGAATTGCCTGAGTTAGAGTTATTTTGCTTCGAGCAGTTTTCAGAGTACATTATAGAGGATCCAGTTATGGGAGAGCTACTACATAGAGTTGCTCCTAACCTTGAACATCAGCCTGCTGATGGTGGTCAGGGTGAACCTTAAGAGGATGAGCATACCGAGGAGGTAGTTCTTGAAGGGGAGGAGGCTGTTGATATACAACCAGCACCAGTGGTTCCGTTGAGGAAGAGCGATAGAGAGCGTCGACCATCTACGAGATACTCACCGTGTGTGTATGTTCTACTAACTGACGGGGGAGAGCCCGAATATTTTGTAGAGGCTATAGAAGACGAACACAGGCAGGAGTGGATGGAGGCTATGCAGGAGGAGATGAGTTCCTTATATGCCAATTTTACTTATGAGCTGATGCAGTTGCCAAAGGGCAAGAAGGTTTTGAAAAATTGATTGGTATTCAGAGTGAAACAGACAGATGATGCTACTCGCCCTCGATACAGAACGAGACATGTAGTTAAAGGCCATGGTTAGCTGAAGGGCATAGATTATAATAAGATATTTTTGCTAGTGGTGTTAAGAAGTCGTCTATTCGGGTGGTGCTATCATTGGCAGCCAGTTTCGACTTAGAGGTCGAGCATATGGATATGAAGACGGCATTCCTCTACGGTGATCTTGAGAAGAAGTTGTACATGGAGCAACTAGAGGGATTTTGTGAGAAGGATAACTCATACCTGGTCTGCCGGTTGAGGAAGAGCATATATGGTCTAAAGTAGGCTCCGAGGTAATGGTACAGAAAGTTCGAGTCATTTATGGGGGAGCATGGTTATGAACGGACAACGTCAGACCACTTTGTATTTGTGAGGTACTTTGTCGAGGATGATTTTATTATTTTAGTGATCTATGTTAATGATATGCTACTAGTGGGTTAAAATGCTACTAGGACAGCGAAGTTGAAATGCCTAATGGGCGAAACTTCTCTATGAAGGATTTGGGCGCAGCGAAGACTATTCTTTGGATCGAGATCAACTGAGAGAGAGAGAGTCCAAGTTGCTACACTTGTCCCAAAAGAAGTACATTCACCGGGTACTCCAATGTTTCGGGATGGATGGGTCAAAGAAAGTGAGTAACCCCCTAGCGGTTCACTTTAAGTTCACTGAGGAGCAATATCCATCTACCGAGGACGAAAAGGAAGATATAGAGCGGGTTCCATATGCTTCAGCTATAGGAAGTCTCATGTATGCTATGGTGTGTACGAGACCTGACATCGCTCACGTAGTTGGCACAGTTAGCAGGTATACTTCCAATCCTGGAAGGGTACATTGGAGTGCGGTCAAGTGGATTCTGCGATTCCTTTAGGGCACGATTAGAGACTTTCTTTTGGTGGTGACGAGCCAAAGCTGGTTGGGTATACCGATGCTGATATGGATGGAGATAAAGACACAAGGCGATTAACTTTGGGCTATGTGATGATGTTTGCTGGTAGAGCGGTATCGTAGCAGTCGCGGGTGCAGAAGTGTGTTGCCTTATCGAAGATAGAGGCAGGGTACATTAAGGCGACGGAGGCTTACAAGGAGTTACTGTGGATGAAGAAACTGCTGAAAAAAATAGGGCTAAAGCAAGAGAAGTACCTTTTGCTTTGAGATAGCCATAGTACAATTCACCTTGTGAAGAACCAGATATTTTATAGTCGGTCCAAGCACATTGATACCCAGTATCATTGGATAAATGATGTGGTTGAAAAAAGCAAGCAGCGCTTGAGAAGGTTCATATGGATGGCAACGGAGAGGACAAGTTCATAAAAATTTTTCCAAGAGAAAAGTTTGAGTACTGTAGGCAGATCATCGGGATAACGACCCCGTCCATATAGTTGTGAAGAGGGAGATTTATTGGAGTGGGTGGGGTTCCCAACCTATGTGGAAAATACCCCAGAGTTGGATTGAGTATTCCTACATATAATAGGAATACCTCAATATATTTGGATTGGATATTTCTATATATAATAGGAATATGTCAATGGATTTAGATTTGGATTGGATATTCCTACATATAATAAAAATATGTCAATGGATTTGGATTTGGATTTGGATTGGGTATTCCTATATATAATAGGAATAGTAGTTGTGGGTTTGAGGCTATATATATTAGGTGTCTTCTAGCCCTAAAATATATCTCATATATCTCAACAACATTGCAAAAGGAGGCAAGTGTGCTTTTACAACATTGGAAGGAGATAGGAAGAGATTGAAGGCTATTTCGAAGTGGAGATCGGTTTCGGGTAATTCTTTTCTCATTGTCTCCATTTTTTGTTTGTCTGTGATCTATTTTCTATTCCAAAGAGTTGTGGTGATCCGTTTGGATCGGTGAGAAGTTTATAAGGAGTCGGTGCATTTCTTATTCTATTAGTGGAGGCTTTTCAATATTGGACTCTGATTGTCCCGTGGTTTTCTTTATTTGGGTTTTCCAAGTAAAAATCTCTCTATCTGCGATTTTTGTTTGGCATTTTTTTGGTTTGTGTACTTTTCTCGGTTCACTCACAGGGCTTCTTGGTTTAGGAAACGGTTTTCGCGCTTTCGTTCCCAACATCATCAAGAGTTAAGCATGTTAAAGAAAATACTAGCATACAGGCGCATAAATTAATAATTCAGGCAAGAAAATAACATCTGCGTACAATGGATCAAAAAACCCCATTGGCGCACAAACGGGTATTGGCGCACAAATCACTAATCCTGACAGTTCTTGCACACTTTGATACCAAAAGTACTCCGAGCAAAAGATGGCGCACAATTGATACTAAAACGCACCCTAGAACCTTGATGCACAATGATAGAAGTGCACGAGCCAGAGCTTGGCGCACAAATCTATCATTGGCACATAAATGAAAGTCCCCAAGCTTTAAACTTGGCGCACTTTCATCAAGTATGCCAGCAGAAAGGTTTGACTCACAAACAAGCGTATGAAGGTCTACTAAAAGATAAAATACAAGTTCCAAGATATGGCACAACAGCCGAGATGACTCTACTGTCGAGAACACAATTCTCGAGAATGGTCAGAACTATTCGCTTAGTCATTAAGTAATGCAAAATGCTACAAAGTGCGTCGTCTCTGGAGAAAACTATATAGTGTGCCACACAGCAAAGTGCATAATTCTCTAGAAGGGAAAAAGTGCACCAGTAAGAAAAATTTATCAAAGTGCGCCAACTCTGCAATATCTGCAAAGTGTGCCAACTTGGTTTTTAAACTGTGGCGTACATTTGATGACTTGCATACCCATTCAAAAGTGCGTCAAGTGGGATTGGAGTACTTTTGAAGGAATTATCATAGTACAAAATGTACATAGAAATAGAAAAGTGTGCCCAGAGTACTCAACATATCTTGGCACATTTTTTAAGAAATTTGTGAAACACACATAAGTGTGCTCACTGAAACTTTGCTTACGCAATAAGGTTCCACGCGTACTATTGTATACATTCTCAGGCCAAACTTGCATTCTATGACTTGTTATTCTCGGGCTCCATGAGCAACAATACAAGGAAATCAAAATCATGGTGAAGACAAGTTCTAATTATTAAGTAAAGGAAACCCATCAAGTAATTAAACAAGTTATACTAAGAATCAAAACAAGATCCATGGTTGTTCCTTTGGTTGGCAAGATATACTTTCCTACTGTCAAGTTCTAGCCTAATACTACCAAGGTTACCTACGGCCAAGAACAAGCTCGGCTGCTCTCAGTGAAGGCTGAAGAAATGAAGAAGGAAAGAGAAATGAAAGAAAATAAAAAGTGAAGGAAAGAAAAATATTTGCTTATATAGGCAAAGGGTTAATTGTAGGCCATTGATCATAATCCATGCCCTCTCTTGGGTTCATCACATCCATGCACACAAAAACCAAGGGACCAACGGTCCAAAGCATGCAACTAAGGAGAAACCTGCAAAAATAACCTAAACAATGCATGAATGTCATAAAAAAGATGTACGTGTGAGACTCGTCTCATAGTATTCATATTTTATGCGGATACGTATTTTATGCTAGTTATTGCATTTTATTATATCTCAAGGATGCTCAAAATTTTTTAAAATTGAAACTTTACTACCTGACCGTTATACCGACGGTATACTGTCTGGCAGATATTTGTTTCACTTTCGAGATATTGTCGAGATATTTCTCTATAAATAGTACTTGAGATATTTTATTTATTTCTTTCTCTTTCAATCTCCTCTCCTTTTTATTTCTCTTTCGAGCTTAAAAGTGTGGTCTTGAGACCTGGAGTGTGGTTTCTAAATCCCTTCATGGTGGTGGACTAGAAGGTTTTGGTTAGGAGCTCGTGTTAGGCAAGTACACATTGCCGACTTCGTGAAATTCTGTTACTTTTTGTCATTTTACTTTCCTGGAGCTTTGGTTATTGCCTTTTAGCTTAGACTTTCTTTACTAATAGTATTCATATCGTGATTTTTAGCCTAGTGACCATCTCGATTTTGATTTCTGGTAGAATATAATTTCGTCCCTATTTGGTAACTTGGTGTAAAACTCCTATTTCTAAAAATCATATTATTTTAATTAATAATTTAATTATGGTAATTATGTGCTAAATAGGATAAATAGATTTTTATTAATTTTTATTTTAGGTGTTGGGGCACTTAGAGGATTTATGGGACCATCAGGAATTTTTTGGAATTCATTTCATGTAAGAGACCCCTTGAGCAGTTGCTAGCCTAACGGTGTGCATTATTCTAATCTATAATTTTTCTTATATATATATATATATATATATATATATATATATATATATATATGCATATATATATTTTATAAAGATAAAGGAAAAGAAAAGAAAAGAAAAGAAAAGAAGAAGAAGAAGAATTAATATAAACTAATAATAATAATAATTAATAACCAAAGCAAGCAATTCTAACAAAGCAACTTAAGCAAACTAGCAAACCAACCATTCCACAACACCATTCCCACAAAGCCACCAACAAACCATTACAACTATTCACTATTATATATATATATAATAGTTATATATATATTTAATAACTATTACTAATAACTAATACCATTCTAACAAACGTTAGCAACTATTACAACTTGCTAGCAAACACTAGCAAAACTACTCCTTAGCAATAGCAAACTATTCCTATTCCACACAGCCAGCGCCCTCTTCTTGCAAACACAGACCCGACCTCCCCACGTATCCGCGAACCAAACCCTCTCTCTCTCTTTCCTATTCCTATATATATATATATATATATATATATATATATTATATTTATAAAAACCTAAACCTAATCATCCCAGACCCTCCTCTTCTCATCTAGACCTAGGGAGAGCCGCCACCGCAGCCAGAGAACCCCGCCAGGCCGTCCAAACAAATTCCGACGATCGCGACCTCGCGCACTGCAGATGCTCAACCAAACGCCATTCCGTCTTCACCGGCATACTCATCCCTTAACCCTCTTCCATATCTGTATGATAGTAGACCTTGCACAACACGAAACCCTAGGCAAAAACAGCGCCCAAGTTGGCGCAAGCAGACCAAATTCTGGGATCGCAGAAAACTGCGGTGACCACCCATGTTGCCGAGTTCGTATCTCCCACCACAGAGATCCGAATTCGGTGATTCCTTTTTGTATGCGTAGACCACTTGACCTAGTTTATTTTCTTTTAAATAACCCTAGAATATTAACTGCTGTGGACAGAATTAAATTTGTCACAAAATCCCTTGAATCCACTTTTTTCAGATTTTTAAAAGTTGTGAAACGGAGCGCGCCCTGCCAAACGGGACCGCCCCACGGTCTACCAAGTGTACCAAAAGGTGCTTGCAGCATAACTGGATACGTAAAAATTTGTGGAAACTAATTCGGACTCGTGTGCGCGTCGAAATCAGCCCGTATCCCGGACACACCCCGTGTCGCAACTTTTGTGGAAGTCATACGCATTTTGTGCACGCTTGTCAGATTACGACGGAACTTGCGCCAATGGACTCGTGGTAATACGCTGGTCATGTGATCCAATTTTCACATAATTCTGAGACGGTTGACCAAGTCGCCAAGTGACGGGCCCCATAGTTGACTTTTTAGATAAAATTATGTTCGGCTCATCGGAATCCATATTTGGACATATCGTTGGGTTCGTATTGACATTTAGAGTTATTTGACCTATAATTTGTCCCATTTAGAGACTGTTACCCTCGGCACGCTTTTCGGTGTAAAGTGGGCCACATGTGGACCATACTTTTATCCAAAATTATCGTTTTGCCCCTGTATCCAAATTGGACGAAAGAGAAGTGCTTTTTAGCTATTTTGCTCATTCCAGAAACATTGATGATATTTATTTCAGCATCCGGAGACATTTGTTCTGCGGCCATAGCTTTTGATCTTGCGCGTTGACTTCTGGACAGTACACCTTGCAGCTTTTTTACCAGGCAAGATACCTTGCAAAATTATTTATAGTATTTTGCATGCTTAGTATATTTTTGTATATTTTTTGCATTTTTGTTTATTTATTGCATGTGTAGTTCTTCAATCATTACTATATATTAGATATGTTGACACACACTTGACACTTAGTATCATAGAGGACAATCATTAGGCGTATGGGCTTTTAACCACTCTGGTAAACCGTAGTATATAGTTCGCACTACGGGCGTGTGTCGCGCTGGTCGCTACCCCAGAGGTATGTCGATTTCTGTAGAGTCGAGCTGGTCGCTACCCCAGAGTTAAGTCGATTTCTGATGTCCATTGACGGGTGTGTGAGTTGTGAGGCTTAGATCGAGTAGGCTACCCTTGCCCATACGTCGAAAAGTTGTCCTCATTTGCATTCATATAGATTGTCTTGTACAGCGTACTTATTTATTTTCAAATTATATGCATGTTTATTGTATTCAAGTTGGCTCGCTTTCTGTATCTTGTTACGTTCCTCTGAGGACCTGGTCCTCTGCCAGGTGTATTTGTTCTTGAGTATTTGCAGGAGCCCAGATTGGATGGTTATATATGCTTCGTGGATGTCCTCTCTTCGAGCCCGTGATTGCTAGCTGGTATTCTTATATGGTGTTGTTGTGTTGTACTTATTTTGTATTTGCTCTTACATTCAAGTTGGTAGTGGATTTATTTTAATCCAACTATCATCCTTAGATACTTATATTGAGATCTAGTTTCATAGATACTGGTTATTTATTTATATTTAATTTTGTGGATGAGATTTAGGTTATACCTTGTGACTTGTGACATATGTTTATACCACTTGTGGATTAATTTTCATATCACAGCGTACGTATGGGTTATGGTTTCCATATATTGGAGTTGCCATATCCATGCGGCTGGCATACTTACGTATCCTAGTCCTACGTATTTTTGGGACTGGGACATGACATATTTTTGTGGTGGCCCATGCAGGTCGAGAGTATATTGTCTCGGTTACGTTATTGTACCGAACAAGCCTGCACCTAGGAATAGAGTATAGGATCTCATCCACAATTGGTTATGATTCGCTCTCCTTCCAATTCATTCTATCTGAATAATTACATCATGCTTGATTCCTGTACTTCCCTAATAGTTCTTTGAGAATAGCATTCGGCTAGAATATAGGAACCCCTATTATTAGGATGATAATTATGGTAGCACACCTATTAAGAATACAACAAGAATATAGACACACCACTAAGTTTAGAATACCTAGTGAACCCTAGAATTCCTTATCTCTAGATTGGTTTACCATTACCCCTTGATGTAATATGAGGACTTGGGAGTAGTATAGATACTACTAGAGTTAGTTAGAAGTTTGACCATATTGTTTGACCCTAGTATTGAGGAACCAATAAAAATCCAAAGTTAAATATTAGGGCTGGACCTAACTCTTATGGTGAGATAATATTAGAACTATAAACTTAGATCATTGTCTTATTAGTAGCAGACAGTACATTAGAAAGCCAAGAGTAATGGATATAAAATTTCTCTTGATCATAACTCGAACATAGCAACTAGCATACCACTCCTCCTTAGAAAACCACGATGCTATCTAGAGCCCTATTTTAATTTCATATATTGTTCCTCTGCGACCTTAGCGTTCGCTATTTGCACGACGACTAAATTTTGTTCCTCTATTCTTCATCTTTCAACTCGTGCCATCTGACACTTTTGATTATAGACCAAGTAAATTTATTCTATTTTAGGATATATATAGCTTGCTAGGATTTTAGTTGTTACTCTTGAATTTTGAAATGGTGTGCTTAGTAGTTAGAGCTTGATGGTTTAAGCTATTCTTGTAGATTGAGACCTGGTGCTTATCCCTTAGTTTTAAATTGCGTAATATGTACCCCACCTTAATACGAGTTATATTCCCTTTCCCTTGAGGCCAATAACTGTTTTATTCTTACTATTGACACTTGCACTAAGACTAAGACTTAGTACGACCATGACCTATATAATATGAGCGGATACCCTAATAAGTACCAAGACCCCCTTCTCGTAGACCTTAACAGGAGTTTCTACGTTATCCTTAAGACAATTACGGTATTAGTTTATTGTTATAAGTTGGGTAGTATACCTCACAACCTAGTATCACATAGTCTTTTGCCCTATTATTGAAGTGTGTTTGAACAACATTAAATGTATGCTAGCTTAGGACGACAGTATTTTTTCGGACTGTAGAACTTAGAGGCTATACCCCTACTTTGTCGACTATCGACTTAGACAAGGAATTAGTATGACAACTATAGAGATTATGGAGTCTTATCTTTTGTGAACTTGAATTGTTATATACCTTCTTTCATCATAATCCAGCGTATTTATGTTTGTTGTACTACCTTGACTTATGCTGCTATTGTAGCCTAGTTTTTGCAAGCTTATTCTTTTATCGAGCTTGCTCATGGCATATGTATTATTGGGTGCACACAATGATACAATTGCCTAACCAGAATCGGTGTATTAAGGTCTAGCTAACCTTAGTGCGCTTGGTTCGCTCTTCGTATGACTACTTTACATGGATTGAGATATATAGTAGTAGATGGATATACTTGCCCCTAGACATGTCTGACACATCGTATCGGTTACATAACTGTATTGATACGAGCATGTAAATAGAAAATTACCAAAAAATAGGATTTTAATCTACAACTGTCCTGACAACTCTCTTTTTGAATTCTTTAATCTCTTTGAACCTCGTACTTGTATTCTGGCACCTTCACCTTGAATTCTTTATTATTGTTCTCTGTCTCCCCCTATTTCAGAAAGATGAAACCTCGTGCTGGTATAAGTTGACACTGATAGTACTAGATATACCCCATAAAGCTAATAATATGACTTAGTGACTCTTTTTTATAATTGGTTAAGGGCATATCATAGATGATATGTTTGGTGTTAAAACCTTGAGGATTGAATAACATGATTAAATAATTTAAGGAATAGTTTTCCTAGATGTATAGCCTTAGGGAATAGATGGATAAATTTAAGTTCGGTAGATTGTGAAGCCTCACCCGAAATTAGACCTACTTGGCTGAGATTGTAAGACTAAGGTAAGATTGAGTCCAATTAGAGACAGACATGATAATTTTATTTTAATTTTTGCAATAATTATATCACTTAGCGCACCTTACCATTGCTTCGATAATTGGAGCACTTCACTAGTCACTGCCTTCCTACAAATTTCATACCCTTATCCTAGACGTGCCCATCATCCAATCCTCATCTTTGTACAATTTTCCAATTATTGGGCGCTTTTATGCAAAAGAGTATTTAGGTGTCCACACCGTTGGACACGACACATGAAGAAATCTATTTTTCACTCATGTAGATTTTTCCATAATTTTTCGAGATGTGCAACGCGCAACATCGCCCACCCATTTAAACTTAGTCTTGCATTTTAAACAATGCAAATCTTATACCATCCTTGACATTCTATCGTGGCTTAGTTTTAATTTCGAGGACAAAATTTTTATAAGTTAGGTAGAATGTAAAACCCCTATTTCTAAAAAGCATATTTTTTTTATTAATTAATAATTTAATTATGCTAATTATGTGCTAAATAGGAGAAATAGATTTTTATTAGTTTTTATTTTAGGTGTTGGGGAACTTAGAGGATTTATGGGACCATCAGGAATTTTTTGGAATTCATTTCATGTAGGAGACCCCTTGAGCAGTTGCTAGCCTAACGGTGTGCATTATTCTAATCTATAATTTTTCTTATGAGTATATATATATATATATATATATATGCATATATATATTTTATAAAGAAAAAGGAAAAGAAAAGAAAAGAAAAGAAGAAGAATTAATATTAACTAATAATACTAATAAACTAATAATAATAATAATTAATAACCAAAGCAAGCAATTCCAACAAAGCAACTTAAGCAAACTAGCAAACCAACCATTCCACAACACCATTCCCACAAAGCCACCAGCAAACCATTACAACTATTCACTATTATATATATATAATAGTTATATATATATATATATATTTAATAACTATTACTAATAACTAATACCATTCCAATAAACGTTAGCAACTATTACAACTTGCTAGCAAACACTAGTAAAACTATTCCTTAGCAATAGCAAACTATTCCTATTCCACACAGCCAACGCCCCCTTCTTGCAAACACAGACCCGACCCCCCACGTTTCCGTGAACCAAACCCTCTCTCTCTCTTTCCTATTCCTATATATATATATATTATATTTATAAAACCCTAAACCTAATCATCAAAGACCCTCCTCTTCTCATCTAGACCTAGGGAGAGCCGCCACCGCAGCCAGAGAACCCCGCCAGGCTGTCCAAACAAATCCCGACGGCCGCGACCTTGCGCACTATAGATTTTCCCACACGAGGTACCTTTGTTCCGGAGTTGCTTCCTGTCGACTTGCTCAACCAAACGCCATTCCGTCTTCACCGGTATGCTCATCCCTTAATCCTATTCCATATCTGTATGATAGAAGACCCCACACAACACGAAACTCTAGGCGAAAACAGCGCCCAAGTTGGCGCAAGCAGACCGAATTCTGGGATCGCAGAAAACTGCGGTGACCACCCATGTTGCCGAGTTCGTATCTCCCACCACAGTGATCCGAATTCGGTGATTCCTTTTTGTATGCTTAGACCACTTGACCTAGTTTATTTTCTGTTAAATAATCCTAGAATATTAACTGCTGTGGACAGAATTAAATTCGTCACAAAACCCCTTGAGTCCACTTTTCCCAGATTTCTAAAAGTTGTGAAACGGAGCGCGTCCTGCCAAACGGGACTGTTCTGCCGTGTACCAAGTATACCGAACGATGCACGCAGCGTAACCGGACACGTAAAAATTGGTCAAAACTGATTCGGACTCGTGTGTGCGCCGAAATTAGCCCGTATCCGCGGACACACCCCGTGTCACAACTTTTGTGGAAGTCGTGCACATTTTGTGCATGCTTGTCAGCTTGTGACGGAACTTGCGCCACTGGACTCGTGGTAATGTGCTGGTCCTGTGACCCAATTTTCACGCAATTCTGAGATGGTTGACCAAGTCGCCAAGTGGCGGGCACCATAGTTGACTTTTTAGACGAAATTGTGTTCGGCTCATCGGAATCCACATTTGGACTTAACCGTTGGGTTCGTATTAACATTTAGAGTTGTTTGACCTATAATTTGTCCCATTTAGAGACTGTTCGCCTCGGCACACTTTTCGATATAAAGTGGGCCACACGTGGACCCCACTTTTACCCAAAATTACCGTTTTGCCCCTGTGTCCAAATTAGACGAAAGGAAAGTGCTTTTTAGCTATTTTGCTCATTTCGGAAATGTTGGTGATGTTTATTTCAGCATCCAGAGACATTTGTTCTGCGGCCATAGCTTTTGATCCTATGCGTTGACTTCTGGACCGTACACCTTGCAGCTTTTTTACCAGGCAAGATATCTTGTCAAATTGTTTACAGTATTTTGCATACTTAGTATATTTCTGTATATTTTTGTTTATTTATTGCATGTGTAGTTCTTCAGTCATTACTATATATTAGATATGTTGACACACACTTGACACTTAGTATCATAGAGGGCAATCATTAGGCGCATGGGCTTTTAACCACTCTGGTAAACCGTAGTATATAGTTCGCACTACGGACGTGTGTCGCGCTGGTCGCTACCCCAGAGGTATGTTGATTTCTGTAGAGTCGCGCTGGTCGCTACCCCAGAGGTAAGTTGATTTCTGATGTCCATTGACGGGTGTGTGAGTTGTGAGGCTTAGATCGAGTAGCCTACCCTTGCCCATACGTCAAAAAGTTGTCCTCATTTGCTTTCATATAGATTGTCTTGTACAGCGTACTTATTTATTTTCAAATTATATGCATGTTTACTGTATTCAAGTTGGCTCGCTTTCTGTATCTTGTTACGTCCCTCTGAGGACCTGGTCCTCTGCCAGGTGTATCTATTATTGAGTATTTACAGGAGCGCAGATTGGATGGTTATATATGCTTCGTGGATGTCCTCTCTTTGAGCCCGTGCTTGCTAGCTGGTATTCTTATATGGTGTTGTTATGTTGTACTTATTTTTTATTTGCTCTTACATCGAGTTGGTAGTGGATTTGTTTCCATCCAACTATCATCCTTAGATACTTATATTGAGATCTAGTTTCATAGATACTGGTTATTTATTTATATTTGATTTCGTAGATAAGATTTAGATTATATCCTGTGACTTGTGACATATGTTTATACCACTTGTGGATTGATTTTCATATCACAGCGTACGTATGGGTTATGGTTTCCATATATTGGAGTTGCCATATCCATGCGGCTGACATGCTTACGTGTCCTAGTCCTACGTATTTTTGGGACTAGGGCGTGACACTTGGAAACGAAAATGGTACTAGAGTTGTGAACGTGAGATTTAGTCCATATTGTGATATGAGACTTACCCTAGACTTGACTTCTTGTTAGACTTGGTTCTGGTAATTTTCGAGATTTGATTTGGGTCCCGAAAATCAGACTTGACTTAACCATATTTATTCTTGGAAACCGGCATACCGACGGTATACTATAGTGTATCGATGGTATACCAATTTTGACCAACTTGATTTCTAGATTTTTTGTGAACCCTATCGACATACCAACAATGTACTACAGTGTACCGATGGTATACCGATCATGCCGACATTTGTTGACCGACTTCAAGATATTTATCTTGGCCAGCATACCGACGACGTATTGGGCTGTGCCGACGGTATACCGATTTATGGAACTTTATTTTTCTTGTAACTTTTTGCCTACTTGGAACGACATACCGATGGTATACTACAGTATATCGACGGTATACCAATTTGTTGGAATCCAAAACTTGCTGTAGTTTTTTATCTCAGGACCGGTGTACCGACGGTGTACTGGACTGTACCGACGGTATACTGATCGTATTCTTTCTTTAGGAATTCTTGGTTTTTAGTGATTTATGTTGAAACTTCTGGATTTTGCTTGGACACGCGATAACTTGACCTGATTTTGGATATGAACTTACATTACTTCATATGACTTGACTTGACTTGGCTTTACTCGATTTTACCCGGCTTTGTCCGGCTACACATGATAACATGATTGACTGGACTTGACTTGGCATGACTTTGCATGGCATCATCGGACATGGATTGACTTGGTTTCACTTAGTTCTATCTGATTGGACATGGCTTCATATGGTTGTACATGGCTTTACCTGGTTTCACTTGGCTTTACCTAGCTTCACCTGGATTGACATGGCTTCACTTAGCTTTACCTGGCTTCACTTGGTTACACGTGGCTTGGTTGTTATCGTGGCTTACATGAGTCCGTTTGTGCAATGTATATTAAACTTGTGTATATTATAATTAGAACTTGTTTTGTTGTATCATTTCTAGGATAGATTCTACGGAATACCACACCCGAATTCATACAAAAAACTGCTAGGGGTTTATAACTAAAGATTCACTTAGTACATGGCTAGGATTTTTTCTAGATTGCATGCAGTCCCGATTATTCATACAGTTATCTTGAGGAGTATCCAGTGGTTTATATTGTGGAGTATCTTGAGGAGTATCCGGTGCTGGTTTCTGCGTATGGATATCCCCGATGGACTGCAGGGGCATGCGATCAGAAGGAACTCTAGCATCGTGTTGTATTATAATTATTAGTAATTAGGATTGTGATAACCCTAGCTAGTTAAAGTATCAAGCCGTACTTATATGATTTGTCATAATTTATGGATGATGGACAGTCTAGGCTTTATATGATTACACTTTTATTTTTAACACTAGTTACTTTATTGCTTATCAGTTCAGGATATGTCTCATTGCAGGTTTACAGTATTTCTTTTACTTTCATGAGATCTTTTACATTCAGTCTTTACCTTTAGTATTTGTATTGCTTGTGTTGTTGGTTTAAGTTCCTAGATTGGCTTCATTTGTGGTACTTGCTATTTGGAGGTCTGACCCCACTGGTTTTGTATGGCCCTATCTAGTAGCAGCACCGGAGGATCTTCCGTACTTTCCTGAGGATAGTTGCCACCAGGAGCACCAGACTGCTTGAGTGGGTTTTCTTACTTCTCCACCCTGATGTATATTCTATTTTGTGGGCATTTAGCCACCGAGCACGTGTATAGCTCATGTTTTGGTTTGATCAGTTAGCCTACGGGCAATAGCATGATTGACATATCCTAGGGTTGATCATGTATGACTCAAATTCTGGCTAGTTTATTTATTTTGTGTTTACTAGCATCTGTAGAAGCAAGAAAAAATCCTACAGACCGCATAACGGTTATGCCCCCTTAACAAGCCGCAGAGAAGCCACATGCAGCCTGAACAATCAAGCCACAGAAAAGTCACATGCGGCCTGAACACCTAAAGCAGCAGATACGCCACATGCGGCTAGAACAAAGAAGGCGTAGAGAAGCCACATGCGACCTGACATAGATTTCGATATCTGTCAGAAGCTCTGACACATCACTCATCACTCTGAGATACTTCGAGACTCGTGAAGACGATGCCTCAAAAAAAGATAATAAGTCATATCAGTGCATTAATTGCTTCGACAAAGGTGCCATGCCACGTGTTCCCTAGTATGCAGCTACCCCTTATGCGGCCTTGCCAACATGCGGCCAGAGTCTCCATTCGACCAAGACCCAAACTAGAGTACGTATGCGGCTACAAGACCCATACGGCCTAGCCATTATGCGGCCAGAGCATCTAGATGACGAAAAGGCCAAATGAGAGCTCGTATACGACCGCGATAATATACAGCCAAGTTGCTATGCGGCCTCCAGCTCACAAGATCTTTCTATTCAACTATAGAGATCTTCGAATAGTTAGTGCTGACTACGTGTCCAGCTGACCAAGTTACACACATAACTGTTAAAAACAACTCTGAGATCTCTTTAACAGCATATATCAACCAATACAACATGACAATCAGCCCATGGAATGCGGTGATAGTTGCAACCGTATTCTGTTGAAGGGGCCTTATGGGGCCACCAAACAGAGGTATATGCGGCACCCATAGCCCATCAGCATGATGGCTATAAATAGAAGCAACTTGAACGTTCTAAAGGCTGATTTTTTTCTACTTCAGAGAGAAATTATACCACCCCCGGCCAATATAGAGAGAGAGCATACCAAGACAAGTGAAGAGAAAACGTAAACTTTCTCCCCCTGCATCGAATCATCTGTCACGCCCCAGTCCCAAAAATATGTAGGACTAGAACACGTAAGCATGCCAGCCGCATGGATATGGCAACTCCAATATATGGAAACCAAATCCACACGTACGCTGTAATATGAATATCAATCCACAAGTGGTATAAACATATGTCACAAGTCACAGGGTATAATCTAGATCTCATCCATAAAAATCATATAGAAATAAATAAACAGTATCTATGAAACTAGATCTCAATAAGAAGTATCTAAGGATGATAGTTGGATGAAAACAAATCCACTACCAACTCAAATGGGAAAAGTAAATACAATATAAGTACCACTCACTCAAACAATATAAGTACCAGCTATCAATCACGGCTCGAAGAGAAGACATCCACGAAGCATACCCATCCATCCGAATCTGTGCTCCTGCAAATACTCAAGAACAGGTACACCTGGCAGCGGACCAGGTCCTCAGAGGGACATAACAAGATACTTAAACACATGCCAATAAAGTACTGAAATAAATATCCAAAGGGGTCGCCTAACCGTCTACGTGAATGCAGTTAAGAACAACTTTCCCAACGCGTGGGCTATCTGGCTAAAATAGGATTAGCATAGTTCTCTTGGAGATCCAGGGGCCTACAAAGGCACGGCGTCTTTCGAACACCGAAGGCCCGCCTGATAATAATATAATATATAGTGGTCATCATGATCGCGCATCTCCGGCGGAGCGTACGGGTTACACAAGGAAAGTACAACGGAGCCCACACGCCTTACTTGTTGTTCTCCCCACCCCATGCTCTAAGCATGTCACATCCATGACACGGTAATACCTCTAATAACTGCCAAGTCTACTAGCATGCAAAGTTTCTAATAGTAGTTATTCCTAACGTACGGACCACACGTACAGGAGGCCAGACCTGTCACGAAGTACGTGATCTATATGAGACTCACACTCGTGTAACCACTGTGTCACGGCCAATGAACCTAATAGTGCTACATGATAATGGGGTAGTCTCATGAACAAGGTCAATGCAATACATAAATAAAAATATATCACGACGTCACCGTCGCGCGCATTTTATATAACAGTTAAAATATATGAACTAAAGACAGAAAATAAAGATGCATGCAACATATGAAATATAAATAACAGTACAATGGCAAGGTATACTTGCCTGGCAAAGAAGCTGTAATATACCAATAACCTGCTCCAGAAATCGCGCAGAACAATCCAATATCCTATATACACATAAATATAATATAATAGAATCATTAGTCATTACACTAGCACATACTCAACCACATTTATACTGGAATCAGGGGGTATACTAGGGGTAATACTAGTCATCTAACACGGTCAATTACGCATTGAATTACGCGGGTGTCGCGTCTTCAAGTACTGTACGAAATCTGTCAGTCAACTGACAGGTGTCTATGCCAGTACGTTAGTGTACGCAAGGCAGACAAATTCACAAGTTCTTAGGGTCAACATGGTCAAGGTAAGTATGGGATAGTCCACGATGTCCTAGGGTCATACAGTCTGAATATTTAATCATAATTATCAATTAGCATTTACTTACATATATATTCATATAACTATATAATAATATAACCATTAATTTATTTTAATTTATTTAATTCAGGAATAATTACTCTAAAATCCTATTTTAATCTTATTATTCTAATTTTTATGTTAATTCCTAAATTTTGTCCAAAGAAACTGAATTTTATCAACTCGAGACTCATGGCACGCAAATCGAGGCGATCTGTTGACCAAAAAGTCAACCGATACAAACTCGACTTTCATGCATGATTTCCTGTAGATTTCAGCATCAAAAATATACTGGAATTTACGGCTCATCTGAATTAAAATTCGTTTGAGAATTATGGCACATACAAATTTTTATTGTGCACCGATGGTTAAATTCTAACCTAGAAGTTCTACAGAATTAACAGTATGTAAATACTTCGAAATAAATTTGGGAAAAATATATATCGATGATCTCGACATTATCTTTCCGAAACTTTAAACGGTTCATGATTCTGATTCTTGGTTCTCCCAAAATCGCGAAAACATCAAAACACGTCTATTTTCGGACATGCTGTGCTCTACGAATTTTCTAGAATTTAATACTAATAATTTAAAAAAAACAATTTATATTATCAGAAAGCTAACCTCATTATCGTTCTAACAAAAAAAACTAGAGCATGTTTGGAGTCCGGAGCTAGGAGATATCGTCTTTTTAATTCGTCATAACTAGTAGAAAATGAGGCTGAATTTATGAGAAATTTTGACTGTTTTTTTTGGACGAAATAGAGAAGAATTTGGGAAAAAAATATGAAGGATGAGGTATTTATAATGGTGGACACTACTTAATTAAATACAAATAGGATTGGTTAATTTGGATAGGATTATGATAAATTTAAATAAGGATAGGATATGCATGAAGTTGATTTTCTAGTAGGTTCAGGATTTGAATTAATTTAAAATAGAGTTTGAATTTATCTCAATAATTTATAATCTTAAATATAATTAAAGATAATACAAATAATTTATAAAATCTTATTAATATCTATTAACACTAAATTAGTATCTATCTAATATTAAGACTATATATATCCAAATAAATTCTAAACAATTTTAAAATCTAAATAAATTTCTTAAAATTCTAAATAAAAAAAATATATAATTAAATATTTTAAACTAAAATAAATATTTGGTAGGAACGACATGCAAGTATGGTCGTATAGTAAATCATAGAAGTCCTAGAAATTTATGTTTTCTAAGTTTTAATTACCAAAAATTCTAGAAAAATCTCCAAAAATCTAAAATAACCTAAAATAATTTTAAATGAATATTTATATAAGTAAATATATCAAGAAATTTATTTTCTAATTAACTAAGAGCATATTCTAAATAAATTCAACATATATAATAAATAAAATAATATTAAATATACACAAAATACCTATTTTGGGTGAGAGAGTTTACAATCTACCCAACTTAAAATAATTTCGTCCTCGAAATTAAAATAAGACATAATTTGTTAAATCCTTCACATTCGTACATAAGGTATGTCAATCGCAATCTCTTCCAAAAATTTAAATAACAAAATCTATTCGAATCTATCGCGATCACTTCAAAATTAATATAACCACTGTTTAAATCAAAATTCAACCTGTCGTAATCTCTTCTCGATTTTTAAATAATCAACATCCAAATCTGACTCAACTCTATATGACATCCCACATCAAAATTTATATCATAATTTTCAACTATCATAATCTCCTCTAGACTTTGAACAATAAATAATTCTAATCAAATCTTATTCCTATTCTTAACTTAAGAATTTTGTACTATTCAAATATTTAAACTCAATTTACATCCTCAATATTTCAAATAGGTGACCCAACAATCAAAATTGAACTTTTAATTCAAATCATCAAATTATAAAATTTAAATCTAATTAACCAATTATTCAAGTCTAAAATTCTATATTTATCCTCAAAATTTAAATCGATGATTCATCCTTCAATATTCAAAATTTAAATCATGTGCTCAAAGTATAAATATTGGGTCCTCAATATCAAGATTTTTAAAATTCATTAAATCCTCATTATCTTAATCCCTCTTTTAAAATTCTCCACATTTAAAAGGACTTAATCTCTCAATCTAATCCTACTTGATCACAATCTAAAAGAATTCTCCTCAAGTTTAATACTGCAATTTCTACCCAACTTAGAATTTACCCATATATCACATAAGGCTCTTACACTTAAGAAAAATATTCCTCAATTTATTTTCTCATGTCATTCAATCCTTAAAACTTTAACACCAACTATATCATATGTGATATGCCCTTAATCAATTATGAAAGATAGTCACCAAATAATATGATTGGCCTATGGGGTATATCTTGTACTATCCGTGTATCACTTATATCCAAGCACGAGATTTCGTCTTTCCGAAACAAGGAAAGACGAAAAGCAACGGAAAAGAGTTCAAGGAGGGGTAATAGAATGGAAGTATGGGAATCAAAGCGTTTAAAGAATTCAAATAGGAATTGTCAAGACAGTTGTGGATTAAAATCTTAATTTGGTAATTTCCTATTCGCATGCTCACATCGGTGCAGTTATGTACTTGATATGATATGCTTTGTCGTATCTAGAGGGTAAGTATATTCGTCTACTAATTACTACATATCTCAATCCACGTAAAGTAGTTATGCGAAGGGCGAACTAAGCGCACTAAGGTTAGCTAGACCCTAATACACTGATTCTGAAATATATTATTGTGGGCCCCTAATAATACGTATGTCATGAACAAGCTCGATAAAGAATAAGCTTGCAAAAACTAGGCTATAATAGCAGCATAAGTCAAGGTAGTACAGCAAATATGAATACGCTAGATTATGATAAAAGAAGGTTCATAACAATTCAAATTCACAAAAACAAAAGCAAAATAAGCAATAATAATGAAAGACTACACAATCTCTACAGTTGTCATACTAATTCCTTGTCTAAGTCGCTAGTCGACCAATAGGGACATGGACCTCTAAATTTTATCGTCTGAATAAACACTGTCGTCTTTGCTAGCATACAATTAATGTCATTCAGTTACACTTCATCAAGGGTTCACAGGGACTACGTGACACTAGGTGGTGAGGTATACTATCCAACTTAAAATAATTTAACTATTATTGTATTGCCTTAAGGATACCTACAAAAATAACCTTGCACATGTACATAGACCAGAAACTCTTATTAGGGTCTCCTATTAGGGATAGAAGAGTTACTAGCCGTTAAGGGAAAAGGGATTTAACTCGTATCGAGCTATGGGTACAAATTTCGTGATTTAAAGCTAAGAGGTAATCATTAGGTCACAACCTAAGGGAACTACACAAACTATCAAATCCCAACTATCACGCACAAAATTCAAAGTTCAAATTACCAAGCTATACCCTAGCAAACTACATGTCCTAACATAGAATAAGATTACTTGGCCTTCAATCATACGAGTTATGTGGCACGAGTTAAATGATGAAGAAAGAAGAATCATAATTTAGTCGTCACACAATTAGCGAATGCTAAGGTTGCAGGGGACAAGTTATAAAATCAAAAATAGAGGGCTCTAGATAGCATCATGGTTCTCTAAGGGGGTGGCATGCTAGTTGCCATGTTCGGGGTATGATCAAGGGAAAGGGTTGATTACATTCCTCTAGGCTTCCTAGGGTGCTGTCTACTAGTAACAAGACATTGATATAAGTTTTATAGTTCTCTAATACTATCCAATTATGAGGGTTAGGTTCAGTCCTAATGTTCAATATTGGTTCTCCATTGGTTCCTCAATACTAGGGTCAAACATTATGGTAAAACTTCTAACTAACTCTAGTAGTGTCTATACTACTCTCAAGTCTTCATAATACATTAGGGGGTAATGGTAAATCAATTCTAAAGATAAGGAATTCTAGGGTTCACTAGATATTCTAAACTTAGTGGTGTGTCTATATTCTCATTGTATTCTTAATAGGTGTGCTACTCTAATTATCATCCTAATAACAGGGGTTCCTATATTCTAGCAGAAGGCCATATATACTCAAGGAACTTATTAGGGAAGTATAGGAATCAAGCAGGATACAATTATTCGAATAGATCATAGAGGAGGAAGGGGAATCATAGTCAATTGTGGATGAGATCCTATACTCTAGTCCTATGTGCAGGCTTGTTCGGTACAGTAACGTAACCGAGACAATATGCTCTCGACCTGCATGGGCCACTACAAAAACATGTCACGCCCCAGTCCCAAAAATACGTAGGACTAGAACACGTAAGCATGCCAGCCGCATGGATATGGCAACTCCAATATATGGAAACCAAATCCACACGTACGCTGTAATATGAATATCAATCCACAAGTGGTATAAACATATGTCACAAGTCACAGGGTATAATCTAGATCTCATCCATAAAAATTATATAGAAATAAATAAACAGTATCTATGAAACTAGATCTCAATAAGAAGTATCTAAGGATGATAGTTGGATGGAAATAAATCTACTACCAACTCAAATGGGAAAAGTAAATACAATATAAGTACCACTCACTCAAACAATATAAGTACCAGCTATCAATCACGGCTCGAAGAGAAGACATCCACGAAGCATACCCATCCATCCAAATTCGCGCTCCTGCAAATACTCAAGAACAGGTACACCTGGCAGCGGACCAGGTCCTCAGAGGGACATAACAAGATACTTAAACACATGCCAATAAAGTACTAAAATAAATATCCAAAGGGGTCGCCTAACCGTCTACGTGAATGCAGTTAAGAACAACTTTCCCAACGCATGGGCTATCTGGCTAAAATGGGATTAGCATAGTTCTCTTGGAGATCCAGGGGCCTACAAAGGCACGACGTCTTTCGAACACCGGAGGCCCGCCTGATAATAATATAATATATAGTGGTCATCATGACCGCGCATCTCCGACGGAGCGTACGGGTTACACAAGGAAAGTGCAACGGAGCCCACACGCCTTACTTGTTGTTCTCTCCACCCCATGCTCTAAGTATGTCACATCCATGACACGATAATACCTCTAATAACTGCCAAGTCTACTAGCATGCAAAGTTTCTAACAGCAGTTATTCCTAACGTACGGCCCACACGTACAGGAGGCCAGACCTGTCACGCAGTCCGTGATCTATATGAGACTCACACTCGTGTAACCACTGTGTCACGGCCAATGAACCTAATGGTGCTACATGATAATGGGGTAGTCTCTTGAACAAGGTCAATGCAATACATAAATAAAAATATATCACGATGTCACCGTCGCGCGCATTTTATATAACAGTTAAAATATATGAACTAAAGACAGAAAATAAAGATGCATGCAACATATGGAATATAAATAATAGTACAATGACAAGGTATACTTGCCTGGCAAGGAAGCTGCAATGTACCAATAACCTGCTCCAGAAATCGCGCAGAACAATCCAATATCCTATATACACATAAATATAATATAATAGAATCATTAGTCATTACACTAGCACATACTCAACCACATTTATACTGGAATCAGGGGGTATACTAGGGGTAACACTAGTCATCTAACACGGTCAATTACGCATTGAATTACGCGGGTGTCGCGTCTTCAAGTACTGTACGAAATCAGTCAGTCAACTGACAGGTGTCTATGCCAGTACGTTAGTGTACGCAAGGCAGACAAATTCACAAGTTCTTAGGGTCAATATGGTCAAGATAAGTATAGGATAGTCCACGATGTCCTAGGGTTATACAGTCTGAATATTTAGTCATAATTATCAATTAGCATTTACTTACATATATATTCATATAACTATATAATAATATAACCATTAATTTATTTTAATTTATTTAATTCTGGAATAACTACTCTAAAATCCTATTTTAATCTTATTATTCTGATTTTTATGTTAATTCCTAAATTTTGTCCAAAAAAACTGAATTTTATCAACTCGAGACTCATGGCACGCAAATCGAGGCGATTTGTTGACCAAAAAGTCAACCGATACAAACTCGACTTTCATGCATGATTTCCTATAGATTTCAGCATCAAAAACATACTGGAATTTACGGCTCATCTGAATTCAAATTTGTTTGAGAATTATGGCACATACAAATTTTGTATTGTGCACCGATGGTTAAATTCTAGCCTAGAAGTTCTATAGAATTAAAAGTATGTAAATACTTCGAAATAAATTCTGGGAAAAATATATGTCGATGATCTCGACATTAGCTTTCCGAAACTTTAAACGGTTCATGATTCCGATTCCTGGTTCTCCCGAAATCGCGAAAACATCAAAACACGTCTATTTTCGGACATGCTGTGCTCTACGAATTTTACAGAATTTAATACTAATAATTTAAAAAAAAAATTTATATTATCAGAAAGCTAACCTCATTATCGTTCTAACAAAAAAAACTGGAGCATGTTTGGAGTCCGGAGCTAGGAGATATCGTCTTTTTAATTCGTCATAACTAGTAGAAAATGAGGCTGAATTTATGACGAATTTTGACTATTTTTTTTGGACGAAATAGAGAGGAATTTGGGAAAGAAAAATATAAAGGATGAGGTATTTATAATGATGGACACTACTTAATTAAATACAAATAGGATTGGTTAATTTGGATAGGATTATGATGAATTTAAGTAAGGATAGGATATGCATGAAGTTGATTTCCTAGTAGATTCAGGATTTGAATTAATTTAAAATAGAGTTTGAATTTATCTCAATAATTTATAATCTTAAATATAATTAAAGATAATACAAATAATTTATAAAATCTTATTAATATCTATTAACACTAAATTAGTATCTATCTAATATTAAGACTATATATATCCAAATAAATCCTAAACAATTTTAAAATCTAAATAAATTTCTTAAAATTCTAAATAAATTAAAAAAATATATAATTAAATATTTTAAACTAAAATAAATATTTGGTAGGAACGACATGCAAGTATGGTCGTATAGTAAATCATAGAAGTCCTAGAAATTTATGTTTTCTAAGTTTTAATTACCAAAAATTCTAGAAAAATCTCCAAAAATCTAAAATAACCTAAAATAATTCTAAATGAATATTTATATAAGTAAATATATCAAGAAATTTATTTTCTAATTAACTAAGAGCATATTCTAAATAAATTCAACATATATAATAAATATAATAATATAAAATATACACAAAATACCTATTTTGGGTGAGGGAGTTTACATCATCCACAGAGTAAAGGAGACGCCATAACACTCCTTGTCCATTGCCACACCCCAGAACAAAATATTGTACATAGACAATCTTGTTTAGGATTCTTTGTAATCTTATTCGTTCTTTAAATACAAAGTTTTACACTAACTCACTTAATGACGAACAAGATGGCGACTCTGCTGGGGACGTCCTTCTGCACTGAGGAGAAAGTTGTGGCACAATCTGACGCAACCAAGCTTGGGTCTACTCAAAGGATTCTGGTGGGCCGCTTCGATCAGTAGGCCTTCGAGGACATGTTCTCCGGGGACAGCACGAGTCCTTCTTCGAGGCAAACAATGCCCAAGAAGACCCACAGGACATGGGTAGCAAAGGACACCGTGCCTCACCCAACTGCGGAGCTTGTGCTCCCCGTCTCTCTTCCAACAGTAGGGACCGCACATTATGCATCCACTTCTATGCGGCAGCCTCTTCCAATCAGAAGGGTGCTCACCACTCGAAGACCCGCAGGACATATGCAGCCAGGGCCACTGCGCCTCACCCAACTACGACATTCTTTGCCTCTCTCTCTGTTGCTGAAGGCGCTCGCTAGGCGTCCCCTCAGGCTGTCCATACGACTTCTTTGCCTGACGCAGAAAATGCTCAGCACCCAAACTCTGGCAGAGAAAAATACTATGATGCCAGACGTTCGGGCGCTGATGCAAACTCTATGTGGCCAAGGAAAAGGTCGCATAAGACTCACTATACGTATCGGTTGACGACCGTAGGAAGATGGCCGCATGCGACTCTGGCAGCAGCCGAACCTCTATTTTTGACCAAATCTCATGCAACGCTGACCCTATGCGCCATGTTGTGAATGGTAAGAATCCAAACTTGGACTCTTCGTACTATGCGCCTATGGGTGCAAAGTCAAAGAAGTCTGGGGCAGTACGAGCTCGTCATGCTCAAGCAACTGCCCATTTGGCTGACCGTCGGAGCGCACCACTAACTATTATACGGGCCCCTGATGGAAAACTGTATAAGACCGACCCGTACATCTACTCCTTAGCGTTAAATGGATAAGGTCCGTCTCAAAAGCCTTTTACTGACTATCTGAGAAACACTCTTACCCGTGCTCATGAAAAGGGTGCAAAGGCGATTCAGCCCTCGCTTGACTTGCGTAATGTGATTAATCACAAGCGCAAGGCAAGAGAGGCAGCTACGGCATATGAAGCATCCTTCCCAGGACATTACTGTGCCAAAATTATCATCAACTGCTGCTGCATCAAAGTGGCAGTACCTACAAGCAGGTAGTTGGCATTCTAACGACTACACCCGACGGTACCTATCCGGCAAAAATCTAAGGATCAGGTGCAAACACCAGAGGAGGATGAGATACCATTTGCCTTATGTTACTCTACTCAGAAGGTCTCTTCTACCTTGGAAGGGAAGAAGTCCAGCACCTCCAGTCCGTCAATCTCAACCAGTGCATTGAGAAGGTGATTACTAGGAGGACCAACAGCGGGACAGTAGAAGGAGTTTTTTAGGGCACTCGCTCGAAGAAGAATCTATCAGATGCTAGGGGTATATCCTCCTCAGAACCCCTGGGGGTTACACAAGCTGGGGGTAGTAATCCCTCGGACCTATACGATAACCCGATGTTCTAATGAGATGAGGATTCCCAAGGAACGACTGCTGAAGTCCCTTGGGGTAGCCACCCTCGGAGAGAAGATGCCACCTCCTACGCTGGAGGTAGTACTCCCTCTGAGCCCAAATAGGGTGCGACACTACCAACCTTCCCTGACGAATATTCGTTGCAAGAGTCTGAAGGAGAAAGTGCTACATCTACTGTCACGTCCATCTCTTCTCATACAAGAATGACATACATGGATGGGGACAAGCATGAAGGCCCTAGTGATTGGCAGCACCTCGAGGCCCTCGAGGCTATGATTTAGACCATGAGTGAATCAATGCAAGCCTTGACCCAAGCTGTGCTAGACATCAATGCAAGTGTAGCCTTCTAGCCACCAAGGGCCTCAGGACAAGCAAGCATGGACCTGGGGACCAATGAGGATTCTGACGCAACTGCTCCGCCCATAGGCAAAAATCACCCTCTGCCTGGGTCTGCCCCTTCCACGGGAGACGAAGCCAAAGAAGCAATGAGGAAAATTCTAGAACTCCGGACTCGCCTAGATTCTATGGGCAGCCGGGATTCACTACGCTAGCTCAGGATAGGAAAACTGTACCCCCACAAGTGGAGGGATGTTCTGTACCTGCCAAAGTACAATTCCTTCAACCTGAACCCATTCGACGGGAAGACTTTGCCCCGTCAACATATGAGCTACTTCAAGACTACAATGGGGCACCTACCTCATAGTCATGCGCACTCCTCACCAAGCTCTTTGTGGGGATATTGTTCGGGGTCGCATTCGACTATTTCTGTAGCCTATAAGACAACCGTATCTCGTCGTTTAACGATTTCTGGAGTCTTTTCCTTAAAATATTCTATGACAGAGGAAGCGACATGATGATGTATTCTCTGATGGATGAAACCTAAGGGGAAAAAGAGCTCGCCCAAAATTATATTGAGTATTTTTGCCAAGCAGCACTGAGGTTGCCTCCAGGAAATCCTGAGTCCATACTCATAGACATGTGCCACAGGAACCTACTTCCGGCAGACAGCCTCTGGATGGATGGCAGTCAATTCAAACATTGGACATCATTAATCATTAACACAGTCAGCACTGAAAATATGGTTAAAGATGTTCGGCTCCTGGGAATATAGATCCATTTCGCAGATGATAGGGGGAAATGCCCTAACAATAGCAACATTGGCAACAACAGTTGCAAGGGAAAAGAAAAGCAAGCCTTGGTGACCAACTTAACCAAGAGGCCCGAGCAAAAGTACTCAAGATGGGCTTCTAAAGCCCCAGGAGACTTACTCCTTCAAAGATAACGACGTTATGCCCATCTTCTATGTGTTGATAAAGGGTGGCAAGCTTCGGCTCCCCGACGTCAAGCGCCTTGTAGAGGCAGTCGAGATAAATAATCCAAAATACCGCCACTACCATCGCTATGTCCACCATGCAACAAAGGACAGTTACATCCTCAAGCGGTATATCTAGTGCTTGCTTGACACCAGGGCCCTTGCCTTGGACTTCAACGATAAGATAATTATCACTAATATGGCGTTCATCTAGTTCGGTAACTTTCCCACAACAGAAGCCCAGGACAGAGTCAATACCAATCCTTAGGGCAACAATGAAGGTGGTCAATCTTCCACCAGCTCGCGACTAAGCATCCGGGCTGATACCTCTTACTACATCTCGGGACGAGATCATGTGGGTCTACTCGGATCTTATCCCAGACTTGATGCAGCAAGCAGCACCTTCCTCTGTCAAGTCTAAAGCACGAAAAACCAAGTCCTGCCACATAGTTTCTTCCACCGCTGAAGAGGCCTGGGTAAAGGCAAACAGGTCGTGCCTTGCATACCAGCGAGATTATGAAGCTCCCGATGTCAATGCACCTCTAACTACAGATCATGTCATGTCTGATCAGGGTTCATCTCAACCCCCACCAGCAGACAAGTCCAAACAAAAAGAGGAATGCTTCGACAAGCTGTTGTATAAAGAAATGACTCAGGAAGTGGAAAAGCCCTATAACTTTGACATCTTGGCTCAACTTGCCAATACCCCAGCAAAGTTGTCACTATTTGAGCTTCTCCGACTCTTCAGAGACACCTAGAACGCTTTGGGTGAGGCATTGCAAAATACCGACGCCTACCGGGTGCAAGTCAAGCCATCAGCAGAGAATCCTACACATGCCCCCACTGCAACAAGGTGACAAAAGCAGTGCCCAACATCACCTTTTTGTAACATAACATGTTGTTAAAAATAATCGGCATGATCGTCCCATGTACCATACAGGGTATTGTTTGGATAAACAAAAGAGGTTTATGCAAAACATTTGCTTACAAACTTTTGTCAAATCTTTTCCCCAGCAGAGTCGCCATTTTATTTAGATAAATAAATATTTGTACGAAACTTTTGTTTACAAACGAGAAAAGAGAAAAGTACAAGTAATCCTATACGAGGATATTAAGTACAATAAAATGATTCTGGAGAAGTATTGCTATGGAAGTCTAATCTGCAGTCGATCACTTTGTTCCTTGGACTACATGATAATGAAGAAGTGTTGTAGAACAAGCTTCAAACTTTCTCTGAACTAAAGACAAAATCCAGTCAAAGGAAAGTTGCAGGTAGGATAGAATTCCTGTTGCCAAAGTTGTCAGCCAAAAAACTAATTCTTTTCTCAATTAGTTAAACATATCTATTCAGAGGTAATATGAACATGATAGAATATGATTCAACTCAATTTGTATACAAAACACTATCAGAGGTAATATGGACGTGATAGGTTTTGAAGTTTCAAATTAGTTAAACATATCTATTCAGAGGTCATATGAACATGATAGAATATGATCCAATCCCCCCTCCCCTGTGACCAGGGGTCTCTATTTATAGAGATCAATCAAATAACTGTCTGGTTGACGTAAAAGCCAAATAATTGTCTTGTTGGCATAAAAGGGCAAACTGTAAAGAAGAATACATCTTTTACGCTGTGGTTATGACAACTGCTACCCACATTCCAATAATCTTCTGAATCTGCGTATGACACGTGTTCCTTTATAAGGTAACACGTATAACCGCTTTTCGAAGATCATGGCATGCAAGCCACGTAGGTAACTGCCCCTGCGTAAAGATGATTGGCGTAAAAGCCAAGTAACTGTCATGTTGGCGTAAAAGCTAAATAACTGTTTTGTTGGCATAAAAGGCCAAACTGAGAAGAAGATTGCCTCCTTTACGCTGCAGTTTTGACAACTGCTACCTACGTTCTAATAGTCTTCTGAATCTACATATGATACGTGTCCCTTTATAAGGTAATGCGTATAACTGCTTCTCGAAGATCATGGCATGCAAGCCACGTATGTAACTGCCCCTGCGTAAAATTTGATGATTCATGAATAATAGATAACCAGCGTAAAATAGCCAATTATCTTTCATGACTGAGTCTTGAGCGTATTCTGGGCTAAATAGCCTTATCACATACCTTTGCAACTATAGCCGAGTTGGCATATTTTGAGAAGATAGCATACGACGTACTCCTATTGTTAAAAATAGCCTGGTTGGCATAAAATGTAAGGATGGTGATGTGAGCGTATTATCCATAGTTTTAGCTTTTCCAGTCGTGACAAATTAAAAATAGAACAAAATCTCGTACATTAAATGCAGAGATATGCCTCGAGCTCTGTACGAGAAACAGATTTTGACGTGGTGTCTGATTTTGTCTTGTCTTGAGCGTAAAAACTTATTCCTGTCAATGTAGAATAGGGCAGCGTATTCTGAAGACTCTATTTTTTTTCTTTGAATGCGTAAAAATGTCTTGTATCAAAAATATGTCACTAAATGACAACCTGGGTCTCTGTACAAAATTATCATCACAGCCGTCCTCTCGATCATCGTGCAGTACTTTTGCTAGATGTCAGGTTCACTGATTTGACTGACAAATTCATCCGAGGAATACGAAGTGTTTCTCGTACAAATTTATGCTGCATTAAAAACAATATATTTTAAACTTTACGCAGGAAGGTATAACAACATTTTATGCCAAACATCCTTGAAGCTCTGCTTTACGCGGACAGCTCTGAAACTCTATTTTATGCGGACAACTTTGAAGCCCTATTTTACGCCAAACAACCTTGAAGTTGTTTTACGCAGACGGCTCTGAAGCCATATTTTATGCCACACAGCCTTGAAGCTTTGTTTTACGCGTACTTCATGTATGTTGGGGTTTTGACTGTAAAATAAGCAGATAATTCCCCGCTTTTTTTATGCTTCTACAGGACCCCCTTCAAAGTTTTTAAAACTTGGACAAGTTTTGAAACACTTTGAAAGAAGCTTGGAAAAAGTCTTTGATATGGGAATGAACATCCTGCTAGAGGTGATATGTACGGGGTAGTACATTCCATTCTCTTGGAGAATTTTAGTAGACTTATTACCCAAGGCATACCTAAGACTAGGTTCGGATAACAAGTTAAAATGACTGATACTATCAGGGATTATACGCATGTGATAGTAGAAAGTCGAAGAGAAGAACTTTACTCAGAGGTAATATGGACATGGAAAAGTTCTGAAAATATTTTACTCAGAGGTAATATGAACATGATAGAATATGATCCAACTAAATTTCTATACAAAACACTATCAGAGGTAATATGGACATGATAGGTTTTAAAGTTTTAAATTAGTTAAACATATCTATTCAAAGGTAATGTGGATGTGATAAGATATAATAGTTTTTTAGGATATCCCGCTAGGGGATCTTTGGTGGACCTATTACCTTTTGCGCACTGGAGTGCAAGTAATAAGTTTAAAACAAGCCCAGCCAGAGGTAATATGGACATGGTGGGTTTTGTAGACTTAACACCACTGGCGTACTTAGAATTAAGTACGGGTGATAAGTTTAGATGATGACTGATGATAGTCGTAGGGAGAGGTTTGCTCAGAGGTCACATAGACATGGCAGATTTTGTGAACTTAACACCATTGTTGTATCTTGGTGAGTACGAGTGATAAGTGGAGATGACAACCAATATCAGAGGTAATATGGACGTGATGATCGATAGCCAAGACCCGGAGGGTTTGCTCAGAGGTAATATGGGCATGGAAAACTCAGTTGGGGAGAAATATTAGGATGGTAGTTCCGAGGTAATATGGAGGTGAACTAATATCTGGGACACTCACTGGGGAGTGGTTTGCTGAGTGTGGTCTATCCAAGAATAAAGATAGACCTGAGGGTTAATCCGCTGGGGTGATTGGTAGGACGATAGCTCAGAGATAATGTGAACATGGCTAGCGTCTAACGACATTGGTTTTAGTGGTCAATGCGAGAGTGTGCAAGTGGACCTGAGGGCTACTCCGCTGGGGAGATTGGTAGGACGATAGCTCAGAGATAATGTGAACATGGCTAGCGTCTAACGAGATTGGTTTTAGTGGTCACTGCGAGAGTGTGCAAGTGGACCTGAGGGCTACTCCGCTGGGGAGATTGGTAGGACGATAGCTCAGAGATAATATGAACATGGTTAGCGTCTAACGAGATTGGTTTTAGTGGTCACTGTGAGAGTGTGCAGGTGGACCCGAGGGCTACTCCACTGGAGAGATTGGTAGGACGATAGCTCAGAGATAATGTGAACATGGCTAGCTTCTAACGAGATTGGTTTTAGTGATCACTGCGAGAGTGTGCAAGTAGACCTGAGGGCTACTCCACTGGGGAGACTTTGAGGATCCATCATCTGTTGCGTATCCAAGACTCCTTGATACAGATATTGGCTTAATAATAGAAGGGAAAATAATGTACATAGGTACTTTACGGGGGTAAAGATTATACATCTTGATTGCCCGCCTGGGGATAAGGGGAGTACAAGGCTAGTTCAGATATAACACATTTTCAGGAACTTGCCATTGATAGGCATCATGAGCAAGTCGTCGTTAGGTTTCGTAAGCCGGTAGGCACCGTTGGAGAATACTAATTCTACGATGAACGTGCCTTCTCATTTAGGTTAGAATTTGTCGGCCGTGTTACGGGTCATAAGCTGATTACGTTAGACGTCTTGACTTTCACGAGTGGTACTATTTTTGCCACTTAGAGAAGTAGGCAAGGATGAACCGATGTCCCTTGGATGAAGATGGACTAATCGGTCCAATGATGTCCATACCCCAGGTTTCGAATAGCTAAGACGCAACAATTGGGTGTAGGAACTCCCAGGATTGGTGGATGAAGTCTGCATGGATTTGGCACGCTTAGCACTTCCTTGCATAGTCGACGACATCTGCTACCATTATTGGCCTATAGTAACCCATTCTACGGAGGCAGTCTTGTAGATTGTGCCATAGCTGATGGGTACCGCAGACTTCGTCGTGAGCCTCGTGGAGAGCCTGCTTCGCTTCTGCATTCGAAGTCGTCGTAGCAGAAGTCCGTCATACGAGCGGCGATACAACATTTTGAATCTATGATCATAATAGAACCGGAGGGAACATCTTCTGATGGAAGTGGCTTCCTTCGAGTGCTCAGAGAGAATTCCATGGAATGCGTAGTCGATGAAGGAAAGTCTCCAGTCTTGTGAGTCAGTGCTCGTCTCTACTGAGTTGCTCCGGCACACAAAGAGGTTGTTCTTCGGGTAGACCAGCTCCTGACCGACCACGGTAATCAGTTCATGGGTACTGACCAGAACAGCCAGAGAGGCTGCATGTCCGACAAGGACATCCGCTTCGATGTTTTACAGCCGAGGGGCGTACTCAATGAAGAATCCCTCGAAGGTCGAGATAATATCGAGTGCAGCCTGTTGGTAAGGAATTGGCTCTTCGTGTCGGACTTCATACTCGTCCAGGACCTGGCTGTCACGACCCGCACCCGGTGTAAGGGTACTAGTCGGAAGCAACGCCCAGCCTACACTGCAGAATCGGCGGTAGAACGCTGTCTAGATAATCTATCTAACAATATAATGAACCACCAATAATGATAGTATACTTAATCACAGAACTAAGATAAAAATGAGCACGAATCAGATAAAGAATAGAATAGTCACAATACAACTCATGAGTCTAAATAATACATCAATGAGTCTGAAGAAGTAACAAGATAAACTGGAGACAAATCCAGTACAAAGAATACTACGAAGCTACAACTCCTGGGTCAACTGTCTCAGTTGGGATAAGTCCCTCTTGAGCCAGGGTCTCAGAATCTAAACCCACAATATCCTGGGGTCCATAATAGGTAGGGTACCACTCCTCAGTGTCATCTGAAAAAATATATCCAGTCAGGAAAGGAGCAGAGTACATCTCTAACAGCAGTTCTAATTAATGATAAAAACTATGTAACAATAAATAGTTATGGATAAACAAGATGCACAATAGATACAAGAGATATATATATACAATAAGGAAATACTGGAAATAAATACAATAATGAACAATATGCCAATGAAATAATAATACTAATGACTAAGTTTGTGAGTACTAGCTTAACATATGATCGGCTTGGGCAAGATACAATACGGCCTGGCTAATCATACGTGCTGTGTATGATCAACACTATTCAGTAACAGTACTTTATTTAATAGGGATATTGATCACATATCTATACTAATACTCTCCACCCCCGACTGGTATAATTGATCCAACCACGGTATGTTATGGCACGAGATTCTCCAAGAAGATAGCTAGTCTTCCCGAGAATCGGTGTCTGTACATGTACAAGATAACCAATGAAACAATATTTGCACCATATACTAAGGAATAACATCTCATGACGAGATCCGGATATACCAATCCGTGTAACCATAGTGTCAAGAGAACATGGATATCTACACTAGATACAATGAACATAGAGGATATCATAAATGAGAAACTATCAGAGAATATACTCGCCTGAAGTCCAATGAATAGTCTCACAGATGTCTGACTCAGTGCCTCAAAGACCTAGATATGGAATACAACATCAATACAAGATTCCAAAAAGAGAATAAGTGAAACTAGTCAACTTCTAGGTCAATAAGTCAATTCTAAGTCAAAAGTCAACTATGGTCAAGTCTAAGTCAACTATGGTCAACTATGGTCAAACCAAGGTCAACTATCTATTTCTAGGTTGCACAAGTCTAACACAAAATCTTGGGTCAAGAATATTAAAATCTAAGTCATAGAAACCACATCCTAAAATATTAGGATACCGTATCTCCGGATACGTGAATCCAAGGTAAACCTCACAATACACATATATCAATAATAAAGTATAATAATATAGAATATTAATTACAAACAAATAGGAACCATGGTTTTGAACCAACTTGGTATCCCCACAAAGTCACAAACTTGATACCCAAACCCCGTATCTTAAGTATCCCACTTACCTTGGTTCCCACAAGGTAATGCTCAAGATACCTTGATTTAGTAATTACCCTCATACATAATATAATATATATATACTAATATTATACAATTAAGAAATATAACAATACTAGTATTATATCTCATAATTAATATATATATATATATAAACTATATACGAAAACTGCCTAACTGTCACTGAAAGCAGTGTTGAAAAACACTAATTTTTCAGTAAACAGACCTTCAGTGATAGTTCAAGCTGTCACTGAAACGCCGTCGCTACTGTTGTTTGTGGTGGAAAACGAAAGAATGAAAATGTATTCAAGATGGGGTTTACACGAAATTCGCCTTCTTTGGTTTACAAACAAACTTGTATAATTTGATCCTATACAAGGATGTAGGAGTATAATTTATTTAATCTGGGTAAATATTGCTATAGGTGTCAGATCTACAGTCGATCACTTTAGCCCTTGGACCACACGATGATGAAGAAGTGCCGTAGAAGACAGAAAGCAGCTTCGAAGGTTGCAAAAGAGGGTGGATGTATGATGCCAAAGTCGTCGATCCCTGCTCCTTGCCTGAGCTCCGGATTCTCTCTCTCTCTCTCTCTCTTGACCTCTGGTTCGATCTTTCTTGGAAGTTCGACCTTGGGTCTGATATTGGTTTCCTTGACCAATTTTTTGACCTCCCAATCTGTAGACCTTGGATCTGATATTGGTTTCTTGACCAATTTTTCGACCTTGTTCCTCATTGATAGAGGTCTCTATTTATAAAGTTTTAGTGACAGTGACCACTCCGTCGGTGTAGAAACCGAGGAGTGAAAAGTACAGCACCCTTTTACACAACGGTTAAAATAACCAATGCCTGGGTATAGATGATCCTTTGAATGAGCTTGTGACGCGGGTCCAACTAAGGGACAAAATGCGTATAATCGCTACGAAGAGAAGCCACGTAGGTAGGTATCCCTCGTGTAGAAGAGGTGGGCGTAGAAGCCAATGTCTGTCACCATGGCGTAGAAGCCAAGCAAGCATAGAAGACGAAAATAGGCGTAGAAGCCGAGTGGTCATAGAGGCCGAAATAGGCGTAGAAGTCGAGTGGTCATAGAGGCTAAGTGGGCGTAGAAGCCGAGTGAGCACCGGAACTGAATGGGCGTAGAAGCCGCTGCGTACCGTGCCAGAGTGCTGATGTGGACGTCTTAGCCGAAATTACGGCTTTTGAAGATATAATCAAATCTCTTGAATTAAATGTCGAGATTTGCCACCATCCTGTGCATTAAATGCGAAAGCGTGTTTTGTAGGTCTGCAGCCCTTCTGCGCATCAGTCGCAGAGACGTGCCTTGAGAAACTATCACCGCTCTGCATTGGACGTAGAGACGTGCCTCGAGCAACTGTCATCGTTCTGTGCATTTGACGTAGAGACGTGCCTCGAGCCCCGTACGGAGTGCAGCTTTTGATGTAGCAGGCGGTTTATCTACTGCAGAGCGTAAACAGCTCATGTCCGCCTTGTCACTACCACATTCCAAAAACAGGGATAATTTTGACATTTTACAATATTTAATATTATTGTAGTTACAATTAAATAATTGCATGATAATATTTTTAATTTAAATAATTATGTGTGATGAGTAATTAAATATAGTATTAGATGCAGTGCTCATTTATTTTTAGCTAGCAGACTGACCTAGAAGCCAGTATACGAACACCTGTCAGGAATTTTGGAATTTTGTATTTAATTATTTATTTAGAATTTAATTATTGGAGATTGTAATTAATTACTGTATTTTATTTAATTATTGCGCATTGCCTTTGCTTCATTATTTGGAGCGCTATCCTGACTTTTGTCTTCCAACAAATTTTGAAATCTTGCTCTAGACCTGCCCGCCTTCCATTCTGCTAATTTTGCAACTCATAATTGTGCTCTCTGTACATTATTTCTAGCCGCACAAAAATTGTCGCGGACGTTATTTAATAAATTCATATTTTGTATCGTCGTGCGTTCCAATCGAAAATTGGAGGCAATCTTGACCTATTTTTCGTGCGGCCCAAATTAGGGTAATATTCTGTTCTGAGTCTTCTTCACTATTGGTATTGATGACCTGACCTGATTTTGGTCCCATGTACTCCTAATTAATTTTTGAACACAACTTGCATTTTATTCTAATTAAATTGAGGATACTATTTAAACCAATTCTAAAATCTCAATTTAATTCCAGTGCCCTGCTAATTGAGCCCACACCGATCATACAGCGCCCCCTGACCCTACAAAACACCGGACACCGAATTGCCCGCCAAATTTTTGTCATTTTATGTGTTTGTGCAATTTCCCAAATTTAAGGGGCTAAGTTGCAATTATTCAATTGTAGGTGTCATCACCCCATTGTCCAAGACCAAATGGAAAGGTTAATTATTTGAGGACCAAATTGTATTTTCTCCCACATGAAATTTCCTTCATGTTTAATTTGGACCACCCATTTAATTGGGAGCATCCTCACCCTCCATCAAAACCCTCTCCCCTATTTAAATATCACATCAACCCTAATCCCTAGAAAACCTAGGTAGCCCACATCCCCAAGCAAGCCTCCATCCTCAACCGTAGGAAACTCTTTCCTTCCTCCTACTTTTTCCTTTCTTCTTCTCATTTCTTCTCTTCTTCTTCCTTTTCCTTCTTCTTCTTCTTCTTCTTCTTCTTCTTCTTCTTCTTCTTCTTTTATTTTTGAATTTGAATTCAATCTGAAAAGGGGGGGGGGTGGGAACACTGTTCCCTACTGTCAATCCATCCTCCGGTCCGGCCCCCTGTGCTCCGGCGGGTCACTGCTCACCCCGTGCATTCTTCCCTCGCACCACCGGCCAGGCCCGACCAGCCACGACTGCCTCCCGGCTGCTCAGCCCGGCCCGACGGCTAACCCCCTCGCCGCTGCTGTTCTTCCCCGAGCTCCCTCTGCGTTCACCCCTCCGCCTGCAAGCCCCTATTCCCCGGCCGCTGCTCAGCCGGTCAGCCACCCGAGCTCCTTTCCTGCTGTGTACTTGGCGGGCCTCTACACTCCGGCGGCCAACTACCACCACCACCACCATCAAGCCCGGCATCACCCCGCTGCTCCATCCATCCACATCCCTCCGGCGAGCGGCCGAGTTCCCCGCAGCACTACCCTGCTGCTCGACAACCAAGGCTGCTCCTCCCTCTGCTGTTTAGTCCGACGGCCGGCCAAGCCACGACCATCACCAGTGAGCTCTCTTCTTCCTCTTCCTCCTTCTTTATGTACATATATATATATATATTTGCATACACGTATATATGTGTAGGTGAATACGTGTGTATACGTATTAAATGATATTTTAATATATATTCTTGTGTATATATATAAGTAGTTATATAATTATGTTATATTGATATGTAAGTACATAAGTGTATATATATATAATAACACTTTGGGATATGTATAAACATATACATGTATGAATTTTAGTATAAATATTTCTTAGTATATGTATATGTTAATGTATATAGTGTATTTCTACTTAGTGTATATATATTTTATATATATAGATATATATATGTATATATCTTGCGTATTTCTCTATTTTTATATATGTATATTAAAATATATTTTATTATAAATACGTATTAAAAATGTATGTGTATAAATTATCTGTAACATATAAATTATGTTAATGTATGTTTTCATGTTTAATGTTATATATATATTTAATTGGTATAATTATATGTATATAGTATAATTATTATTTTGGTATATATATATATGTGTATATATATATTTTATGGGTATATGTTTAATAAAAATGTATTTTGGTATAAAACGTATTTTTGGTATATATATATATATACCTGTGTACATGTAGGGTATGGGTATATTTTTATTTAGTGTATATAAATGTATAAATGTTTATATTCTTAAATAATGGGTGATGTATATTTTCTCACATAAATAAAACATATTTTCACTTATGTACATACAGTGATACATATTTGTATATAATTTGGTATAACCATATATATATGTATTAATTTAATTATTGATATTATGGTTAATTGGTGAATCTACTAGGTGATCTTAGGTGACCAGTATCATACCTAGAGAAGTCCCGAACTCAGTGTTTTTAGACTGTGTTAGTGTAGCATCTGATGCAAATGTGGTTTGCTTGTGATATATTTTTAGGACTGTTGGTTTACCCAGGGGATACTCTGGAACAGGACATCCATAAGTACCAGCTAAGGACCCAAGACAAGTACATTCTCTGATAATTTCTAATTTCTTGATAATTTCTATAAATTCAATAATCTTGAAATGTTACAACTGAATCCTTGACACTGTGCTACACGGACTAGTATAGCTTGGATCTGCAGTCATGAGATGTTACAATAATTATCGTATTGATATTGTACACGACATGTATATTAGACATCGTACATGATAGATTGGACTTGCTCGTGTATCGTGACGTGTCATGGTTGGATCCACAGTACTAGTTGGGGGCGGGGAAGTAGTTAGTAAGAAATGTGATCATAACCTCTTATTGTAGTGTAGAACAATGTAAGTGTTAATCATGCTCTTCATCCATGATTAGCCAGGCCCTGTAGCTATCGTACATGTTCCCAAGCCGATCACATTTTGAACTACTATTTCAAACACTTAGAATAGATTACAGTTTCCTATTTTAAATCATATACTACATCACCCGTATATGATACTGTTCCTTGTTCTTTTATTTCCATACATGCACTGACTGTATCATATTGCCTATTGCCTGTCTCTTTACATTGCCTGTCTCTCTTAAATTGCCATTGCATTTATTTCACTGTTTTCTCAGTAGCTAGCATGACATGTTTTATTGTATTATAGACATTATTAATTAATGGAACTGTCATTTGAGATTGTTGCTTTGCTCCTTCCTGACTGGAAATATTTTTCCAGACTATGCCTTAGAGGACCGATGTCCGTCACTTTATGGACCATATGGTGAGTAGCTGCAGACTTGGTAGTTTAGTTGTGATTCTGGAAGGTCTAGCCGGAATTATTATTTATTGTTAGTTCTTTAAGTAGACTATTTGGTACCGGATTTGTCTCCGGCATTTCGATGAGACTTGGATATTGTTGAGTTAGAATATTACTTGTTGACTTGTGTTGTGTTTAATTTTAATTTCTGTTCGTTATCTTATCGTGCTGTAATCCTGTGATTGAGTATGTGCTCGTTTATTTGTGTCATCCGTGCCTCCTTATGGAGATTGGATGTTGTGTGACATTAGCTAGATAGTATCAAGACCTTGACAGCGTTCTACCGCCGATGCTGCGGCGTAGGCTGGACGTACCCACGCACTCGTGCCCCTAAACCGGGTGCGGGTCGTGACACGTTTTTAGTGGTGGCCCACGCAGGTCAGACTTCGCGAGTTGTGCGATGTCGTAGTAGTGTGGCATCCTTGTTATACTACTGCGTGCCTGCGATAGGATCTAGGACATAGGATACTAGGACGAGAGCGAATACTCAATCACAATTCCTTGAGAGATTCCTGGGATGACCCCTGAGAATCTTGTTATAATTTCCAATTTAAATCATTCCCTTATTCCGTCCATCCTCACTTATTGATGTTGAATTTGATTGTTGTTAATTAGGTATTAAGTTATGATTTTGGTTTCATAGTAGGGTTTGATTTCATATCAAGATAAATTTACAGACTGATTTATGGTATTATTTGATGATACACGTCGATAAGGACAGTGAGAAAGATAACACTAGGGCTATTGGACTACAAGATATGGATTTAAATTATAATGTGAAGAGTGAAAACGAATTACATTTTTGAATTTTGAGAAGTCGAGATATTATGTTATTAAAATTTTATTTTTGAGGAATCCAGATTCAATTTGATGAACCTAAACAAGCTATAAGGATTTTGGAATTGATAAAATTTTTACTTCAGTATTTAGATAATTGGTCTTGAGGAAAGTGTATTCATTTACTTTAAAATTTATTCGAGGTATTATTTTCAGGAATTTCATTTTAGGATAAGATCTTATAGTGGGAAAGATATATTAGTATATAATAGATAAGGTGCATATGTAAGGATATGTTGGCTTGAGCATGATTGAGATTTCACCGCCAACTGACTTAGGTGTTCATCTAGGATTGTATTAGAGAGAGCAGTACTTAGTATAGTGTATTGCATTGATATGCACTTGAGTGATAAGGATAACTAGTATCAGCGATTGCAGTAGGTAAGGAAGCTAGCAGTAAGTGTGCTTGTGGTAGAACTATGGTACCTTAGAGGGATAGAGGTATCAGACCTTGGATGCATCTTTGACTTGTGCAATCACAACTAGGATTTTATTTCCAATATATTTATCTTGAATGTTGCTTCTTTAGAACTGTACTGTCCTTCCTTGATGATATCGCATTTTTGCCTAAATTGATTCTTTTGGGTCTGTCTTCAGGATGCCGCCGAAGACACGATCTATGAGAGCGGGAACATCAGCTTTAGAGGGGTCTGCCACCTCTCCACCTGAGGGACAGACAGCCGTAGTTCCTCCTACATCTCCGATGCACGTAGGTGTATCTGCACTTTTCGGGGATCCTCCTCCCCCACCTGTTCAGAAGATTGCCGCAGCTGTGACGGACAACCTTCCTCCTCCACCGACTCCGATTCCCGGAGGTTTGCCCATTGACGGAACGCAGATATTTACCTTGATCCAGGGCATGATAGATGCCCGGAGAGTAACGGCAGACGCTCAGCGAGTTCAAGCTGAAGCTCAGAGGGTGCAAGCAGAAGCGCACCAGGCACAAACCGAGCTGATGAAAGAAAACATGGAGAATGCCCATCAAGTGACTCTCCAAGCTTTGGAAAGAGTAGCACAGTACCAGCAGTTTCCTGGCCAGCAACAGCAGAGATCAGGCACTATAGTGGATTTCAAAAGAATGATGCCTCGAGAGTTCAAAGGCACCGAAGGAATACTCTACGCTGACGACTGGCTAGAGGATATAGAGAGAAGCCTGCGATTGACCCAGATTCCGGAGAACTTGCAAATAGAAGCCGCTGGCAGTCAGATGTTCGATATCGCACTCACGTGGTATCGCACGGAGCCGAGAATTACTGCACAAGGACTTACTTGGGAGACCTTCAAGGAACTCTTCAAGGAGAAGTTCTTTCCCGACGTGGCATTGGGAACCTTGGAAAGTCAGTTTCATGACTTGGTTCAAGGAAACATGTCGGTCGACGAGTACGCTGCAGAATTCTGTAGATTGAGCCGTTTTGTATCGTCTATGATTCGGGACCCAGGAGATCGAGCCCGGAAATTTAGAAAGGGGCTGACGAGAGAGATTAGGTCACGCACTTCTGGTCGTCGTACCGCTACCTATGAGGCTATCTTGATGGATGCTCAGATCGCAGAAGAGGATCTGGATCTTAGGCCTAAGAGGAGTCACAATACTTTTGGAGATACGAATGGTAACACAGGACCGGCCAAGCATCCCCGTATTCAGCACCAACAGCAGTACCAAGTACTATTTCATAGTCAGCAACAACCATGGACATTTCAGCATCCACCACAGTACCTAGCACCAGTTCCTACCCAGCAACATCCATGGGCGTATCAGTATCAACAGCAGTACCAGGAACCAGTCCGTGTTGAGCAGAATTAGCAACAACCTCCAAGAGAGACACAGCAGACTTGTCATTTCTGTAAGAAGCCAGGTCACCTTTGGGAGAGCTGTAGAACGAGGCTAGGACTTTGTTTGCACTGCGGCACTGCGGGACATCGAGTAAGGGATTGTCTTCTAGCCCCTTATCTCCCCGGCCAGCGCGCAGTTTCAGATTATAGAGATCCAGTTAGGCTACCTGTGGAACCGTATATTGCTCAGCACCCGCGAAGGGAACTACCCCAGCAGGGCGGGGCATTTGCGATGATGGTCGAGGAGACCGATACTACAGGTAATGTGTTAGCAGGTTCTGTTCTTTCCTTCCTTCTGTTCCTATCTATTTGATTGATTGACTGATACCGTAGTACCGTAGCTTGTATGCATGATTTCTTGTTAGAATGTAGTTAGTAGTACACCCTGATACAGAGACTGCAATACCATGACAAGACACCATACATATTCCCTTAGGTTGCATGATTGTATGATTGTAGGAAGTTTTTTGCCATGATTATCGAGGTTTGACCATGACGAAGATTCATAGAGGAGTTATGACTTGACAAGAGAGACAAGAAGATTAAAATTCGAGGATAAATATCGATTTAAATAAAGGGCCAAGAATTTAACATGGCAGAGTTTATGATTTATTAATTCCAGGAAGATTATGACATGTTTAAATTGGTTATAAAAGTTTGGAAATTTTGGAAGATTATCATTATATTTATTTGATTGCAAGTTATGAATTTTAGAATTTATACTGGATGTTGCATTTGGAGAATCCTTATGTATCGCATTGTTGAGTATTTCGAGGAAAGAGGAAATCGAGGAATAAAATTTTTGATGGACCTATGTTTGAATTCAAACTTTTTGGACGAGATTACATTTTATATATGTGCATTGATTAAAATCAAAATTGAGGAGTGGATATTAAATTCTGAGTACTGAATTATTAACTAAAAAATTTCGAGGAAATTTTTGATAAAAATGGACTTTGATTTCATTTCGAGGATTTTTCAGGAATGAAATAATATCAGAATTTTGGCAAATTATGAAAGGACATCATGAATTATTACCTGAATTCGTAGATGATGAATTTAAATTTGAGGAAAATAATAATGAGTATGATTAAACGCTACTTTGAGGATTTTGAATTTCGAGGACGAAATTCTTTTAAGGTGGGTAGACTTGTCACTACCACATTCCGAAAATAGGGATAATTTTGACTTTTTACAATATTTAATATTATTGTAGTTACAATTAAATAATTGCATGATAATATTTTTAATTTAAATAATTATGTGTGATGAGTAATTAAATATAGTATTAGATGCAGTGCTCATTTATTTTTAGCTAGCAGACTGACCTAGAAGCCAGTATACGAACACCTGTCAGGAATTTTGGAATTTTGTATTTAATTATTTATTTAGAATTTAATTATTGGAGATTGTAATTAATTACTGTATTTTATTTAATTATTGCGCATTGCCTTTGCTTCAATATTTGGAGCGCTATCCTGACTTTTGTCTTCCAACAAATTTCGCAATCTTGCTCTAGACCTGTCTGCCTTCCATTCTGCGAATTTTGCAACTCATAATTGTGCTCTCTGTACATTATTTCTAGCCGCACAAAAATCGTCGCGGACGTTATTTAATAAATTCATATTTTGTATCGTTGTGCGTTCCAATCGAAAATTGGAGGCAATCTTGACCTATTTTTCATGCGGCCCAAATTAAGGTAATATTCTGTTCTGAGTCTTCTTCATTATTGGTATTGATGACCTGACCTGATTTTGGTCCCATGTACTCCTAATTAATTTTTGAACACAACTTGCATTTTATTCTAATTAAATTGAGGATACTATTTAAACCAATTCTAAAATCTCAATTTAATTCCAGTGCCCTGCTAATTGAGCCCACACCGATCATACAGCGCCCCCTGACCCTACAAAACACCGGACACCGAATTGCCCGCCAAATTTTCGTCATTTTATGTGTTTGTGCAATTTCTCGAATTTAAGGGGCTAAGTTGCAATTATTCAATTGTAGGTGTCATCACCCCATTGTCCAAGACCAAATGGAAAGGTTAATTATTTGAGGACCAAATTGTATTTTCTCCCACATGAAATTTCCTTCATGTTTAATCTGGACCACCCATTTAATTGGGAGCATCCTCACCCTCCATCAAAACCCTCTCCCCTATTTAAATATCACATCAACCCTAATCCCTAGAAAACCTAGGTAGCCCACATCCCCAAGCAAGCCTCCATCCTCAACCGTAGGAAACTCTTTCCTTCCTCCTACTTTTTCCTTTCTTCTTCTCATTTCTTCTCTTCTTCTTCCTTTTCCTTCTTCTTCTTCTTCTTCTTTTATTTTTGAATTTGAATTCAATCTGAAAGGGGGGGGGGGAGGGAACACTGTTCCCTACTGTCAATCCATCCTCCGGTCTGGCCCCCTGTGCTCCGGCGGGTCACTGCTCACCCCGTGCATTCTTCCCTCGCACCACCGGCCAGGCCCGACCAGCCACGACTGCCTCCCGGCTGCTCAGCCCGGCCCGGCGGCTAACCCCCTCGCCGCTGCTGTTCTTCCCCGAGCTCCCTCTGTGTTCACCCCTCCGCCGGCAAGCCCCTATTCCCCGGCCGCTGCTCAGCCGGTCAGCCACCCGAGCTCCTTCCCTGCTGTGTACTTGGCGGGCCTCTACACTCCGGCGGCCAACTACCACCACCACCACCATCAAGCCCGGCATCACCCCGCTGCTCCATCCATCCACATCCCTCCGGCGAGCGGCCGAGTTCCCCGCAGCACCACCCTGCTGCTCGACAAGCACGGCTGCTCCTCTCTCTGCTGTTCAGTCCGGCGGCCGGCCAAGCCCCGACCATCACCAGTGAGCTCTCTTCTTCCTCTCCCTCCTTCTTTATGTACATATATATATATATTTGCATACACGTATATATGTGTGTAGGTGAATACGTGTGTATACGTATTAAATGGTATTTTAATATGTATTCTTGTGTATATATATAAGTAGTTATATAATTATGTTATATTGATATGTAAGTACATAAGTGTATATATATATAATAACACTTTGGGATATGTATAAACATATACATGTATGAATTTTAGTATAAATATTTCTTAGTATATATATATGTTAATGTATATAGTGTATTTCTACTTAGTGTATATATATATTTTATATATATAGATATATATATATGTATATATCTTGCGTATTTCTCTATTTTTATATATGTATATTAAAATGTATTTTATTATAAATACGTATTAAAAATGTATGTGTATAAATTATCTGTAACATATAAATTATGTTAATGTATGTTTTCGTGTTTAATGTTATATATATATTTAATTGGTATAATTACATGTATATAGTATAATTATTATTTTGGTATATATATATATGTGTATATATATATTTTATGGGTATATGTTTAATAAAAATGTATTTTGGTATAAAACGTATTTTTGGTATATATATATATATACCTGTGTACATGTAGGGTATGGGTATATTTTTATTTAGTGTATATAAATGTATAAATGTTTATATTCTTAAATAATGGGTGATGTATATTTTCTCACATAAATAAAACATATTTTCACTTATGTACATACAGTGATACATATTTGTATATAATTTGGTATAACCATATATATATGTATTAATTTAATTATTGATATTATGGTTAATTGGTGAATCTACTAGGTGATCTTAGGTGACCAGTATCATACCTAGAGAAGTCCCGAACTCAGTGTTTTTAGACTGTGTTAGTGTAGCATCTGATGCAAATGTGGTTTGCTTGTGATATGTTTTTAGGACTGTTGGTTTACCCAGGGGATACTCTGGAACAGGAAATCCATAAGTACCAGCTAAGGACCCAAGGCAAGTACATTCTCTGATAATTTCTAATTTCTTGATAATTTCTATAAATTCAATAATCTTGAAATGTTACAACTGAATCCTTGACACTGTGCTACACGGACTAGTATAGCTTGGATCTGCAGTCATGAGATGTTACAATGAATATCGTATTGATATTGTACACGACATGTATATTAGACATCGTACATGATAGATTGGACTTGCTCGTGTATCGTGACGTGTCATGGTTGGATCCACAGTACTAGTTGGGGGCGGGGAAGTAGTTAGTAAGAAATGTGATCATAACCTCTTATTGTAGTGTAGAACAATGTAAGTGTTAATCATGCTCTTCACCCATGATTAGCCAGGCCCTGTAGCTATCGTACATGTTCCCAAGCCGATCATATTTTGAACTACTATTTCAAACACTTAGAATAGATTACAGTTCCCTATTTTAAATTATATACTACATCACCCGTATATGATACTGTTCCTTGTTCTTTTATTTCCATACATGCACTGACTGTATCATATTGCCTATTGCCTGTCTCTTTACATTGCCTGTCTCTCTTAAATTGTCATTGCATTTATTTCACTATTTTCTCAGTAGCTAGCATGACATATTTTATTTTATTATAGACATTATCAATTAATGGAACTGTTATTTGAGATTGTTGCTTTGCTCCTTCCTGACTGGAAATATTTTTCCAGACTATGCCTTAGAGGACCGATGTCCGTCACTTTATGGACCATATGGTGAGTAGCTGCAGACTTGGTAGTTTAGTTGTGATTCTGGAAGGTCTAGCCGGAATTATTATTTATTGTTAGTTCTTTAAGTAGACTATTTGGTACCGGATTTGTCTCCGGCATTTCGATGAGACTTGGATATTGTTGAGTTAGAATATTACTTGTTGACTTGTGTTGTATTTAATTTTAATTTCTGTTCGTTATCTTATCGTGCTGTAATCCTGTGATTGAGTATGTGCTCGTTTATTTGTGTCATCCGTGCCTCCTTATGGAGATTGGATATTGTGTGACATTAGCTAGATAGTATCAAGACCTTGACAGCGTTCTACCGCCGATGCTACGGCGTAGGCTGGACGTACCCACGCACTCGTGCCCCTAAACCGGGTGCGGGTCGTGACACGCCTGTATAAAACAAGATAGAGTATCCCTTCGTGCACGTAAAAGTAGTTTACGCAAAGGAGATGGCGGTAAATGATAGCCTGGGTCGCAGTGCCGTACCATTATTATAGCCATCGTCTGGGTAGTCGAGCAGTATCCCTGGGTAGTCGAGCAGTATCCCTTTGTCAGAAATCTAGACGTCAGGTTCATTGCAGGATCTGACAGGTTCACTTCGGAGAATACGAAGCGTCTCTCGTACACTTCAATGCTGCGTTGCAAGAGGATGGGTTTTACGCCCAGTAGTCGATGAAGCACCATGTTTACGCTGAAGCGGTTTGGATGTACTGCCTTACGTTGAGCTTACATTTCATACTGTGTTTGGCGGAGAAAGCTCTGTTGCACGCTTGATGGCTCTGAAGGCCTCTGTCTACGCTGCTCTGCCTTAATACGCTGCGTATAGCCATCCGGCGTATTTTTTTTGCTTCTACAAGACCCCCTTCAAAGCTTTTAAATTCCTCAGAATTTGAAACACTTTGAATGAAGCATGAACCGCTCCTCGTAATTCGAAACGTTTCTGAATGGAGCGTTGAAACGGTCGATGCTGACTTTATGGCGGATTTATTGGGGACCAGTGTGATCTCTTTCGCCTATAAAAAGGCTGGGGGAGTTAACCCATTCTCCCCATTTTTCCATCACCACGTAGAGATGATCCCCGGAGTTCGTCGGGTCGACCTGAGGAAGAAGGAGATCATGTTCTTCCAGCGTGTAAGGAGCCAAAAAAGACGGCGTCTTCGAGCAAGCGTCCACTGCAACGATGGATCATGGAAGGATATCTTAGCCTCCCTTGCTCGGGATAATCAACAACATTGTATGGTTGTTCTTTGGGAGAGGGGAAGGGTCGTATTTGACCACACAGCTTGCCAGCTGTATATTTTCCCCTGAGACCTCCGCGGACAAGAGCAGACAAACTGTAACTGCTATCCTCGATCGAGTTGGGTTTTAAAGAAGCCTCAACTGGATCGGTCATGGTGTACGGAGCATGGGATCTGCATCATTTATGCAGGCCCAGTTCTGTATCCTCCCGGCATCGATCTTCTTGTTCATGACTGTAGTGGTCGATGAACTGCCATGGAAGAAGAGGAAGACCTGCACCGATGCGAGAACCCGGTAGAACAGATTCTGGGGTGGCCTTCCAATGAAGACGAGAAAATCCTTTGTAGACGAGATTTCCCTCATATGTAACCATGATTTTGATTTGAATAAAATCATCTTTCTTCTCCGCATATGATCGTTTTGCCATACGTTGCTGTGAAGTCTGAATATGTGTAGCTTCGATACGTTTGATTCTTTACGCCGACTCTGTTTAGAAAGAGTGCTAGGTCCTGTCCTTTATGCCTAGCGAATAGTCCATAGAACGCTGTTGAGTATTTTGAGCATTTAGAACTGTCCTTCTGCTAGGACTGAGGAACCGTGCAGAGTTTTTACTTCTGATGAACAAAATTTTTGTTCAGACTTCGTCTTCAAGAATAACTTCTCGAAAATCCCTTAGAACAGGGTCGAGAAATGGCTGTCAAACTGAGTTGCCATCTTGATAGATGAGATATTCAGACTGGAGTCTGGATGAACCTCCAATTGACCCGAGAAGAGTAATTTATCAATATTTAAACTCTGTATGTTTCGGATACTTGGGATATTTTGAGGTTAAGAAGGAGTATCTTTTGTGTGAACTCCTATAATCGACCGCCTTGAGAACTGTTCGGACATGCGGAAAGTCAGAGATCCGTAGTGTAGATGAGCTGAAAATCCTGAGTTCGTAGCCTATTGAGCGTAGAAAGCCACCGAGCGTAAAATTGTAGATTCGTAGCTGCTGAGCGTGAAGTCGTAGGTTTGTAGCCTCTCGAGCGTAAAAGCTACTAAGCACAAAGGCATCCGGGCATAAAACCATAGACTGATAGCTTGCGAGCGTAAAACCGTAGATCTGTTGCTGTCGAGCGTAGAAAGCTCCTTAGCATAGAACTGTAGATTTGTAGCCTGTGAATAAAAAAAATCTTCCGAGCATAAGTTTGCCGATCTGTTGCCTCCGAGCGTAAACTAAACGCCATCGAGCGTGAGATCATCGATTTGGTATCTGCTGAGCGTAAAGTCGTAAGTTTGTAGCCTCTCGAGCATAAAAGCTACCGAGCACAAAGGCATCCGGGCATAAAACCATAGACTTATAGCTTACGAGCGTAAAACCGTAGATCTGTTGCTGTCGAGCGTAAAAAGCTCCTTAGCATAGGAACCGCTGACCAGCTTTTGCACAAAAAACTCTTCAAATTTGCTGACTGTCGGTCTTTCGAGAGTAGTGGGCTGACGTAGTACCCAATCATAACCAAATATTTAATTGTGAGAATTGGTTGGGGTTTCGAGGAGCCCGTCCGAGGATTCGAGGAGTCGACCCGAACTCTATATATATCCCAAACTTTTGAGAGAATACTTTTTATCCGTCTTCTGCAAAAGAGAGCCTTCGATTGTTTGAGTTTTTTCCCTCGTTCTTTCTCTGAGCACTCCGAGTTTTCAGAAATGGCGCCGAAACAAACCCCCTCCACTAAGGAAAAGAGCATAGGCTCTTTTTCTCGTTCTTCTGCCCCGGCGAGAGAGTCTTCGGTCGGGCAAGGTGAACTTCCTTCTGAGCGAAGCATCCTGCCGACGAGTAGCGCACTCGGCCTTAGAGGTATAGCCTTTGGCATGACAAAGAACGACGAAAAATCCTTCACACACGTTGAACGTGACTGCGCTAGGTCGTCTTCTGTGCTGATAGCCTCTTTGAGGAAGATGACGCACGGAGATGTTTTCATCTTTTACGCCCATATTTCTAATGTGCCAGCGTAAAAACTCCATGTTTTTGCAGTTTTGAGCGTAAAAGCTCTGACTGTCGAAAACTTGGTGTATACTATAAAATTTTAGTTTTATGCTTGTGGATGGGACCTCCGGCGTAGTAACTAGAATTTTGGCAGTCTGGCGTAAAGCATGGACAGTATACCGCCAATTACGCTTCAGGATGTGACTTCCAGCGTAAAATGACCAAATTTTGTACAGTCTTGGCATAAAGCGCAGACTGTCGTTTCTTGGTCTTTATGTTACAAGATTTGTAATGACGTATTTTCCTTGCACTTTCGCAGTTAACTTGCATGAGTCTCCACTGGCCGAGGTGATGGGTTCCGCTGCCGGGATGCTACAGTCAAACTATCTGGAGGATCTGTCCCACGTGACATTTCCTATCTCCGGACCCCAGTATCCCGAAGGAAGGGAGATCTTGATATCGGCTCAGGGCGAGCGGACATTGCTGAACATGATTAATGGAGAGCCCCTGACGTACATAGTCGGGGACCAGTACATCAAGCCGTCTTTTCTCTTCGGGGACATGATTGACAAACAGTCCCAGACGAAGCCCAAGAGAGAACCCTGAGTTTCCCCCGTCGAGAGTGTGGTCTTGTATCTGCCAACAATGCCAAGAGATTATCCCATCTCGGCTTTCTCTCATGCGACACATTCTAGGAGGATTTCGTGGACGCTGACTCCCGGTCTTCACGGCAAGCCGGGGAAGATCTTTCATCTGAAAGGAGCTGACCAGGGGTCGTTTGTCAGCCGCCCTTCCGGCGTTGTGACGCTGTTCAAGGGACTGTGCCCGGGCAGCGTCCCGAGTGAAGACAGTTCAGTGATCCAGCCGATCCAATTACCGACTTTCTGTAACGACTTCATGGGGCAAGGGGATGTATACCCCAAGGAGAATCCTCGGTGCAATGGGTGGATCACCCCAACAAACCTCCGATGGACTTGCCTAGTTGACTGGGCCTTGAAACATTTTCGGAGAGAGCTGGAGGTCATCGGACTGTATGCTGCTGTGAGTGTGACGAGTGTTGGGTTGCCTCCCAACGCTAACCTGTTTCTGGCATTGATGAAGCGATACATTTCGCTCACCGGGACCTTCACCACTCCACTCGGGGAGTTGGGGTTGGCCCTCCATGAGATGGCAGTGATCTCGAGACTGCCGATGGGGGATACCCCATATGAAGAGTATGTTCCCACCAACCGGGAGTTAGAGGACTCGGACCCTCGGGTTGTGGAGGTGTATCAAGAGCTGATGTGCCACTAATTCGCGTGCACTACTTTTTATAATGAGCCTTCTGATTTGGCTCACACCACTAAGTGGATGTCCTACCTCTTCTTCCACCGGGCCAGGGCCGTCAAGTCGGAGAAAGTTTCGGAGGGCAAGAATGAGCCCATGAACTGTTTGGGCATACTCAGTGCCCAGATCGTCGAGGATCTTATGGAGGATGCTAAAGCTCCAGATCAGATTCTCAATGACGGGGTAGGAAAGTACCCTGAAGGCACTAAGGCCTATAGTTACTTGAGGCGCTGCCGCAGGCCTCTGTCTAAGGAAGCCAGGCTAGCTGGCTTTCTCTCCATATGGCTGCGTCGAGTAGTGGTGCCCGGCATCGCGTTTGCGGATCGCATTTACCAGAATATCCTGTGGCCTGCCGTGCGTCTGGTATTCGGGGCAAGACTGGGCTTGCTCCCTGCCATGGTGTATCGTATACAGGCTGGTTTGAGAGCCATGACTGATGGACTGCTCGTTGATGAAGCTCAGTGCGATAGCTTTCCCCGGGTAGAGTTACCATACCTGTACTTGATGGGATGGTTAATTCTTTATAACCCCCGGGTGATGTCTTCCGGCCCTGGCAGTAGTTTGGGGGGTAGTTTTTTGGTGAACTACAAGGACTCTCCCTGGAACGTGAACACAGTTTTAGACTGTCGGTTGGTGCTGAGCCTCGGTCATTGCTGGAAGCTCCTCTGCACTGTCCCCTCTGTACATCACAATCAGTCGGGTATTAGGCTTGAGGATTTAGGTGGAGAGAAGACAAATCTTTCTCCGGAAGCTTTTAATTGGTTGGTCTGCATCAGACCCTCCTATTTTCTGTACAGAAGCGAAGATCATTGCTTCTTCGAGCCCTACCTGCCTAGTCGGTTCGCCAGGCAGTTTGGGTACGATCAGCTGCACGTGGGCAATGCCGTCACCAGCTTCAGGTCCCGGAGCGGACTCATTGATGGAGCCAGAGGATGGCGGTATTTTATCATGGGTTGTACGGGAGCAATCTTTATCGTGCCGGTCGTCACACTCTCCACGGAGCTGTGCATCCTCTATTCGTATGCCCAGTTCTACGTGGCGATCAACACCTTCCATCGCGATTTTGACATGCATGGAACTTTAGGGTACCTTCTCCCAAGTCTGGGGGAAGTGTCGATGTCCCCTCGATTTTGTCTGACGAGGGTGAGGAGTCCGTCACTCCAGATGAGCCTCTGGTGTCGGTGCCGAGGTGTGAAGTGCCTCCGCCTGCGGGGGCTTTGGCAGTCTCTGGGAAGCGAAGGGCTCCTGCCTCGAAGCAGACTTCCCCTCGCAAGAGGAAGAAGAAAACGGTTAATCGTTCTCTCCAGATTCCTGGCATTGAGGCTTCTAAAGAGGAACCTGCTATCTCTCCTGTTGGCGATGTCTCTTTGATTGGAGGTTTCCCGCCTTTTGGAGAGGGACCCTCAATTTCGGCTGGTGGTGCCGGAGAACTCCTGCTTGAGGCTGCCGTTGCTGCCACTGCTTCCGGTAGTGGAATGAAATCGCCTGCGTGGCCGAGGCAAATGAGAGAATCTTTCCCTAGACCAGCAACGGATGAAACTCCTGCCGCGTCCGTGAGCATGACTAGCGAGATTCCAGCTGACGAACCTCGATTGCGTCTTGGTGAAGGCTTGGTAGAGCTCCTGGTGATGTCGGTTGGCCCACTTCCTTCTCCAAGTATGACAGTTCGTATTGCGTCATTAAGGCGTGATATAGCTACATCGGCTGCAGACGCGGCATATATACCGTTGGCTACGGGTAAAGGTCATCTTTATGTCTCCTCTTAGAAAGATTACTATCATATTGATATCAACTTTCTTGTCCTCTTCTCAGGGGATGGCGTCCACGGGAAGTATAGCGTTGAAGCGCCTTCTGGCTCTGCTCGGGCTCCTAGCGATGATACGGAGGTGTTCGACTTCGAGGAGGAAATACCTTCGGGGGCCAGCTCGCCCAGAGTAGTTTCGTCACCTCAAGAGGAGGACGAACCCGTTATCGTGACCTCGCCTCTTGCGAGTATGCCGATGGCTTCGACCGTCGTTGTCGCACCTTCTTCGGTCGTACTACCCGTCGAGGCGACGGCTGTGGCCACCTCGTCTGCAATCATTCCTGGAGGGGAACTCGCTAATATCGCGGCCACTCCTGGCGTTCAACCAGATCTGGTTGTGCTGATTGAGCTGTATACCAGCCTCTTTTACACCAGTTTGAAAACGCTGATATCAATGGTGTTGGTAAAGAATCTGGATTTTGAGCGTCTGAAGAAGGCTTCCTAGTTTTTAATTAGGGCGGTCAGGGAGTTCGGCGATTCTGGGGTGGCTGACGCCCTGGAGGCGATGGTTAATGGGTTGGAGCAACCTATTAACGAATACTTGCAGCTGACTTAGGGCAGTTTTGAAGCTGAGGTCCAGGCCAGATATGACTTCATGACTGCGCGGCTTACCAAATAGCTGGAGAGCCTAGATAACTCTATCAAAGCACATAAGCTGGAGATGGATAAAAGAAAAGCTGTCGTGGAGGAGGCTCTTACTCTTCAGACGAAGTGCCAATCTGAGCATGAAGGGAATATAGCGAGGGCTCGCAAGTTGAAGGAAAAACTCGCTCTGGCAGAGGAGTGGGCTTCTCAGTCATTGGCAGGTCTAGATATAGCGACTGGTCGACTGAGCACAGCACGACGGGACCTGGAGCGTGCAGAAGCTGCCCGTGCTGGCTTTCTTCGGGCAAGAGCCGAACTGTCCTTTATGAACAATCCCGAGGCACGGCTGGAGCGGGCCCGCACTGATGCCTTGGTTTTCAGGGATGAGAGGATAGCTGCACTGGTACAGCTGATTCACGATCTGACCGCTCCCCCACAATGATGTACCCTTTCTTCTTCTTCTTTTTTGCTTCCCCAATGTAATTTTGCTCTTTTTAGGAATAAATAAAGCAAATCTTTTCTGACTTTGTGGACCCATCAATTCGGAATATAAATGACAGGTTTGGGTGAGAGTGATATCAGAGGTAGTATGGATGTGATAGACTCTCGATAAACTTCTAGTAGGACATACCTATTCAGAGGTCATACGGACATGATAGAATATGACCTAACTAGTTTCGTTTTGGAAGTAGTTTTGTCAGAATTAAGATTCTCGCTATATTCCACTTGAGTAGAGGAGGTTTAAGCATAGTACCTCTTCAGGAATTTACCATTGATAGGAGCCATGAACAGGTCTCCATTAGGCTGGGCTAACCTGTAAGCGCCGTTCGAGAATGTTGTCTCGATCACATAAGGGCCTTCCCACTTGGGCTAAAATTTTCCTTTACTCCTGTGAGTAAGAATCATCGGCCTTCTTACAGCTAAAACTAGCTCGCCGACTTTGAACACTCTTTCCTTTACTTTATGATTGAATGCTCTGGAAATGCGTGCTTGGTAGAGCGCGATACGCTGTTGAGCTTGGAGGCATTTCTCGTCTAATCCTTCTAGCTCTTGAAGCCTTAACAGGTCATTCTTTTCTTGAGTCAGCTCATTAGTCACGGCTATCCTGAGTGACGTGATCTGGATTTCAATGGGGAGAACTACTTCGCTCCCGTAGACCAGTGAAAATGAGGTACAACCTGTTGGTGTTCGTACTGTTGTGCGGTACGCCCAGAGACATTCGCCCAGCTTCTCATCCCAATCTCTTTTGTTTGAAGAGACAAACTTGTTCAAGAGTTTGATAATGGTTTTATTGAAAGCTTCCGCCAAACCATTAGCAGCTGGATAATATGCCGTAGAGGCAATATTATGTATCCGATTTTTATTGCAAAATTGATGAAACTCTTGGCTGATGAACTGAGGTCCATTATCATGGATTATCCTTCGGGGAACCCCAAAGCGATAAATGATGTGATGCTTGATGAAGCTGATTACATTAGATGCCTTTACCTCAGTAAGAGGGATTGCCTCTGCCCATTTGGAGAAGTAATCCGTGATGGCCAGTATGAATCGGTGACCTCTGAAAGAAGACGGGTGAATAGGACCAATAATATCCATACCCCATGCTTCGAAAGGCCAGGACGCAACCGTAGGATGTAGATATTCAGACGGTTGGTGTATAAAGTCTGTATGAACCTGACAGGATCTATATTATCTTGCATAGTTGATCGCGTCCGTGATCATAGTGGGCCAGTAATAGCCCATTCTCCTGATACGATCCTGTAGCTTAGGACCGGGCTGGTGTGCTCCACATACGTCGTCGTGAGCTTCCCGGATAATCTACCTTGCTTTATCGTTAGAGAGACATCTCAATAGTAGTCCGTCGTAGGTCCGGCGATATAGGCATTGTGAAGATGCATCGAAGTAGAAGCGTAATGATCATCTTTTGATGGATACTGCTTCTTTGGGGTCCTCCGACAAGATTCCGTATGCAACAAAATCTATGAAGGGACTTCTCCAGTCTCTTCTAGGGGGATCTGCGTTCATCGTGGTCCAGGAAATGGGTGTGACACCGTCCAAGACTTTTTGGGAAGGCAGATTGCCAAACCGCAGAGAGATCATGTTGGCCGTGATCGTCTTCTCGGTGTTGTGCAGAGTGATGGCCTTAGCATCGATTAACCCCTGGATCTTCCTTTTCAGTATGTAACATGCCTTTGTTGGGTGGTGTACATATCTGTGGAAGATGCAGTATTTGGGGTCGTCAGTACTGTCGACTTCTTGGGGCCGCCTTAGCTCCAGAAGGGTGATCTTGCCACTCTTGACGAGACACTCGAATATACTTGGGATATCATCGTCGTCAAAAGAGTAGACTTCGACGGGCCTGGAAGTCCCGGGTCTCGTCTGCATGGTTGCCGCAGTCTTTTGTCTGGACGTATTGATCGCCCGAGCTTCTTTTCCCTTGGAGCTGCGAGGATGGTCACTGCTGGGAGATGACCTTTTGCCTCTGTCAGAGGCGGAGATCATAATGCCATTGTCGCGCGCCTTGCGATTGTTGTCTTCGGCGGCCGCTGCCGAGATGATGAACGAGGGCCAATCATGAAACTTATATGGTCTTGTAAACACCGAGACTAATGGAAGAAGGTTCTTCCTGCAAATGTCTACTAACGCAGAGTCTGGAACTCCTGGGGGCATCTGTAAGGTGGCCTGACAGAAATGTTCGACGAAGGTGCGAACGTCCTCCTTTTCCCTCTGCTTGACTTCGATGAGAGAGGACATAGAAATGTCCATTCCTCCCTCGTAGAATCACGTGAAGAATAAAGCTTTGAAGTCTTCGAAGGAAGTAATGCAGTTGTCCGCCAAGCTACGGTACCACTGATAGGCTACTCCTGAGAGGCAGCCTTTGAACACCCGAGTGAGGAGGGCGTCGTTCCCTTGTAGCATGTCACTACCCAATTCTAGAAAATAGGGTGTTTTTATTTTATATTTTATTTGATAAATAGTGGATTGTATTTAATTAATAATATTTATATTTATTTGGTGCTTGTCTTATTTTTTTAATGATTGTTTTAGGGTTTTGGCTAGCCTGGACCCATGTCAGACCCTAGTGGACCCATGTCTGACCCAGCCCACACCCTTGTGAGAATTATTTTAGGGTTTAGAAATATTTATTTTATTTTTAGGAGGTTAGTTGGGGAGATTTGGAGCTAGTTTGAGTGTTTTTGGACCCCGAAACCCAAAACCGAGTTTCGGAGGGGCATTTTGGACATTTGCCACTTTGGAGACCCCTTTAATTGACTTGTGGCCGGCCCCTACCTACCACAACTATGCATACCAGCAGCCACAGCAGCCATTCTTCTTCTTTCCACTCTTCTTCTTCATTCTTCTTCTTCTCCACTTCTTCTTTCTTCTTCTTTCTTCTCCAAGTAAGTCTTTCTTCCATTTTTTCTTCTTTCTTTCTTCCATTCCTTCTCCTTATGCTAACCCTAACCTTGCATTTTTCCTAACCTAGGTGTGAGGAGCTTAGATCTAGTGTGGGAGCTAGATTTGGTGGCTTGGAGCTTGAGGGAGGTGATTTCTAGGGGTTGTGAGACTTGGCCTTGGGATTCCAACTCCCAAGAGGTAAAACCTAACTTTCCCCTTCCTAATTATTTTTGTGTAGTGTAATTAGTATTGTAGAACCTTCCTAGACCCTAAGCCTACCCGTAGGAGGAAGTTGGAACTAGTTTGGTTGAGTTTAGAGACTTTGACATTAGATTTTGTGTCAATTTCGGGTGGAATCCAAAATTGGCCCAATTTTGGGTCATGCCCTAGGTTAGACGGACCTAGGTATACGTTGTCAGGTGTCTAGAGAGTGAGTGCCTGTCTCCGTTCGGACACGGGAAGCCGTGTCGCGGAGAAACGGGCATTTCGGGCGAAATTGGGGCTTTTCGTCGTCGCCGATTCTAAGTGCGTGTGCGTTTCCGCCACAGACCTAGAATCGACGCGGGACCATTTTTCTAGGATCTAGACATCGTGTAGAGCATGTGGGTAAATTTTGGGCCGATTCCGAGTTCGTTTGGTGTGCGTTTCAGGAGGTTTTCCGAGCCGCGCACCACGTGTTCGTCGAAATGACCGAACGGCCATTTCGACTTGGTTTCCTCGTTTTGGGCTTGTGCGTCCGTTGGGTTAGTATCGGGGAGTGTGTGCTAGAGTTTTCGAGTTATATTTTATATATTTGAGGGTATTGGTGAGTGTCGGGGTCGTTGGACGTGAGTGGGGCGTGTGGTTAGTGTGTTGTTGTGTGTTGCGTTGTGTTAGTATATATGTGTCTATATATATATATACATATATATATATATATATATATATATATATATATATATATATATTTATATGTATGTGTGTTTATGTATATATATTTATATATATATAGGTGTGTGTATTTATATTAGTGTGCTTGTGGGTGTATATGTCTATGGTATATATATATATTTGTGTATGTGTATGTATATATATCTTAGAGTGTGTGTGTATTGGTATGTATATATATATATTTATATGTGTGTATATATATATATTAATATAGGTATTTATATATATATATAGCTATGTATATATTTGTGTGTGAGTGTGTATTAGTGTGTTTGTGAGTGTGTAGGTGTGTGTGTTAGTGAGTGTGTTAGAATAGATATAAGTGTATATATATATATATAGGTATCTAGTGGTATATATATGGTTATATATGTTTATATATATATATATATATATATATATATATATATATATATATATATAGAGAGAGAGAGAGAGAGTTATATATATATATATGTATACAGGTATGTGTGTGTGTGTTTGTGTGATAGAGAGGGGGGTCCAGCCACTGCAGCGAGACAGCAGCTACTGCTGCACTGCAGCAGCAAGAAGCTGCAGCAGCAGCAGTACCATGAGCAGTAGCAGCAGCAAAGCGAAGTACAACAGCAGCAACAGCAGTAGCATGGAGCAGTAGCAGCAGCAAGCATGCAGGGGGTAGCGAGGGCTAGTGAGGGAGAGTGAGAGATTGATATATATATACGTATGTTGATAGATAGGAAGATGGTTAGATAAATGGGTAAGATAATTAGATGATAGATAGTTATTTAGATGGAGATATAGATAAGTAGATGCATAGATAGATAGATATATCTATGGATACTAGATAGGTAGATAGATAGCTTTATCTATCTAAGAGATAGATATCCATATACCTATAGTTATATATATATCTATAGATATCTTGATAGGTAATATATATATATATATATGTTATGTTAGGTAAGGTAAATGGGTATTTGGGTATATGTGTGTGGATATATATGTATATAGGTAGATACCTACTTAAATATATAGATATGTGATAGATATATATATTACCTAGCCTAGATAATAACTAGGTGCTTAATTAGTAGCTAGATAGCTAGTTAGAGGGGTTTTAGAGCGAAACCTCAATACCTTGAGATACCGAGGTATCTCAATACCTTGAGATATTCAAGGTATTGAGTTTCGAGCGGGGTATTTGAGCATTAGCCTAGGAAATATCTTGGAGTGATTTTTATATGCTTATATATATATAATTACGCGTGCTAGCTTAGGTTTTAGCGGGTTTAGGCGGGGTGCGTGGCCTAGGGCGAGGCATCGGATACCGAGGGTATCCCGGTATCTCGATTAGGCGAGTTTGAGAGTTTAGTAGCTTAATGAGCTCGGTTTGATGTAGAATTTTAGGGGCACCCTAGTTTGACCTAGCTTTGACCATAATTGTCCTTATTGACCGTAAAAGTCAATATTTGACCTAGTTTTGACCTAGAGTTGACTTTTTGGACCCCGGGTTGACTTTTTGACCCGAATTTCACCGGTTTGACCCGTTCGACCTAGAATAGCCCTAGAAGCCTATTTTTAATTATTTTATATCAGTTTAAATGCTTAGAACCCTGTTTAATCCTTGCTTTTCGCATTAGGTCCCTGCGACACCGGTCCGGATCTCGATCCTTATCAGTTGCTCAGGACATCAGGCGAGTACCTACCTCTGATAGTTTCCATTTTATGATAGCATTTATATCACCTGTTCTAGAACTGTAATACTTGATTCTGACATATTGTTACACGAACTGGTACTAGTGGATCCCGTCATGAGATGCTATCCCCCTTACCGTGTTCAGCGGGTACTCTATCACGTGTATTTCATCATGTGCTTCGGGTATTAATTCATCATGTGCTTCTTGTGCTCTCGCCTTCGTGTGCGCGAGCTATTATCATGTACGTAGCGTGTTATGGTTGGATCCAATGGTATTAGTGGGGGAGGGGAGTAGGAGTTGGTTATGTGATCAAAGCCAAACAGTATTCATGTGTATGTCGGTTATGCAACTCACGCATAACGGAGTTATCGTAGTGTTTTTCATGTGCAACCTAAGCCGATCACATAATGAACTTGTGCTCAAGGCACTTAGCTAGTATTCATGTTTCTCACCTGCAGTTACTTTTCTACTACTTGTATTGTTCTCCAGTTTACTTTGCAGCTACTTATTGTGCTCCAGCATATATTTTATTTCCTGTGCATCTTGATTACTTTTTTATTGCTCGTCATATATACCTTACCATGTATTTGGAGTTGCTTTTAGAGTTATGTACTTCGCTCCAGTCCTGATTGGGCATATTTTTTCCAGAGGATCCTGAGGACTATTTCTCGACGTTCTATGGGCCGGGTGTTGATGACTGTTGTGACCCCGTGATCGAGGAGGAGTGCGCCGAGGAGACGCCGATAGCACCCTATTTAGCTAGGTGGGTTTCCTGGGTTATTTTCAGTGGTTTGTATTTTGGATGACTGTACTTATTCTTTTGATGCTGTGATATTTCCAGTGGTTCTGTTTCTTTGTTTGTATCATATCGTGCTTATATTCTGCCTCTAGATTTTATGATTGAGATTTTGATATATATATTGCATGGTTGCCCTCCTTTTAGAGAGGAATTTGATATATATATATTGCGTGGTTGTCCTCCTTTTGGAGAGGTCATGCCAGATTTTTCTGTGAGATATAGATAGATATGGTTGACCTAGAACGAACCTTTACAGCGTTCTACCGCCGATTCTGCGGCGTAGGCTGGAAGTACCCACGGCTCATGCCCGATTTTTGGGTGCGGATCGTGACACGTTTTTGGTGGTGGCCCATGCAGGTCTAGTTTTAGGTTTACCTGCAATAGGATATAGGCTGAGAGAGAGTGTGCTCAATCACAACTAGGACCCTCCCTGATTTCTTTTGCTATCTTAATTTTTCTGAAATTGTTTCTTTTTACAATATTACTGTCCTTCATTGATGTATTCGTTTCTTGCACTATATTGACTTCTATTGATCTGTGTTCAGGATGCCTCCGAAGACCAGATCTTAGCACACCGTCCCAGCAGCTGCCACCGAGAGGTCTGCCAACTCTCGACCTGCTCGACTTTCGGCAGCCGCTACCGCTCCACTCGCCATTCCTGCGGTTGAGGGAGCGTCAGTTTCTCTTGGAGATCCCATTACTCCCATTGATCCGAGAGCCACCCTAGTTGTTCCGGTGGTACCTCCTCCACCACCGCCTGTGCCAGTGGATGCTACGTAGTTGTTCGCATTCTTCCGAGAGATGATGGATGCGCAGCACCGCCAGGCAGATGTTATGAAGATGGGCATTGAGAATGCTCATCAGATGGCTATGACAGCGGTCGACAGGGTGGCTCAGATCCAGCCACAGCCAGAGCAGGCTCAGTAGCCTATGCCGGGTACTATTATCGATTTTCAGAGGATGCGGCCTAAGGAGTTCCGCGACATAGAGGGGATCCTGTACGTCGACGACTGGATCGAGCATATAGAGGGAATCTTCAGGCTGGCGATGATCCCAGCCAGCATACAGATCGAGGCAGCGGGCAGCCAGATGTTCGACCTTGCCCTCACTTGGTTCCGCACGGATACGCAGATAGCAGTTCCGAGATTGACTTGGGAGGCTTTCAAGAAGCTTTTCAAGGAGAAGTTCTTCCCGGACGTGGCTCTCAATGCATTGGAGAGTCAGTTTGAGGCGCTCGTCCAGGGGAGTATGCTAGTGGACGAGTATGCAGCGGAGTTCTGCCGTCTGGGCAGATTTGTTGAGGGGTTGTCTGAGGCAGCGAAGGCGCGAAAGTTCCGCAAGGGCTTGGTCATGGCGGTCAAGTCCTTGACCAGGAGCGACCACGAGGCGACCTTCGAGCAGATTGTCAGCGACGCACAGAGAGCTGAGGATGACCTAGAGCTGAAGACAAAAAGGAGCAGAGATGCTTCAGGAGCAGGTAGCAGTGCAGGCCCAGCCAAGAGGCCATTCCAGCAGACCCAGCAGCACCAGGGTCAGGGTCGTGCGCCCTTCCGGCAGGCGCCCAAGCAGCAGAGGCAGGGTCAGCAGCAGGGCCAGAGGCAGCCCATCGTTTGCCCTTTCTGTAGGAAGCCAGGGCACGGATGGGACATATGCAGAAAGAGGCTGGGCAGATATTTATTGTGTGGCGCAACAGATCACCAGCTGAAGGATTGTCCTTCAGCGCTTGCCCGTCCAGCTCAGGGCGGAGGAGCCACTCAGAGGGCACCAGCCAGAGCTCCTGCAGCGCAACAGAGAGGTCAGCCTTTGCAGACTCAGCAGCAGAGGTTCGCCCAGCACCAGCAGCAGCACCGAGGAGGACAGCAAGGGCGAGCTTTTGCCCTGACAATAGACGAGGCCGAGCCAGTTGGTGACGTTCTCTCAGGTTCTGGTCTCCTTGATTCCATTCTAGCACTTGCTTTATTTGATTTCGATGCTTCCCATAGCTTTGTGTCTGTATCTTTTGCTGTTAGACACTATCTTGTTGCTGAACCTTTAGCTAGACTCTGCAAGATCACGACCGGGGGTGGTATCATCCTAGTCAGTGATGTCTGCAGAGACCGGAGAGTTACCTTGGAAGGCCGGGAGTTGAGTGTGTGCCTACTCGTAATGCCACTTCCGAGCTACGATATTGTACTCGGGATGGATTAGTTGAGTACGCATTGTGCTAGTATAGATTGCCGTGGAGGCAGAGTTTTGTTCAGTCCGCCAGGTGAGCCAGAGTTTCAGTTTGCCAGAGGAGCAGTGGAGCAGACCGAGGGAGTCTTCTGCGGAGCCCTGGTGGTAGAGCCGAGGTCGCTACATCCACTGATAGAGGAGTATATGGATGTCTTTCCGGAGGAGTTGCCAGGGTTACCTCCGGACAGAGATGTGTTCTCTATAGACTTGGTGCCAGGCGCGGATCCGATATCCCAGCACGTCTATAGAGTCAGCAACAGTAAGCTGATAGAGTTGAAGAAGCAGGTGGATAAGCTTCAGGACAAGGGATTTATCAGATCTAGTTCTTATCCGTGGGATGCTCCGATACTTTTTATGCCGAAGAAGGATGGGTCGATACGGATGTGTATCGACTACAGGGCTCTGAACAACCTCACAATCAAGAACAAGTATCCGCTGCCGCGTATTGATGATCTTTTTGACTAGTTGAGCGGAGCGAGGGTGTTTTCCAGGATTGATCTGAGGACAGGCTACCACCAGGTGAAGGTCAGGAAGGAGGATATTCCGAAGACAGCTTTTCAGACCAGATATGGACAGTATGAGTTCTTGGTGATGTCGTTTGGGTTGACTAATGCCCCGGCAGTGTTCATGAATCTGATGAACAAGGTGTTCCATCAGCATCTGGACAGGTTTGTGGTGGTGTTTATAGATGATATATTGGTGTATTCGAAGAGCCTAGAGGAGCACGAGGAGCATCTGAGGATAATATTGGAGACTCTCAGGAAGGAGAAGCTTTTGGGAAGCTCTCGAAGTGTGAGTTCTTCATTGACAAGGTTGAATTCCTTGGTCATGTGGTAACTGAAGAGGGTATCTCGGTGGATCTGAGAAAGATCATGGCAGTTGAGGCATGGAGTGCTCGGAGTTTAGTAGCCGAGGTCAGGAGTTTCTTGGGACTGGCAGGCTACTACAGGAGATTTGTTCAGGATTTTTCCCGGATTGCAGAGCCGTTGTCCAGGCTAACTCGGAAGGACGTAGAGTTTATTTGGTCAGAGGAGTGCCAGGTTGCCTTTGATGAGCTGAAGAGGAGGTTGACGACAGCTCCAGTGTTGACATTGCCATCAGGTTCTGGAGGATTCACTATCTATAGTGATGCATCAGGGAAGGGACTGGGTTGTGTGTTACAGCAGAATGGGAGGGTGATTGCCTATGCTTCCAGGCAATTACGTCCTCATGAGAAGAACTACCCTACCCACGATTTGGAGTTGGCAGCGGTCATCTTTGCTCTGAAGTTGTGGAAACACTATTTATACGGAGAGCGTGTGGAGATCTTCACAGACCACAAGAGCTTGAAGTATGTGTTTACCCAAAAAGAGCTGAATATGAGGCAGAGGAGATGGTTGGAGTTGATGAAGGACTTCAACATATCGTTGCAGTACCATCCAGGGAAGGCGAACGTAGTTGCGGATGGATTGAGCAGGTATCCGGTAGCTATGTGCCTGACTACAGATCGTTATCTTCTGGCAGATCTTGAGAGCTTGGGCATTGAGGTGATAGTACCTGGAGTTGAGATGCAGATGTGGGGACTGCAGATTCAGTCAGAGTTGGTAGACCGGATCAGGGCTACACAGTTTGAGGATGAGTCCCTGAGGAGCATCAGGGCGCAGGTTCAGATGGGATTAGCAGATGACTTCACCATTGCTAATGATGGTTCTTTGCGGTACGGTACCAGGTTGTGTGTGCCGAGTGGGTCATTGCACGAGGAGGTTCTCCAGGAGGCGCATCGATCCCAGTACTCTATGCATCCAGGTGCCAACAAGATGTATAGAGATCTGAGACAGCATGTATGGTGGTACAGGATAAAGCGGGAGGTAGCACGCTTCGTATCCCGATGCTTAGTGTGCCAGCAGGTAAAGGCGGAGAGGCAGAGGCCAGGAGGATTACTCCAGCCGTTACCCATTCCGGAGTGGAAATGGGAGCATGTGACCATGGATTTTGTTTTTGGACTTCCCCGTTCTCCAGGCGGGAAGGATGCGATTTGGGTCATCGTGGACAGGTTGACTAAATCGGCCCACTTTTTACCATTCAAAGTGGGTAGATCTACAGAGAGGCTAGCAGAGATGTATGTTCACCAGATAGTCAGACTGCATGGAGTTCCAGTGAGCATAGTATCAGATCGGGACAGTCGCTTCACTTCACATTTCTGGAGGAGCCTACAGGCTAGCTTGGGCACCCAGCTCAAGTTTAGTAGTGCATATCACCCGCAGACAGATGGTCAGTCAGAGTGGACCATCCAGACACTTGAGGACATGCTTCAAACTTGTGTTTTGGATTTTAGAGGCTCTTGGGGGGATCACTTGCACTTGGTAGAGTTTGCTTACAACAACAGCTACCAATACAGTATCGAGATGTCACCTTTTGAGGCGTTGTATGGACGGAGGTGTCGCACTCCGTTGTCATGGGATGATGTAGGTGAGAGAGCTTTTCTTGGCCCAAAGATGGTGGTTGATGCGGCGGAGAAGGTCAAGCTCATTAGAGATAGACTTCGGGTGGCGCAGGACAGGCAGCGGCATTGGGCCGATAGCCACCGGAGACCTTTGGAGTTTGAGGTATAGCTTAAAATCTAGATTTTGTTCTTGTGTTTGTTTGTGATTGCTTGTTTTAGACTAAGTGCAGAGATCTTGTTTGTGCTAGGTTGGAGATCTAGTATTCCTGAGGATTTTTCTTACGCGGGGCACTATTGGCTTCGGTGGAGGCGGGAAGCTTAGCCTACGTTTCGTCGGACCCTTCCGTATCCTTGAGAGGGTCGGTGTAAAACCCCCTTCCTAGAAATCGTATATACCTTTTTATTTATTTATTATTAATTAAATTGTAGTAATTAGGTCTAAATAGGAGAATTAAATTTTTAATAATTTTTATGTTAGGTGTTCGGGCACTTAGATGACTTATGGGACCATCAGGAATTTTTTCAGAATTATTCCATGTAGGAGACCCCTTGAGCAGTTGCTAGCCTAATGATGTGTATTATTCTAATCTACAATTTTTCTATGAGAATATATATTATATATATATACAAATATATATAATATATATATACTAATAGGAAAGGAAAGGATTTAAGAAAAGATTAAATAAAAGAAAGTATTAAATAAGTTACTAATCTAATAATCTAATAATAATAATAGTAATAATACCTACTTAGAACACAGCAACTTAGCATTTCTATGTTTCCTTAGCAATTGCCTATGTTCCTTTAGCATACTTGTTGTAGACCACCGTTAGCACTTGCAATTGACCCAGAGGACCCCGCCCTTAGTACTATCCGCAGCAGCAACTTAACCCTTCAGCCGAATTAACTCCCAAGCCCGACCCTTTTATCCGCTCCTTCCCCCTCTTAATATATATAATATATATATATATATATATATATATATATATATATATATATATATAGTTAGCTCTCAAAACTCTAACCTAATTTCCAGACCTCCTCTTCCCATCTAAGAGCCATCACCGCAGCCAGAGAAACCCCGCCAAGCCATCCAACCATCCCGTCGACGCCGACCTCGCGCGCTGCAGTTTCCCACTCGAGGCACCTTCGCTCCGGAGTAATTTCTCGTCGACTCGCTCGACCAAACGCTGTTCCGTCTTTATAGGTATGATCATCCCTTAACCCTCTCCAATATTTGTTTTATAGCCAACCTCGGAAAATGTGCACCCCTAGGTGAAAAACATCGTCCAAAGTGGACGGACAGACCCAATTCTGGAATCGCAGAATTCCAGAATGACCACCCGTATTGCCGAGTTCGTATCTCCTACCACAGAGATCCGAATTCGGTGATTCTTTTTGATACTTGTAGAATACCTGACCTAGTTTATTTTTTGTTAAATAATCCTATGCTATTAGTTGCTGTGGACATAATTATATTCGTCACAAAACTGCGCGCACCCACTTTTTCCAGTTTTCCAAAAGTTGGAAAACGGAGCGCGCCCCGCCAAACAGGACCGCCCGTCGTGTGCCAAGTATATCGAATAGTGCACACAGCATAATCGGATATGTGAAAATTTGTGGGGATTGATTCGGACGCGTGTGCGCGCCGGAATCAGGCCGTATCCGCGGACACATCCCGTATCGTAACTTTTGTGGACCTCGCGCGTATTTTGTGCACGCTTGTCAGATTACGACGAAACTTATGCCACTGGACTCATGGTAACGCGCTGGTCCTGTGACCCAATTTTCACGCATTTCTGAGATGGTTGACCAGATCGCCAATTGGCGGGCCCACAGTTGACTTTTTGGACAAAATTCTGTTCGGCCCATCGAAATCCACATTTGGACATATCGTTGGGTTCGTATTGACATCTAGAGTTGTTTGACCTATAGTTTGTCCCATTTAGAGACTGTTACCCTTGACACGCTTTTCGGTACAAAGTGGGCCACACATGGACCCCACTTTTACTCGAAATTACCGTTTTGCCCCTGTGTCCAAATTGGACGAAAGGGATGTGCTTTTTAGCTATTTTTGCTCATTCCGGAAACGTTGGTGATGTTTATTTCAGCATCCGAAGACGTTTGTTCGGAGTCCTTAGTTCCAGGTTTAGTGTCCTTGACAGTTGGGCGCGTACACTTTACAGATTTCTTGCCAGGCAAGTATACCTTGCCATTGTACTATTTTTATATTCCATATGAGGCATGCATGTTTATTTTCTGTTTATTTAGTTCATTTATTTTAACTGCTATATAAACTGCGCGTCCAAGGAAACTTGGGGGCAACGACGGTGTCGTCGTACTATATTTTTATTTATGTATATGCATTGGACCTACTTTATGAGACTACCCCATCTTCATGAGGCATTTATGTTTCATTGGCCATGACACTATTCTTACACGAGTGTGAGTCACATGTAGGACACGGACTTGCGTATTCGGCTGACCACTGGTACGTATAGGTCGTACGACGGATAGGGATAACTGCCAATAGAAACTTTGCATGCTAGTAGACCTGGCAGTTATTAGAGGGTTATCGTGTCATGGACATGACATGCTTAGAGCATTGGGTGGAGAGAACAACAAGTAAGGCATTTGGGCTCCTTTGTACTTTCCTTGTGTAATCCGTACGCTCCGCCGGAGATGCGCGGTCATGATGACCACTATATATTATATATTATCAGGTGGGCCTCCGACGTTCGAAAGTCGTCGTGCCTTTGTAGGCCCCTGGATCTCCAAGAGAACCATGCCAATCCCATTTTAGCTAGATAGCCCACTTGGTGGAAAGTTGTTCTCAAACTGCATTCACATAGATGGTTAGGCGACCCCAATGGATGTTTATTTTCAGTACTTTATTGGCATGTGCTTTTTGTATCTTGTTATGTCCCTCTGAGGACCTGGTCCCTTCCAGATATAGGTGAGCAGGAGTACCCACAGGAGTATGGACCTGGACCTGACGCTACCTATCAGACTGAGGAGATCTTACCTTCTGATTATATGTGATTCTTTGCAGCTATTTAGAGATTCTAGTTGCTATTCTTTTCTAGACATTTATTCTTATATTAGAGTTTATTCTCTTCTCTCTTTAGTAGTTTATTATAGTCGATTTGCAGTGGATTTGTTTCCACCCGACTATCACACTTGGAGATTACTATTTGAGACTGCTTCTTTGATATTCAGTTATTGATTTCCATTATTCTATTATTTGTGCTGTGGATGAGATATAGAACTGCGTGTGACTTGTTGTGACATATATTACCACTGTGGATTGGATATTCATGTACAGCATACGTGTGTATATGGTTTCCATATATTGGAGTTTGTATACATACGGCTGGCGTGTTACGTATACCTAGTCCTACGTATTTTGGGACTGGGGCGTGACATATTTTTGTGGTGGCCCATGCAGGTCAAGAATATATTATCTCGGTTACGTAACCGTACCGAACAAGCCTGCATATAAGAATAGAGTATAAGGATCTCATCCACGCTTGATTGAAATTCATCCTTCCTATTTAATACTTGCATCCTGTTTGATTCCTGTACTTTCTCTAATCGTTTTGTACATCAACTGTAGAGAGATGGATTTGCAGAATGGATGTACTGCCGCCGATGGCGACGCAACTTCTGGAGTCAATGGTCAGACTCAAGGAGAGACCCCAACGGTTCCTAGGCTTCCGGTACCAGATGGACAGACTCACACCCCAGTTCCATCTGATCCTCCCGCTTCACCTATTGGGAACCTTCTACCTGTCCCAGTACCGCAAGATGGCCAAGCACAGATGTTCCAATTCTTTCAGATGATGATACAGGAACAGAGGCAGCAGGCAGCCGAGCAGAGGCAGCATGCAGTCGAGCAGAGACAAGAATATTTGGCAGCACTGGAGAGGATGGCTGCACATGCTACTGTACCAGCCCAAGCACTAGCTCCAGTACCTCGAGCTAGGGTTGGATCAGTAAAGGATTTTGTTCCGATGGGTGCAAGGCAGTACAAGGGCACTGAGAGCCCGGAGGAGACCACCAGCTGGATCACTCACACGCAGAAGCTACTGGAGGCATCGCAGTTACCCACGGACCTATGGATGACGGGTGTACGGACGCTTCTAGTTGGTAATGCCCATCACTGGTGGGAATCCATGGAGCGCCAGTTGGGTACTTACCAGACTTGGGAGCAGTTCTTGGAGTTCTTTGAGGGAAAGTACTTCTCGGACACTGTCAAGGACACCTTGTATGATCAGTTTCTTCACTTAGAGCAAGAGAACCGAACAGTGGATGAGTATGATGCCGAGTTTAGTCGACTCAGCAAATATGGCGCTGCTTTGATACCAAATGACTTGGCTAAGGCTAAGAGGTTTTATCGAGGACTGACCCAGGAGTTACAACATTATACAAGCTCGCAGTCCCGAGTCTCTTACGCTGAACTACTAATAGAGGCCAGATTTTAGGAAACCATTAGCAGAGGAAGAGGAGGTCAGCTGAGGACACAACAAGGATCAGCAAGGATACAGCAAGGACCAGCCAGGACACAACAGGGAGGACCTATCAGACGTCCCTTGGCACAGCAGCATCAGCAACACAGAGCCGGACCATACCAGAATCCAGAAAAGCCCTACTATAATTATTGTGGGAAACGCGGACATATATCGAGAGATTGTCGGACTCGCTTGGGTCAGTGTATGAGATGTGGCTCCGGGCAGCACATGGCGAGAGACTGCCCAATGCAGACATCGATACTTCCACCACCAGTTCAGAGACTAGCGCTTCCAACACCGAAGCCAGCCCAGCAGATGACTGGACCGGGAGCACCTCAACCCCCAGCAGCAGGAGGATTTCAGAGAGGACCACCGCTACCCACTCAGGAGGAGCAGTATATGAGGACCGGACATGGACAGCCGCAGAGGAACGGGCGAGCTTTTGCATTGGAGGTAGATGACCTGGATCATGAGGTGGATGTCATAGCAGGTATTACCCTTGCTTTTACTTTTCCTGCTATGACATTATTTGATACGGGAGCCACCCACTCATTCATATCATGTAGTTTTATTGCCAAACACAACATTGCTTCTACACCATTATCTAGTTGTGTTAGAATACTTACCGAAGGAGGAGTTGTACCAGTTAGTCGAGTTTGTAGATTGGGCCCTATAGTGATACGTGGCAGGGAGATGAATGCCCAACTCTTAGTCCTTTCTATGCCGTCTTTTGATATAGTGCTTGGAATGGACTGGCTGAGCAAGAACCACGCTTTCTTCGATTGCTTTGGAGGAAGCATTCTTTTTAAGGTACCAGGCCAGCCTGAACTTGAGTTTGCCCGATGATCCACAGAAATCCTTGATGGTATGCAGCTTACAATGGACGATGTTGTCTATCACCCTATTATTTCAGAATTTCAAGACGTCTTTCCAGAGGATTTTCCAGGACTACCCCCAGACAGAGACGTAGAGTTTTCAATTGAACTAGCACCTGGAGAAGCACCTATAGCATCGCATGTTTACAGACTGGCGAAGAAGGAGATGGACGAGCTGAAGGCACAGTTAAAAGAGCTAGAGGAGAAAGGTTTCATCCGACCGAGTGCATCACCCTGGGGAGCACCAGTGTTGTTTGTACCCAAGAAGGATGGGTCAGTGCGTATGTGCATTGACTACAGAGCCTTGAATGCAGTGACAGTGAAGAACAAATATCCATTGCCATGCATTGATGACCTGTTTGATCAACTCAGTGGATCTAAGGTATTCTCGAAGATAGATCTGAGATCGGGATATCACCAAGTGAAGGTACGAAAGCAGGACATTCCGAAGACCGCATTCAGAACAAGATATGGGCACTACGAGTTTTTGGTCATGCCATTTGGATTGACCAATGCTCCAGCAATCTTTATGGACTTGATGAATCGAGTCTTCCACCAGTACTTGGATCAGTTCATGGTCGTCTTCATAGATGATATACTTGTCTATTCGAAGAGCCACGAGGAGCACGAGGAGCACCTGCGGATTATTCTAGAGACTTTGAGGAGAGAGCAGTTATATGCTAAACTCAGCAAATGTGAGTTATTCTTGGACAGAGTTTCATTTCTTGGACATGTTGTTACAGGAGATGGTATTTCTGTTGATCCAGAGAAGATCTCAGCAGTTGAGACATGGCCTGTTCCTAAAACAGCAGCAGAGGTGAGGAGTTTCCTTGGACTTGCGGGATATTACCGACGGTTCGTGGAAAACTTCTCAAGAATAGCGGCACCTATGACTCGTCTGACTTGTAAGGATCAAGAATTTATATGGACTGACGAGTGTCAAGCAGCCTTTGAAGAGTTGAAGAAGCGACTGACTACAGCACCAGTATTGGCAATTCCGTCAGGATCAGGAGGATATGTGATCTACAGTGACGCATCAGGGAAAGGCTTAGGATGCGTATTGATACAGCATGGCAAGGTGATTGCATATGCATCTAGGCAGTTACGAGTACATGAGAAGAATTATCCGACTCATGACTTGGAACTTGCAGCCGTTGTATTTGCTCTGAAGCTATAGAGACATTACTTATATGGGAAACGAGTGGAAATCTATACATACCACAAAAGCCTCAAGTACGTCTTCACGCAGAAGGAGTTAAATATGAGGCAACGTCGATGGCTCGAGTTGATGAAAGATTTCGAGATAGAGCTACATTATCATCCAGGCAAGGCTAACGTGGTAGCAGACGCGTTAAGCCGGAAGCCAGCAGCTTACTTCTTGACAGCACAGAGGGAACTATTGGAGGACTTGCAAGAGCTTGGCATTGAAGTGATAGTACCCGGAGCAGATGGGATACTAGACAACTTATAAGTTCAATTATCATTGGTAGAGAGGATTAAGGCAGCTTTGCCTACAGGTGCCAGATTCAGGAGACTAAAGGAAAGGATAAAGGCTGGAGAGCAGACCGGATTGCGCATTCACGAGGATGGGACATTACGATGTGGTGATCGCCTTTATGATCCAAATGGAGAGATTCGACAAGAGCTGATGGCAGAGGCTCATAGTTCGATCTATTCTATTCATTCTGGAGGCACCAAGATGTATCGTGACTTACGACAGCATTTTTGGTGGCATGAGATGAAGAGAGAGATAGCTCGCTTTGTAGCTAAATGTCTGGTATGTCAACAAGTGAAGGCGGAGCACCAGAGGACAGCAAGATTATTGTAACCACTTTCGATTCCAGAGTGGAAGTGGGAGCACATCACTATGGACTTCGTCACGGGTTTTCCTAAGAGTCCAAGTGGGAGAGATACAGTGTGGGTAATAGTGGACCGACTCACCAAGTCAGCCCATTTTATACCTTTTAGAGTGGGTCAGTCTACAGAAGCTTTAGCTGATTTATACATGAGACAGATCGTGAGATTTTACGGCATACCAGTCAGCATTGTATCGGACAGAGATTCGTGCTTCACATCGCACTTTTGGAGGAGCATGCAAGAGAGTCTTGGTACTCGTCTGAAGTTTAGTACATCTTATCACCCGCAGACAGATGGACAGTCAGAGCGTACTATTCAGACCTTGGAGGACATGTTGAGGGCTTGCATGTTAGACTTCGGAGGATCATGGGAGGACCACATACATCTTGTAGAGTTTTCTTACAACAATAGCTATCAAGCGAGTATTCAGATGGCTCCGTTTGAAGCATTGTATGGAAGAAAATATAGGTCTCCTGTGTGTTGGAGTGACGTGGGAGAACATCAGATTTTGGGACCCGAGTTGGTGGTCAACACCGTAGAGACAGTCAAGAAGATTCAGGGACACTTGCGAGCAGCACAAGACAGGCAGAAGCAGTGGGCAGACCTTCATCGTCGTCCCTTGGAGTTCAAAAGAGGGCGATCACGTATTCTTGAGGATATTACCGACCAGAGGCACCATCCGATTCGGAGGACGCGGCAAGTTGAGTCCAAGGTATATTGGACCATTTGACGTGCTCGAGAGAGTTGGAGAGGTGGCATATCGACTTGTGCTACCACCTTCACTGGAGGGAGTACATGACGTATTCCATGTGTCGCAGCTCAGGCGATATGTGGCAGACAGCAGTCATGTTCCGACCATTCAGAGATCACCATTGGGCCGAGCTTGTCATACCAAGAGCAACCCGTGGGAATCCTTGATCGTCAAGAGAAGGTATTGAGGAACCAGTCTATTCCCTTGGTTCGCATAGCATGGAGGCATGGCGCGCCAGGAGAATCAACTTGGGAGCGCGAGGACGACATGCGCAAGCATTTTTCGAACCTATTCGCAGACCAAGGTATGAATTTATATTGTTAATTTATATCTTATACCATCTTTGCATTCTATCGTGGCTTAATTTTAATTTCGAGGACAAAATTTTTACAAGTTGGGTAGAATGTAAAACCCCCTTTCCTAGAAATCGTATATACCTTTTTATTTATTTATTATTAATTAAATTATAGTAATTAGGTCAAAATAGGAGAATTAGATTTTTAATAATTTTTATGTTGGGTGTTCGGGCACTTAGATGACTTATGGGACCATCAGGAATTTTTTCGGAATTATTCCATGTAGGAGACCCCTTGAGCAGTTGCTAGCCTAATGATGTGTATTATTCTAATCTACAATTTTTCTATGAGAATATATATTATATATATATACAAATATATATAATATATATGTACTAATAGGAAAAGAAAGGATTTAAGAAAAGATTAAGTAAAAGAAAGTATTAAATAAGTTACTAATCTAATAATCTAATAATAATAATAGTAATAATACCTACTTAGAACACAACAACTTAGCATTTCTATGTTTCCTTAGCAATTGCCTATGTTCCTTCAGCATACTTGCTGTAGACCACCGTTAGCACTTGCAATTAACCCAGAGGACCCCGCCCTTAGTACTATCCGCAGCAGCAACTTAACCCTTCAGCCGAATTAACTCCCAAGCCCGACCCTTTTATCCGCTCCTTCCCCCTCTCTTAATATATATAATATATATATATATATATATATATATATATATATATATATATATATAGCTCTCAAAACCCTAACCTAATTTCCAGACCTCCTCTTCCCATCTAAGAGCCGTCACCGCAGCCAGAGAAGCCCCGCCAAGCCATCGAACCATCCCGTCGACGCCGACCTCGCGCGCTGCAGTTTCCCACTCGAGGCACCTTCGCTCCGAAGTAATTTCCCGTCGACTCGCTCGACCAAACGCTGTTCCGTCTTTATAGGTATGATCATCCCTTAACCCTCTCCAATATTTGTTTTATAACCAACCTCGAAAAACGTGCAGCCCTAGGTGAAAAATGGCGTCCAAAGTGGACGGACAGACCCAATTCTGGAATCGTAGAATTCCAGAATGACCATCAGTATTGCCGAGTTCGTATCTCCCACCACAGAGATCCGAATTCGGTGATTCTTTTTGATACCTGTAGAATACCTGACCTAGTTTATTTTCTATTAAATAACCCTATGCTATTAGTTGTTGTGGACATAATTATATTCGTCACAAAACTGCGCGCACCCACTTTTTCCAGTTTTCCAAAAGTTGGAAAACGGAGTGCGCCCCGCCAAACGGGACCGTCCGCCGTGTGCCAAGTGTATCGAACGGTGCACACAGCATAATCGGACACGTGAAAATTTGTGGCGACTGATTCGGACGCGTGTGCGCGCCGGAATCAGGCCGTATCCGCGGACACATTCCGTGTCGTAACTTTTGTGGAACTCGTGCGTATTTTGTGCACGCTTGTCAGATTGTGACGAAACTTGCGCCACTGGACTCGTGGTAATACGCTGGTCCTGTGACCCAATTTTCACGCATTTCTGAGACGGTTGACCAGATCGCCAATTGGCGGGCCCACAGTTGACTTTTTGGACAAAATTCTGTTCGGCCCATCGGAATCCACATTTGGACATACCGTTGGGTTCGTATTGACATCTAGAGTTGTTTGACCTATAGTTTGTCCCATTTAGAGACTGTTACCCTTGGCACACTTTTCGGTACAAAGTGGGCCACACATGGATCCCACTTTTACCCAAAATTACCGTTTTGCCCCTGTGTCCAAATTGGACGAAAGGGATGTGCTTTTTAGCTATTTTTGCTCATTCCGGAAACGTTGGTGATGTTTATTTCAGCATCCGGAGACGTTTGTTCGGAGTCCTTAGTTCCAGGTTCAGTGTCCTTGACAGTTGGGCGCGTACACTTTACAGATTTCTTGCCAGGCAAGTATACCTTGCCATTGTACTATTTTTACATTCCATATGAGGCATGCATGTTTATTTTTTGTTTATTTAGTTTGTTTATTTTAACTGCTATATAAACTGCGCGTCCAAGGAAACTTGGGGGCAACGACGGTGTCGTCGTACTATATTTTTATTTATGTATATACATTGGACCTACTTTATGAGACTACCCCATCTTCATGAGGCATTTATGTTTCATTGGCCATGACACTATTCTTACACGAGTATGAGTCACATGTAGGACACGAACTTGCGTATTCGGCTGGCCACTGGTACGTATAGGTCGTGCGACGGATAGGGATAACTGCCAATAGAAACTTTGCATGCTAGTAGACCTGGCGGTTATTAGAAGGTTATCGTGTCATGGACATGACATGCTTAGAGCATTGGGTGGGGAGAACAACAAGTAATGCATTTGGACTCCTTTGCACTTTCCTTGTGTAACCCGTACGCTCCGCCGGAGATGCGCGGTCATGATGACCACTATATATTATATATTATCAGGCGGACCTCCGACGTTCGAAAGTCGTCGTGCCTTTGTAGGCCCCTGGATCTCCAAGAGAACCATGCCAATCCTATTTTAGCCAGATAGCCCACTTGGTGGAAAGTTGTTCTCAAACTGCATTCACATAGATGGTTAGGCGACCCCATTGGATGTTTATTTTTAGTACTTTATTGGCATGTGCTTTTTGTATCTTGTTACGTCCCTCTGAGGACCTGGTCCCTTCCAGATATAGGTGAGCAGGAGTACCCGCAGGAGTATGGACCTGGACCTGACGCTACCTATCAGACTGAGGAGATCTTACCTTCTGATTATATGTGATTCTTTGCAGCTGTTTAGAGATTCTAGTTGCTATTCTTTTCTAGACATTTATTCTTATATTAGAGTTTATTCTCTTCTCTCTTTAGTAGTTTATTATAGTCGATTTGCAGTGGATTTGTTTCCACCCGACTATCACACTTGGAGATTACTATTTGAGACTGCTTCTTTGATATTCAGTTATTGATTTACATTATTCTATTATTTGTGCTGTGGATGAGATATAGAACTGCGTGTGACTTGTTGTGACATATATTACCACTGTGGATTGGATATTCATGTACAGCGTATGTGTGTATATGGTTTCCATATATTGGAGTTCGTATACATACAGCTGGCGTGTTACGTATTCCTAGTCCTACGTATTTTGGGACTGGGGTGTGACAGTCGGCGCCGTGGCGTATAGGCTTGAGTTGCCGCCTACGCTGGAGGGAGTTCATGATGTGTTCCACGTGTCGCAGTTGAGACGGTACGTGGCGGATCCCAGTCACATATTGGATCACTCGAAGATCGAGGTTGGCCCTACTCTTAGCTATCCAGAGCAGCCGGTGGAGATTCTGGATCGGCGAGAGAAGGTGCTGAGGAACCAGACTATTCCCTTGGTTCGCGTCGCGTGGAGGCATCACTCTCCAGGGGAGTCGACCTGGGAGAGGGAGGATGAAATGCGCGAGCGATACCCCTATCTCTTCGAGCCCTGAGTTATGGTTCTTTCTTTGCATTCCTGTCCTAGTTTCGTCTTTTAATTTCGAGGACGAAATTATTTTAAGGAGGGTAGACTTGTCACTACCCAATTCTAGAAAATAGGGTATTTTTTTATTTTATAAATAGTGGATTGTATTTAATTAATTATATTTATATTTATTTGGTGCTTGTCTTATTTTTTTAATGATTGTTTTAGGGTTTTGGCTAGCCTGGACCCATGTCAGACCCTAGTGGACCCATGTTCGACCCAGCCCACACCTTTGTGAGAATTATTTTGGGGTTTAGAAATATTTATTTTATTTTTAGGAGGTTAGTTGGGGAGATTTGGAGCTAGTTTGAGTGTTTTTGGACCCCGAAACCCAAAACCGAGTTTCGGAGGGGCATTTTGGACATTTGCCACTTTAGAGACCCCTTTAATTGACTTGTGGCCGGCCCCTACCTACCACAACCGTGCATACCAGCAGCCACAGCAGCCATTCTTCTTCTTTCCACTCTTCTTCTTCATTCTTCTTCTTCTCCACTTCTTCTTTCTTCTCCAAGTAAGTCTTTCTTCCATTTTTTCTTCTTTCTTTCTTCCATTCCTTCTCCTTATGCTAACCCTCACCTTGCATTTTTCCTAACCTAGGTGTGAGGAGCTTAGATCTAGTGTGGGAGCTAGATTTGGTGGCTTGGAGCTTGAGGGAGGTGATTTCTAGGGGTTGTGAGACTTGGCCTTGGGATTCCAACTCCCAAGAGGTAAAACCTAACTTTCTCCTTCCTAATTATTTTTGTGTAGTGTAATTAGTGTTGTAGAACCTACCTAGACCCTAAGCCTACCCGTAGAAGGAAGTTTGAACTAGTTTGGTTGAGTTTAGAGACTTTGACATTAGGTTTTGTGTCGATTTCGGGTGGAATCCAAAATTGGCCCAATTTTGGATGATGCCCTAGGTTAGACGGACCTAGGTAGACGTTGTCGGGTGTCTAGAGAGTGAGTGCGTGTCTCCGTTCGGACGTGGGAAGCCGTGTCGCGAAGAAACGGGCGTTTCAGGCAAAATTAGGGCTTTTCGTCGTCGCCAATTCTAAGTGCGTGTGCGTTTCTGCCACGGACCTAGAATCGACGTGGGACCACTTTTTCTAGGATCTAGACATCGTGTAGAGCGTGTGGGTAAATTTTGGGCCGATTTCGAGTTTGTTTGGTGTGCGTTTCAGGAGGTTTTCTGAGCCGCGCACCACGTGTTCGTCGAAATGACCGAACGGCCATTTCGACTTGGTTTCCTCGTTTCGGGCTTGTGCGCGTGTTGGGTTAGTATCGGGGAGTGTGTGCTAGAGTTTTCGAGTTATATTTTATATATTTTAGGGTATTGGTGAGTGTCGGAGTCGTTGGGCGTGAGTGGGGCGTGTGGTTTGTGTGTTGTTGTGTGTTGTGTTGTATTAGTGTATATGTGTCTATATATATATATATATATATATATATATATATATATATATATATATATATGTATATATTTATATGTATGTGTGTTTATGTATATATATTTATATATATATAGGTGTGTGTATTTATATTAGTGTGCTTGTGAGTGTATATGTCTATGTGTATATATATATATATATTTGTGTATGTGTATGTATATATATCTTAGAGTGTGTGTGTATTGGTATGTATATATATATATTGGTATGTGTGTATATATATATATATATATTAATATAGGTATTTATATATATATATAGCTATGTATATATTTGTGTGTGAGTGTGTATTAGTGTGTTTGTGAGTGTGTAGGTGTGTGTGTTAGTGAGTGTGTTAGAATAGATATAAGTGTATATATATATATAGGTATCTAGTGGTATATATATGGTTATATATGTGTATATATATATATATAGAGAGAGAGAGTTATATATATATATGTATATAGGTATGTGTGTGTGTGTTTGTGTGATAGAGAGGGGGGTCTAGCCACTGCAGCGAGGCAGCAGCTGCTGCTGCACTGCAGCAGCAGCACAGCAGCAGCAAGAAGCTGCAGCAGCAGCAGTACCATGAGCAGTAGCAGCAGCAAAGCGAAGCACAACAGCAGCAGCAGCAGTAGCATGGAGCAGCAGCAGCAGCAAGCATGCAGGGGTAGCGAGGGCTAGTGAGGGAGAGTGAGAGATTGATATATATATACCTATGTTGATAGATAGGAAGATGGTTAGATAAATGGGTAAGATAATTAGATGATAGATAGTTATTTAGATGGAGATATAGATAAGTAGATGCATAGATAGATAGATATATCTATGGATACTAGATAGGTAGATAGATAGTTTTATCTATCTAAGAGATAGATATCCATATACCTATAGTTATATATATATCTATAGATATCTTGATAGGTAATATATATATATATATATATGTTATGTTAGGTAAGGTAAATGGGTATTTGGGTATATGTGTGTGGATATATATGTATATAGGTAGATACCTACTTAAATATATAGATATGTGATAGATATATATATTACCTAGCCTAGATAATAACTAGGTACTTAATTAGTAGCTAGATAGCTAGTTAGAGGGGTTTTAGAGCGAAACCTCAATACCTTGAGATACCGAGGTATCTCAATACCTTGAGATATTCAAGGTATTGAGTTTCGAGCGGGGTATTTGAGCATTAGCCTAGAAAATATCTTGGAGTGATTTTTATATGCTTATATATATATAATTACGCGTGCTAGCTTAGGTTTTAGTGGGTTTAGGCGGGGTGCGTGGCATAGGGCGAGGCATCGGATACCGAGGGTATCCCGGTATCTCGATTAGGCGAGTTTGAGAGTTTAGTAGCTTAATGAGCTCAGTTTGACCTAGAATTTCAGGGGCACCCTAGTTTAACCTAGCTTTGACCATAATTGTCCTCGTTGACCGTAAAAGTCAACGTTTGACCTAGTTTTGACCTAGAGTTGACTTTTTGGACCCCGGGTTGACTTTTTGACCCAAATTTTACCGGTTTGATCCGTTCGACCTAGAATAGCCCTAGAAGCCTATTTTTAATTATTTTATATCAGTTTAAATGCTTAAAACCCTGTTTAATCCTTGCTTTTCATATTAGGTCCCGGCGACACCGGTCCGGATCTCTATCCTCATCAGTTGCTCAGGACATTAGGCGAGTACCTACCTCTGATAGTTTCCATTTCATGATAACGTTTATATCACCTGTTCTAGAATTGTAATACTTGATTCTGACACATTGTTACATGAGCTGGTACTAGTGGATCCCGTTATGAGATGCTATCTCCCTTACCGTGTTCAGCGGGTACTCTATCACGTGTATTTCATCATATGCTTCGGGTATTGATTCTCATGTGCTATCATGTGCTTCTTGTGCTCTCGCCTTCGTGTGCGCGAGCTATTATAATGTACGTAGCGTGTTGTGGTTGGATCCAATGGTATTAGTAGGGGAGGGGAGTAGGAGTTGGTTATATGATCAAAGCCAAACAATATTCATGTGTATGTCGGTTATGCAACTCACGCATAACGGAGTTATCGTAGTGTTTTTCATGTACAACCTAAGCCGATCACATAACGAACTTGTGCTCAAGGCACTTAGCTAGTATTCATGTTTCTCACCTGCAGTTACTTTTCTACTACTTGTATTGTTCTCCAGTTTACATTGCAACTACTTATTGTGCTCCAGCATATATTTTATTTCCTGTGCATCTTGATTACATTTCTATTGCTCGTCATATACACCTTACCATGTATTTGGAGTTGCTTTCAGAGTTATGTACTTCGCTCCAGTCCTGACTGGGTATATTTTTTCCAGAGAATCCTGAGGACTATTGCCCGACGTTCTACGGGCCGGGTGTTGACGACTGTTGTGACCCCGTGATCGAGAAGGAGTGCGCCGAGGAGACGCTGATAGCACCCTAGTTTGCTAGGTGGGTTTCCTTGGTTATTTCCAGTGGTTTGTATTTTGGATGACTGTACTTATTCTTTTGATGCTGTGATATTGTAGCTATTATGGCCTTGGACTGTATTATTTTGGATTGTCTTGCTCTCTTGGTTCTGTTTCTTTGTTTATATCATATCGTGCTTATATTCTTCCTCTAGATTTTGTGATTGAGATTTTGATATATATATTGCGTGGTTGCCCTCTTTTTGGAGAGGATTTTGATATATATATATATATTGCGTGGTTGCCCTCCTTTTGGAGAGGTCATGCAGGATTTTTCTGTGAGATATAGATAGATATGGTTGACCTAGAACGGACCTTTACAGCGTTCTACCGCCGATTCTGCGGCGTAGGCTGGACGTACCCACGGCTCATGCCCGATTTTCGGGTGCAGGTCGTGACATAGCAACACCGTCATCATACTGAAATAGTTCATGTACTGACTTGGTAATATTTTTCCTTCGAACAGAGCCATAGTCTGAGGTTTGTACTTTAGAGGGAAAGGGACCTCTTCCCAGATAGCTGGGTAAGGCTGGTTGATTCCCAGTTTCTTGAGCTGATCTTTGTGCTTCAAGGCGTCAAACTGGGCTTTCAACTCCCGTACTGCCTGTATCAGATTTTCAGTTGGAGGCGGGACTACGGTGTAGTGCGGAGTTGGTTGTATCGTGATTCCAACGGGGGTTAATATATTCTCCGAGTGTGGAAGCGGAGGAACTGCTGACTCTTGATCTAGAGCAGGCTCTTGGCTCGGGTTGGATGGTGGTAAGTCTACCCCCATACGTATCTGAGTTGGCGGGACCGACGCTTGAGCTATGGCAGTTGCGTGCTGAGTTAGCATCATCTGGTGCATGTTCTCCATTATGGATTGCATTTGTTTCAGAGATGTCTCCAGTACAGTAATGCGTTGTTCCGCGTTTCCTGATGGCGAAGCTTCCTCGCGTTCATCTTCAACGGCATAAACGCCCATTTCCCTCGGCGTCATCGAAGGATTAGTATAGGTCGCTGCAGAAGTCGACTCTATACTCTCAGCATCTGATCCGGGAGATTGGCGACCCCCAACGTCAGAATCAGACGAGTACGAAGCTGGTTGCTGTAACCTTGCACGGGTGTTTTGGAACACCCCAGCTTCAGTGTTCCTGAGGAGGTCTTCGAATCTCCTTCGGCTCGGAGGCCTAGAGGGATGACGTCTTGAGCTCGACCCTCCTCTAGGTATGTGTGAAGCCATGTTCACGGATGCATGCGCGGGTTCTTCTTCCTGGAAAGACTGAGAGTAGCTCAATCGGTCAAAAACCGACCATTTTGCTTTAGAACATCAGCAGTCAATCATAATTTTATGACTATTACAACATTGCTCGCCAGGGGGCGTAATAAACATGTTGGAAGGTCCCCTCTCCTTACGCTTCTGGATTAGATATTTGCGCAAGTCAGGAGTGGTAGAGGAAGAAGACGACGACTTATTCCTTCTGTTCCCATCAGTGGGCATGCGGAGATTGGGCACTATGGTTTTCCCTGTGCCACCTGTGTACAACAGATTGGCCATCTGGGTGGCGGATAATCCCCGGGGAGGGTGTCTTTCCGTAACCTGAGCTTGCTTCACGCCGTGGGACTTCGCCTGGCGTAATTTAGAGATTTTCTCAGACTAGCGTAAAGCTGAAGAGGTCCTCAGTCGGCCGTCGGCTTCCCGCGTAATCCGGAGGGTAGGCGGATTGCTTCCTCGCTGGCGTAAAGGTCAAGAAGTTGAGTACTCTGCCGCTTACTTTCTCTTGCGGAGATCACAGCGCTCATCTGGTTCTCCGTAGAGGTCAGATGTTGTCTTACGCCCGGAGTATGATTTGTACTTTCGATTTGGCGCTGAGGCATCATCAGAAGTTTTGTCTGTACCGTGCGCAGCGGGAGACTGGTTTCTACGCGTAGAGCGCAGTGGATACTTCTGGGTTAGCGCTGAGGCTTTACCCGAAGTTTTGTCTGTACCGCACGTAGCGGGAGACTGGTTTCTACGCGTAGAGCACAGTGGATACTTCTGGGTTAGCGCTGAGGCTTTGCCCGAAGTTTTGTCTGTACCGCGCGTAGCGGGAGACTGAATTTTACGTGTAGGGCACGGAGGGAGCAATGCTACAACCTTATTGGTCGGAGAGGTCGGAGAGATCGGAGAGTCCACAGGAATGGTAGAGGATGTCTTGGGCATCCAGACCTTACGTAGCTTCCTGTTGTCTTGGACGAAGAGAGGGTGAGAGCTACCCCCGGTTCGAAGAATGACTTCGTAGGCAGACTGGTTGAATTGGACGACCAGTGTCTTCTTCACGGTTCTTATAGATACCGCATCGTGTTGAGCAATCGCTTCCTCGTCAGAAGAGAAAGATGTCCCCAGCAGAGTCGCCATCTTGTTTGTGGTAGAAAATGAAAGAATAAAAAAGTATTCAAGATGGGGTTTACACGAAACCCGCCTTCTTTGGTTTACAAACAAACTTGTACAATTTGATCCTATACGAGGATGTGGGAGTATAATTTATTTAATCTGGGTAAATATTGCTATAGGTGTCTGATCTGTATTCGATCATTTTAGCCCTTGGACCACACGATAATGAAGAAGTGCCGTAGAAGACAGGAAGCAGCTTCGAAGCTTACAAAAGAGGGTGGATGTACGATGCCAAAGTCGTCGATCCCTGCTCCTTGCCTGAGCTCCGGATTCTCTCTCTCTCTCTCTCTCTCTCTCTCTCTCTCTCTCTTGACCTCTGGTTCGATCTTTCTTGGAAGTTCGACCTTGGGTCTGATATTTGTTTCCTTGACCAATTTTCCGACCTCCCAATCTGTAGACCTTGGATCTGATATTGGTTTCTTGACCAATTTTTCGACCTTGTTCCTCATTGATAGAGGTCTCTATTTATAGAGTTTTAGTGACAGTGACCACTCCGTCGGTATAGAAACCGAGGAGTGGAAAGTACAGCACCATTTTACACAACGGTTAAAATAACCAATGCCTGCGTATAGATGATCCTTTGAATGAGCGTGTGATGCGGGTCCAACTAAGAGACAAAATGCGTATAATCGCTACGAAGATCACGACATAGAAGCCACGTAGGTAGGTATCCCTCGTGTAAAAGAGGTGGGCGTAGAAGCCAATGTCTGTCACCATGGCGTAGAAGCCAAGCAGGCATAGAAGCCGAAAATAGGCGTAGAAGTCGAGTGGTCATAGAGGCCGAGTGGGCGTAGAAGCCGAGTGAGCACCAGAACTGAATGGGCGTAGAAGCCGCTACGTACCGTGCCAGAGTGCTGATGTGGACGTCTTAGCCGGAATTACGGCTTTTGAAGATATAATCAAATCTCTTGCATTAAATGCCGAGATTTGCCACTATCCTGTGCATTAAATACGGAAGCATGTTTTGAAGGTCTGCAGCCCTTCTGCACATCAGTCGTAGAGACGTGCCTTGAGAAACTGTCACCGCTCTGTGCATTGGACGTAGAGATGTGCCTCGAGCAACTGTCATCGTTCTGTGCATTTAACGTAGAGACGTGCCTCGAGCCCCGTACAAAGTGCAGCTTTTGATGTGGCAGGCGGTTTGTCTACTACAGAGCGTAAACAGCTCATGTCCGCCTGTATAAAATAAGACAACATATCCCTTCGTGCACGTAAAAATAGTTTACGCAAAGGAGATGGCGGTAAATGACAGCCTGGGTCGCAGTGCCGTGCCATCATTATAGCCGTCGTCTGGGTAGTCGAGCAGTATCCCTGGGTAGTCGAGCAGTATCCCTTTGTCAGAAATCCAGACATTAGGTTCATTGCAGGATCTGATAGGTTCACTTCGGAGAATACGAAGCGTCTCTCGTACACTTCAATGCTGCGTTGCAAGAGGATGGGTTTTACGCCCAGGAGTCGATGAAGCACCATGTTTACGCTGAAGCGGTTTGGCCGTACTGCCTTACGTTGAGCTTACATTTCATGCGGTGTTTGGCGGAAAAAACTCTTTTGCACGCTTGATGGCTCTGAAGGCCTCTGTCTACGCTACTCTGCCTTAATACGCTGCGTATAGCCATCCTGCGTATTTTTCATGCTTCTACAACTGTTGCTGCGTATTTGCACTGCTGCCACCCCTTTGGTGACAGTTTTCAACTGTCACCAAAGTCTCCGTCGCAACTACTGCGAATTCCTACTGCTGCATGCGGTTATTAATGACAATGGCAGCTCTGTCATTAATTCCCCGCCGCCACTGTTACAGCGGCTGCTGCTGTAACCGTTCTAATAATGACAGTTCTTCTGTCATTAATCCTACTGTCACAAAAAAATAGTATATATATATATATATATATATATATATATATATATATATCAATATATATATAAATATCAATATATATATAAATCAATAATTAAAATATATACTTATATATATAATCCAACACATATATATTATATACATCTATATAAATAAATACGAAATAGCTATAATACACATCCTATATACTAAAGTACATAATACAACATGGTTAAAAGTACACATACATAAATATGTTTAATAAAAATACATCCATTCATATATATAAATAATCATATAATAATTATAAATAATATAATACTTAATTAAACACATATATATATTTTATAAAACCTTTTCATATATTTTATATTCCTAACATAATTCGTAACATATATAAATGCATGTAAAAGAAAGGTACATATATATTTATACATTATATTAGTACACATATAATACCTAGATCTATGCTACCATAAATACCATAATAAATACACTATAATAAATATATAACATATATATATACTTAATTATAATTCAAGAATTAAAGTACAAATAATTTGATCTACACATAAACACACCACAAATGGAGAGTATCACACCGTATCCCACTAGATCTAGGATACGCATGCGACACGAGTCCAACACACAACCAATTACACCCCGAAGGACACAAACAAGTCACATATATTATTTATGAACAAAATAAAGTGTCAAATATAGATCTATGTGTCCGTGTCAAAATACGACATGTACAAAGTCCCGTGTTGGAGGAAAAACCCCCAAAACAACACGTATCACCAAATTGTTGGGATACGACCTACACATACTCAATTATGGACACGACACTAGCCCCAAACACATAAACACATGCCCAATTGATCTATAGGATCAATTGACACACACAACAAAATGTCAATTCGGAATTCCCCCAAAATTGACACAAAAAGCACCATAACTTTCTCCATGGGTCTCCTATGAACACAAAACCAAGTCCTATGGGTAGTACATACATATGGGTTGATTTTCCATGATTAAATCTCATATTTAGAAGCTATTTTAAGGGGAAAAACTGAATTATACCTATTGGGAGGTGGATTTCCAATGAAACCTTCAATTGAGATAAAATTGCCTCTAAATTGTAGATCCTTGCTCCTCTTTGTAGATCCTTGCTTCCTCCTTCTAGATCCTTGCTTCTCAACTCTCTAATGGTGATTTGGAAAGAAATTATAATGAATTTGGTAGGGAAATGAAATGGGAATGAAGCAAATTTAGTAGTGGGAAATTCTAGATCTAGCTTTGGAATGAAAAAGAGAGGAGAAAGAATTTCCCCCTTCTTTTAATAGGCCGGCCCTTACCTCTACCTCAAGTAAATATGAAATGTCCAATATACCCCTTGGGGCCTCTCATGAAGAAATAATTAAGGAAGGAAGCTTCTAGTCTAATGATTTAATTAATTTAATCCATCTCCTTAACAATGGGCTTTCTAAATGGGCCAAGTCTAACTAATTAATTCATGTTGGTCCATGGGTCCAAACTAAACTAGTTAGGTCCACTCATACAAGTATAAATTAAATATATAATATCTAACAATAATTAAATAATACAACAATAATTATTTACCATGCACAATATTTAATTAAATAGGAAAAGACTAAAATACCCTTTCCTAGAAAATATGGTAGTGACACTGGCTAACTATCAACTTGGAATCGTCGTAGGCTTTTAGGTGGTCAACTCTAACTTGTTTAGCTAGTTAAAGTCCAATGATGAGAGCGTTGTACTCTGCCACATTATTGGAGCATGTCTTAGAGAGGGAGTATGTGCGGTTGATAACCATATCGTGTGGAGAGATCAACACTATCCTGACTCTAGCGATAATGCTACCTTTAGGTCCTGTTCTTGAAGCGTCGTCAAAGAACATTCGCCAAACAGCTTTTACGTTCGTCACGGTATTGGAGTCTGCAACTTCGTCAGGAATCTCATCGTATAGTTTTGAGATTTCTGACACCGGATGGGCTGCCAGAAAGTTGTCGGACAAGAATGTTTTCTCAGAGGTAATATGGACATGGCAAACTCGGGTTGTGGACTTATTACCCATTGTGTAAGTACGGATAATAAGCTAAAATGACTAGCACTATCAGGGGTTATGCGAACGTGATAGCAGAAAGTCAAAGAGAAAAACTTTACTCAGAGGTAATATGGACATGGAAAAGTTCTAAAAATATCTTACTCAGAGGTAATGTAGACGTGGTAAGATATCATTTTATGGGGATAAAGAAAAATAGAACAGAGGCGACCATTCTCTTGCAGTGGTAGATTCACTCTGCTAGAAAAAGTTGAGAGACGTAGTTCAGAGGTAGTATAGATGTGAACTGATCGATAGTCATACAGAGAGGTTAGGTATGGTCCCGATATTTTTGGTGGAAGAAAAAGAAAACGAGCCGGAGGTAATATGGACGTGGTTGTTTTCTTTGGATTGAGGACATCCTACTGGAGGATCTTTGGTGGACTTATTACTTCTTGCACACCAGAGTGCAAGTACTAAGTTCGAAATAGGTCTTGCTAGAGGTGGCAAGTTTGGTGGACTTAACACCATTGGTGCACTTAAATTTAAGTATAGGTGATAAGTTTAGACGGCAATCGATATCAGAGGTACTGTGGACGTAATAATCGACAGCCAAACCCGGAAGGTTTGCTTAGAGGTGCGAAGGACATAGCAAACCGTACTGGGGAGGAGGTGAGAATGATAACTCAGAGGTGACGTAGACGTGAGCTGATCAATAGTCATACCGAGAGATTAGGTACGACCCTGGTATTTTTGTGGAAGAAGAAGGAAGCAAACCAGAGGTAGTATGGACGTGGTTTTTTACTTCCATTAAGGAAAACCCGCTAGGGGACTTTTGGTGGATCTATTATTTGTTTCGCACGTTGAGTGCAAATAATAAATTCGAAAACAATCCCTATCAGAGGTAATATGGACATGATAGGTTTTGTGGATAGTAAGAACATCCCGCTGGGGGATCTTTGGTGGACCTATTACCCTTTTGCGCACTTGGGGTTGGACGTGATAGGTCTTGTGGATCCATTACTTTTTGCGCATGTAAGTGCAAGTAATAGGTTTAAGACAAGCCCTGCCAGAGATTTTATTGTTGGAGGGATTGCTATCCTCAGTCTCAGTTGTGGGATCGTCCTGGAGTGTACAGCTATCCCCATCTAAGCTATCATCCATGTGCAAAGGCTCACTGTACTCTTGGAAGGATGGATTGTTATAGAACACTGGGGGACTGCTACCCCCAGCTCCAGTCGAAGTTTTGTTCGGGGAGGTATGGCTACCCCCAGCACTTATTTTCGAGCGTGTGCCTTGGAATTTTCTCGCAATCATTCTGACTTTTGTATGCTCGTTTGTGCAGGGACTGTCTCGGATTGCTTTGATTACGATGGAACCTGGAAAGATATCATAGTCACTGTTGTTCGTGGTGAACTAGTACATTACCCGAAGGATTGTCCATGATCTTCCAACCTAGCTCATTGTAGCATCTCCCCGTATGCGTCCAGGATGTGATGGCTGGATCTCGGATCGAGTCCTGGTGGCCCATCCGAGTTGCAGCGACGGGGCTAGTTATCCCAACCGGGACTTCTAACTGCGTCCTTTCACACGATAGTTGGATTTGTAGAGGCTCTGCTCTTCGTTGCAAGCTCCCTTGCTATCCATCAGTATGAATTCTTCTCTCGCACTGTGGCTTGCACTAAGAAGTCTTGTTGAAGTGATGACCCAGAATGCGTTGAGTTGCCGGCCTTTACACGTGTTGGTACCAAAAACAGCACAGAGGGGTCTCCTTCTTTTCACATATACCCATGATCTTGAATATTAATAAAAATCCTTGAATGTAAAGGACTTCTATATGTACTCATGATCTTGAATGTTTAATTTTTTTTTTTTGCCTTATTTCCTGTTTGGAACTTTTCTTATTGCTTATGGATATTGGGGCTATGAGTACTAGACCAGAGGTAATTTGGACGTAGTATAACATCATAATGTCGATAACACCAAGCCCAATCAGAGGTAATATGGACGTGATCGGCTAGAGCAGTTCTATTAAGGAGGTTCGGTGGAGACATCTTCTGTGATGGTAGGGATATTGTGGTGTAAAACCGATAGTCAAGCAAGTTTGCTGAGTACGACCATTGTGGAACATTTTGTGGAGAGAAGAAAATGAGTCAGAGGTAGTATGGACATGACTGTTTTCTTTTGGTGGAAAGAACGACTCGTAGTTCAGAGGTGATATGGTCGTGGACTATTTGCCTTCAGAAGAGTTTTTTTGAGGATCCGTTACCCAATGCGTACTCGGGACTCCCGAGTACGGATAACAGATTTGTCTGCATGTTACGGATGGGAGATGAAGGTTTACGCACAGGGCGTATTTTAAAATTTCTGGATTGGCACTGAGGCATTGCCAGAAAGTTTTGTCTACCACGTCACAGACGGGAGACGAAGGTTTACGCGCAGGGCTTGTTTTAAAATTTCTGGATTGGCACTGAGGCATTGTGTCACGCCCCAGTCCCAAAATACCGTGGGACCAGACGCGTGGCAACGGCCAGCAGTACGCACCGATGGACCAACTCACTATAAAGGATCCATCAGGGCATACTTAAGCTGTAAAACAAGTCTACGACAATCAAGGTACAACTAATCTCATCCACACAAGATATAAAATATGATCCACAGAATAATAATGAATGTAAATCATCAACAAGTCTCACAAAGTACTTCGGGGAACAACCCGATAAATATCTAGTACAATGGTTCATCTGACCAGAATGTGAAAAACTGAAATAAATAAATGAAAGCCGAGCATGAACATGGATGCTCAAGAGAAGTCTTCAGCTAAGACCTCGTCCTCAGATGGTGGTACAACTCCTGGATCAGCTCCTGCTCCAGTCCCGTAGATCTCGGGATAAACCACGTTTGTAAAATCTGGGGAACAAAATCCGGATCCAGGTCCTCAGGGGACATAGCAAGGTACAAGAAAGAACATGCCAATAAATACAGATAAGCAGTGCAGCAAATAAATAACTAAATGAACAATGGGGTAAATAAGTAACCATCTAAGTGTAAATGCAAGTGAGAGCATCACTAGTCTCAGGCTGAGCCACTACAAGCTCTGTGTCGGGGAGCCGGTAGCGGTAATAACCGGTAGTGGGTCTAGCTCTGCTACGAGAGTCTACGACCTCTCAATAATAGAAGATATACATAAATACAGCCTGTAGCCTGTGTGTCTCTCCCCTCCCAATGTAACCACGCATATCATGACCACAACGTCTCATGCCCATGTCAAGCGCGATCATAGCTAAATGCAACCAGTCATAAGTATCTAATAATATAATGTCCATGTCCTGTATCCTATACAGAATCACCACGAATATCTCGGGAAAATCCTGTCTCATGAATAGTGTCAAGTGTCCTGGGTCATATGGTACTTGATAAGACAAGTACGAGAATATAAAGTGTCACGGATGTCCATCTCTAGATGACCGTACCCAACACTGCGTACAGTGTCGGCACCCGACTGATAATCGGACACTAAGTACGTCACACGGTCCTAGGTTGAGCATGCACAGCAATATATATAAAGCAAGAAAAATAAATAACTAGGCTGCAGAGTTTGGCAAGGTACACTTGCCTGATGTCCGAATATCAACAACTGTCCTGGTATCCGTGGATCCGGTGGGAACTACTCCAAAAGCTGTAATAAATATCACCAACAGTCTCAGAAGATGTCAAATAGCTGGAAATGCCTGTCCTTATGTCCAATTTGGACACAGGGGCAAAAAGGTCATTTTCGGGCCAAAGCGGGTTCCATATGTGAGCCCACTTTGCACCGAAAAGCGCGTCAGGGTCAAAGGTCTCCAAATTCCGCAAACTCAGTGTCTACAAGTCAGGAACGATGATACGAACCCAACGGAACTTCCAGAATTGGATTCCGATGAGCCGGTCACAAAATCACCCGTCAAGTGGAGCCGGTGGGGCCCACGATACGTGATTTTGTCAACGTCCTCAGAATCGAACCAAACTTGGCTCACAGGACCAGCGTATTACTACGGATCCGATGGCGCAAGTTTCGTCTCGATCCGACGTGTGTACACGAAGTTACAGCGTGTTCCAGGATCAACGGATACGGGGTGTCGTCGGCGGATACGCGTTGATTCCGGGGTGCACGCACCTCCGAATCGACTTCTGCGAAAACCCACACGACCGTATCAACGTCGCGCACAGTTTGGTAAAGACCGCGTGCGACCAAGTCATCCCGATTGGCGGGGCGGACTCAGTTCCGGGGTGAAACAGGGCGTTGTTTTTCCTTGTTTTGGATCGCGGTGTACGATCACTACAGGACGCGATGCACCGAGCGAGTTGCACGGGCACCGAGAGGGTTATACAGTCTACGCATAGCAATCGACGGAATTGAAAACGGAGTTGCGAGTTGGGAGAAATCAATACCTGAACAGGGCCCGTGAATGCTGAGATTCACGTGTCCAAGAGTCCAACCTGTGTCCTGGTCGAGGGTCTACCGTGTCCGCTAGGGCTGTGCCTGGAGACGGAGGGGTCGACTTCGCCGGCAGAGGGCGTCTCAGCCTAGGGCAGCTGCGGGCTGTTGGTCGGCGTCGGTGGAGTCGACGGGGAGTCGAAGGCTGGACGGCGCGGTGGAGGCAGGTTCGAGCAAAAGGGGGGTGGGTCAGTCCGGCGAGGGGTCGTGCGGCGTTGGCAGCAGGTGGTGAGCAGGGTCCCTGGGTCGACGAGCGATGGCGTCGAACGGCGGCGAGCGGGAGTCGACCGGCTGAACCGGTGGCCAGGGTCGGGATGGGGGTCTCTGGGTTCGACGAGGTGGATGTCCGCGGTGGAGGAGGAATCGGTGGACGGGGTTCTGTGGGTCGGCGGGCGGCAGCGGACGATCGGCAGGGAGCAGTGGGGGTTCTGCGAGTCGGGGTACTCGCTGACGATGGCGGCCGGTCGGCGTTGCTTAACGGAGCGGCGGAGCGACTGGAGGTAGGGGTCGGCGGAGATGACAAAGGGAATTAGGGTGGCGGCGGTGGCTACACGAATATCGAGGAGAATATATAGGTTGTGAACAGTGTTTCCGGCGGAGAGTTTAGGGTTTCCCCCTGATGTCGAATCCGGGTCGGGTCTGGCTTGGGTCCGACCCGACCCAATCCACTGTTTGGTTCAGCCTGGGTTGGTTTAGGCAGGGGTGTTTGGTTTAATCATCCAAATAGCTAAAGGTCCTCGATACATTGCTCCGGGGTCCAATAAATTCACCGAAAAATGCCATGCGTCCGGTTCTCCATTATACACAATAAATTTTTACTTCCAGAATATTTTGACTCCATTAAGCCACACTTAAAATTATTTAACCCACAAACCTCAGTGATAAATTCCAGAAAAATACCAAAATAGGGAAAATTTTATAAATCTTATTTCTGAAATTTAGGGTGTTTACAATCTTCCCTCCTTAAAAGGATTGCGTCCTCGCAATCAAAGAATAAGCTACTAAAGAAAGAGTTATGGAAATACAAGGTGGCCTAGTTTACAACTGCCTCCTCGAACAAGTGGGGGTATCGCTGACGCATACTATCTTCTCGTTCCCAAGTCGATTCGCCTGGTGAATGATGTTTCCATGCTACACGAACCAGTCTGATCGTCTGTCCCCGTAGTGTCTTCTCACTGACGTCGAGGATGCCAACTGGTTGTTCCTCATACCTCAAGCTCGGGCCTACTGCGATCTCTGAATGATCGACTACGTGACTTGGGTCGGTCACGTACCTTCGCAACTGGGAGACGTGGAATACGTCATGCACTCCCTCTAAGGATGGAGGTAATGCAAGCCGATAAGCCACCTCACCAACGCGCTCTAGAATGTCAAATGGCCCAATATACCTTGGGCTCAGCTTGCCTCTGCTCCCGAATCTGATAGTACCACGAGTGGGCAAAATCCTCAAGAATACGTGATCTCCTTCCTTGAACTCTAGGGGACGCCTGTGTGCATCAGCCCAATGCTTCTGTCTGTCCTGAGCTGCTCGTAGATGATTCTGTATCTGCTTCACCTTCTCCACTGTCTGGGTGACCAATTCTGGACCCAGTATTTGACGTTCACCAACGTCATTCCAACACACAGGTGATCTGCACTTCCTTCCGTATAAAGCTTCAAATGGCGCCATCTGGATGCTGGCCTGATAACTGTTATTGTAGGAGAACTCTACTAAGTGCAAATGATCTTCCCAAGATCCTCCGAAATCTAGCATACATGATCTCAACATGTCCTCCAATATCTGAATGGTGCGCTCCGATTGGCCATCTGTCTGCGGGTGGTACGCCGTGCTGAACTTGAGTCTGGTGCCCAGACTCTCTTGCATGCTTCTCCAGAAATGAGATGTAAATCTCGAATCTCGATCCGATACAATACTAACAGGTACTCCATGTAATTTGACGATTTGTCGCATATACATGTCAGCTAGTACCTCTGTGGACTGTCCAACTCTAAATGGCAAGAAGTGTGCCGATTTAGTGAGTCGATCCACGATCACCCATACTGCGTCTCTTCCGCTGGGGCTCTTCGGAAATCCTGTGACAAAGTTCGTCGTGATATGCTCCCACTTCCATTCCGGTATCGGGAGCGGTTGTAACATACCTGCAGTCCTCTGATGCTCGGCCTTTACTTGCTGGCAGACTAAGCATTTGGCCACAAATCTGGCGATCTCTCTCTTCATTCCATGCCACCAGTAATACTGTCTCAAGTCTCTGTACATCTTAGTTCCTCCTGGGTGAACAGAGTACATAGAGCTATGCGCTTCAGTCATTAACTCTTGTCTCAATTCTCCATTTGGAACATACAAGCGGTTTCCAAATCTCAATGTCCCGTCTTCGTGAATGCGAAGTCCTGTCTGAATACCTGCTTCTGTCCTTTCTTTGAGTCTTCGGAATCTAGCATCGGTGGGCAATGCTTCTTTAATCTTCTCCACGAGTGATGACTGAATCTCAAGGTTAGCCATCAAGCCATTCTGTCCCGGTACGATAACCTCTATCTGTAGCTCTTGTAAATCCTTCAATAACTCGGGCTGCATTGTCAAGAAATAAGCCGTAGGCTTCCTGCTGAGTGCATCTGCAACAACATTCGCCTTTCCCGGATGATACTGCAGATCGATATCAAAATCTACTATCAGTTCCAGCCAACGTCTCTGTCTCATGTTAAGCTCCTTCTGAGTATACACATACTTCAGGCTCTTGTGGTCAGTAAAGATTTCTACCCTCTCTCCATAAAGGTAGTGCCTCCATATCTTCAATGCAAATATCACTGCTGCTAGCTCCAGATCATGCGTGGGGTAGTTCTTCTCGTGGTCCTTCAACTGTCTCGACGCATAAGCAATGACTTTGCCATGTTGTATCAAAACACATCCTAGTCCACTGCCGGATGCATCACTGTAAACAACAAAACCTCCTGACCCTGAAGGAAGAGTCAAGACAGGTGCTGTTGTTAATCTTCTCTTCAGTTCTTCAAAAGCCTTCTGGCAGTCTTCTGTCCATATAAACTCCTGATCCTTTCGTGTTAGCTTTGTCATTGGTTCTGCAATCCTCGAGAAATTTTCTACGAACCTTCGGTAATATCCCGCAAGTCCGAGAAAACTTCTCACCTCAGCTACTGATGTAGGTGTAGGCCAAGTCTCTATCGCCGCAACTTTCTCTGGATCCACTGAAAGTCCTTCTCCTGATATGATGTGTCCCAAGAAAGGCACTTTGTCCATACAGAACTCACACTTACTGAGCTTGGCATATAACTTCTCATGTCTCAAGGTCTCTAACACGATTCTGAGATGCTCCTCGTGCTCTTCAGGGCTCTTGGAATATATGAGAATGTCATCAATGAACACTACTACGAATTTATCCAAGAACTGATGGAAGACCCTGTTCATCAAACTCATAAACACTGCTGGCGCATTGGTTAAACCAAACGGCATCACCAGGAACTCATAATGCCCATACTTCGTCCTGAAAGCTGTCTTCGGGATGTCTTCCTTCCTCACCTTGATCTGATGATAGCCGGATCTAAGGTCAATCTTCGAGAATACCCTTGCACCACTCAATTGATCGAATAGATCATCAATGCGTGGTAAGGGATACCTGTTCTTGATGGTCACGGCATTCAGTGCCCTGTAATCAATACACAACCGTACTGTTCCATCCTTCTTCGGCACAAATAAGATGGGTGCTCCCCAAGGTGAAACACTGGGCCGAATGAAACCCTTCTCCAAAAGATCATCAACCTGTTCCTTCAACTCCACTAACTCCTTAGGTGCTAGCCGATAAACCGATGAAGTGATTGGCTCTGCTCCTGGAGTTAAGTCTATTGTGAATTCTATTTCCCGATCAGGCGGTAAACCTGGAAGATCATCAGGAAATACATCCATAAATTCTGATATGACTCTTGGGTATCCTGTCTCCTCTTCTACAGATAATACCCTAAGAGTAGGCTGAACTCCTTGCTCTACTGCTCCTCGGAGAAACTCAAATTCTGGATGTCCTGGCGGTCTAAATATAACCCGTCCAAGTCGGCAATCAAGAGTCGCATGGTACTGTCTTAACCAGTCCATACCAAGTACGACATCATAATCCGGCATGGAAAAGATTAGAAATTGAGCTCGCATTTCTCGGCCACAAACTACTACAGAACATGATCTACAGACATCACTAACCGGAATAATACCTCCTCCCGTAAGAATCCTCTTCATCTTCGGAAGGGGTGCGGTAGCTACTCTATGGGTGGCTACAAAGCTAGCTGCTATAAATGAATGCGATGCTCCAGAATCAAATAAAGCTACTGCAGGTAATGAAGCTACTAAAATAGTACCTGCGATGACTTCGCCTGCTGTAGCCTCCTCCTCAACAGCTAGTGGGAATGCCTGTGCCCGTCCCTGAGCTGGACCTCTCTGCTGCTGCTGAGCCTGCTGAAATAAGGCTGCCTGTGGTGCCAGTGGTGGTCTCTGCTGATTCCCTCCTGGGGCTGGTGGTCTGACCCCACCAACTCCTGTCTGCTGGCCTCCTGCTGCTGGATAAGCTGGTCGCGGTGCAGGTAACGCTAGTCTTGGTGCTCCGTCCCGGCGCTCAGTACAGTCCCTGGAAAAGTGCTGGTTGGATCCGCAGCTCAAACATAGTCCCAATTTACGCCTGCATTCCTTCTCAATGTGTCCTACCTTGCCGCAGTGGTGACAAGTAGGAAGGGGTCTGTCTCTCTGTGCTGCTCTATCTGGCATACCCCTTTGGGCTCGCTTTGCTGAATCCCCATGTGCTGGCCTGGATGGTGCTGATGTGATAGGCCTCTTCAAATTAGATTCCCTCCTGGTGACGCGCTCCAAGCGTCGGGCTGCTGCAAGGACATCGGTATAAGAGGTAGGTGCTACCGTTCCAATCACTTTCTGAAGCTCGAACTTCAAGCCGTCAAAGAACTTCTCTGTTTTTTCTTCCTCCGTTGAAATCAGTGTTGGGGCAAAGCGGCTCAGGCGAATAAATTCCGCATTGTATTCCTCTACTGACATGCTGCCTTGGATAAGGCGGTTGAACCTGTCTCTGAGCTCTGACCGTGCAATGGCTGGAATGTACATCTCTTGGAAGAGTCTAGAGAACTCTTCCCAGGTGACTCGGTCCTGTCCAAGCCTCCTTTCTTCTGCTAACCACCAGTGATGCGCGTTATCAGTTAACTGCATTCTGACGGCAGTCATCCACTTCTCTCTTGGAAGTTCAGCGGCTTCCAACTGATGCTGAATGTTTGTGAGCCACTCATGAACTTCCGTTGGCCCTTCTTTACCAGAAAATGTGCGAGGCTTGAGATGACGGAAGTCGGTGATAGATCCCGTCGATGTTTTCCTCGCTGCCGGATTTGCCTGCTCCATTGCGGATACCAGGCTGGTCCTCAGATACTCGGCCTCCTGCCGATGAGCCTCTTGCTGAACTTGCTGCTGTGCTTGCATCATAGCATACATCATCTGGAACATTTGTTGCCCGTCCATGGCTTGTCCTGACGGGAATACTGGCATCTGGGGAGTGAACTGAGGTGGTGGTGGAATATCATCTCTCCGGAACCTTGGATTAGGCTGTCCGGTTTGATCACTCTGCGATGCTTGTCCACCATCCCCTGGTGTCACTTCGTCTCCGTAAGTAACCACAGCGTCGTGTGGTGTCTCCAAAGGGATATCATCTCTGTTCCCGGAATCCATTGCTCTGAAATCAAAATATAAACTGTGAGAACGCTCAGAGGAATCAATACAGGATGCAGTTCAAGTAACAAATTTCGAGTTCGATATAGAGTTCAACAAATGGTTAAATGATGGATGAGATCCTATAGTTTATACTATCCTTAGGGCAGGCTGGTCCGGTCCCTAAGTTGAAACCGAACTATTTAGTCGTAGACCTGCATGGGCCACCACAAAAACCATGTCACGCCCCAGTCCCAAAATACCGTGGGACCAGACGCGTGGCAACGGCCAGCAGTACGCACCGATGGACCAACTCACTATAAAGGATCCATCAGGGCATACTTAAGCTGTAAAACAAGTCTACGACAATCAAGGTACAACTAATCTCATCCACACAAGATATAAAATATGATCCATAGAATAATAATGAATGTAAATCATCAACAAGTCTCACAAAGTACTTCGGGGAACAACCCGATAAATATCTAGTACAATGGTTCATCTGACCAGAATGTGAAAAACTGAAATAAATAAATGAAAGCCGAGCATGAACATGGATGCTCAAGAGAAGTCTTCAGCTAAGACCTCGTCCTCAGATGGTGGTACAACTCCTGGATCAGCTCCTGCTCCAGTCCCGTAGATCTCGGGATAAACCACGTCTGTAAAATCTGGGGAACAAAATCCGGATCCAGGTCCTCAGGGGACATAGCAAGGTACAAGAAAGAACATGCCAATAAATACAGATAAGCAGTGCAGCAAATAAATAACTAAATGAACAATGGGGTAAATAAGTAACCATCTAAGTGTAAATGCAAGTGAGAGCATCACTAGTCTCAGGCTGAGCCACTACAAGCTCTGTGTCGGGGAGCCGGTAGCGGTAATAACCGGTAGTGGGTCTAGCTCTGCTACGAGAGTCTACGACCTCTCAATAATAGAAGATATACATAAATACATCCTGTAGCCTGTGTGTCTCTCCCCTCCCAATGTAACCACGCATATCATGACCACAACGTCTCATGCCCATGTCAAGCGCGATCATAGCTAAATGCAACCAGTCATAAGTATCTCATAATATAATGTCCATGTCCTGTATCCTATACAGAATCACCACGAATATCTCGGGAAAATCCTGTCTCATGAATAGTGTCAAGTGTCCTGGGTCATATGGTACTTGATAAGACAAGTACGAGAATATAAAGTGTCACGGATGTCCATCTCTAGATGACCGTACCCAACACTGCGTACAGTGTCGGCACCCGACTGATAATCGGACGCTAAGTACGTCACACGGTCCTAGGTTGAGCATGCACAGCAATATATATAAAGCAAGAAAAATAAATAACTAGGCTGCAGAGTTTGGCAAGGTACACTTGCCTGATGTCCGAATATCAACAACTGTCCTGGTATCCGTGGATCCGGTGGGAACTACTCCAAAAGCTGTAATAAATATCACCAACAGTCTCAGAAGATGTCAAATAGCTGGAAATGCCTGTCCTTACGTCCAATTTGGACACAGGGGCAAAAAGGTCATTTTCGGGCCAAAGCGGGTTCCATATGTGAGCCCACTTTGCACCGAAAAGCGCGTCAGGGTCAAAGGTCTCCAAATTCCTCAAACTCAGTGTCTACAAGTCAGGAACGATGATACGAACCCAACGGAACTTCCAGAATTGGATTCCGATGAGCCGGTCACAAAATCACCCGTCAAGTGGAGCCGGTGGGGCCCACGATACGTGATTTTGTCAACGTCCTCAGAATCGAACCAAACTTGGCTCACAGGACCAGCGTATTACTACGGATCCGATGGCGCAAGTTTCGTCTCGATCCGACGTGTGTACACGAAGTTACAGCGTGTTCTAGGATCAACGGATACGGGGTGTCGTCGGCGGATACGCGTTGATTCCGGGGTGCACGCACCTCCGAATCGACTTCTGCGAAAACCCACACGACCGTATCAACGTCGCGCACAGTTTGGTAAAGACCGCGTGCGACCAAGTCGTCCCGATTGGCGGGGCGAACTCAGTTCCGGGGTGAAACAGGGCGTTGTTTTTCCTTGTTTTGGATCGCGGTGTACGATCACTACAGGACGCGATGCACCGAGCGAGTTGCCCGGGCACCGAGAGGGTTATACAGTCTACGCATAGCAATCGACGGAATTGAAAACGGAGTTGCGAGTTGGGAGAAATCAATACCTGAACAGGGCCCGTGAATGCTGAGATTCACGTGTCCAAGAGTCCAACCTGTGTCCTGGTCGAGGGTCTACCGTGTCCGCTAGGGCTGTGCCTGGAGACGGAGGGGTCGACTTCGCCGGCAGAGGGCGTCTCGGCCTAGGGCAGCTGCGGGCTGTTGGTCGACGTCGGTGGAGTCGACGGGGAGTCGAAGGCTGGACGGCGCGGTGGAGGCAGGTTCGAGCAAAAGGGGGGTGGGTCGGTCCGGCGAGGGGTCGTGCGGCGTTGGCAGCAGGCGGTGAGCAGGGTCCCTGGGTCGACGAGCGATGGCGTCGAACGGCGGCGAGCGGGAGTCGACCGGCTGAACCGGTGGCCAGGGTCGGGATGGGGGTCTCTGGGTTCGACGAGGTGGATGTCCGCGGTGGAGGAGGAATCGGTGGACGGGGTTCTGTGGGTCGGCGGGCGGCAGCGGACGATCGGCAGGGAGCAGTGGGGGTTCTGCGAGTCGGGGTACTCGCTGACGATGGCGGCCGGTCGGCGTTGCTTAACGGAGCGGCGGAGCGACTGGAGGTAGGGGTCGGCGGAGATGACAAAGGGAATTAGGGTGGCGGCGGTGGCTACACGAATATCGAGGAGAATATATAGGTTGTGAACAGTGTTTCCGGCGGAGAGTTTAGGGTTTCCCCCTGATGTCGAATCCGGGTCGGGTCTGGCTTGGGTCCGACCCGACCCAATCCACTGTTTGGTTCAGCCTGGGTTGGTTTAGGCAGGGGTGTTTGGTTTAATCATCCAAATAGCTAAAGGTCCTCGATACATTGCTCCGGGGTCCAATAAATTCACCGAAAAATGCCATGCGTTCGGTTCTCCATTATACACAATAAATTTTTACTTCCAGAATATTTTGACTCCATTAAGCCACACTTAAAATTATTTAACCCACAAACCTCAGTGATAAATTCCAGAAAAATACCAAAATAGGGAAAATTTTATAAATCTTATTTCTGAAATTTAGGGTGTTTACACATTGCCAGAAATTTTTCTATCATATCGCAGACAGGAGACAAAGTTTTACGTGTAAGGCATGTTTGAGACTTCTGGATTGGCACTGAGGCATTGCCAGAAGTATTGCCTTCCGCGTCACAGACGGGAGACAAAGTTTTAAGCACACGGCGTGTTGGCTGTGTTGTCACAACTTTGTTGATCAGTGAGTGAGAACTTGCAGGAAGGGTAGAGGACGTCTTAGGCATCCATACTTTACGTAGCTTCCTGTTATTATGGACAAAGGAGGAATGAGAACTACTCCCTACATGAAGCATGTCTTCATAGGCAGATTGGTCGAACTGGACGACCAAAGTCTTCTTCATTGATCCGATGGATACAACATCATGTTGAGCAATTATTTTTTCGTCAGAGGAGAAAGTTATCCCCAGCAGAGTCGCCATTTTATTTGGATAAACAAAAGAGGTTTATGCGAAACTTTTGCTTACAAACTTTTGTGAAATCTTTTCCCCAACAGAGTCGCCATTTTGTTTGGATAAACAAAAGAGGTTTATGCGAAACTTTTGCTTACAAACTTTTGTCAAATCTTTTCCCCACCAGAGTCGCCATTTTGTTTGGATAAACAAATGTTTGTACGAAACTTTTGTTTACAAACAAGAAAAAAGAAAAGTACAAGTAATCCTATACGAGGATATTAAGTACAATAAAATAATTTTGGGGAAGTATTGCTATGGAAGTCTGATCTGCAGTTGATCACTTTATTCCTTGGACTACACGATGATAAAGAAGTGCTGTAGAAGAAGCTTCAAACTTTCTTTGAACTAAAGGCAAAAGCCAGTCAAAGGAAAGTTGCAGGTAGGATAGAATTTCCGTTGCCAAAGTTGTCAGCCAAAAAACTAATACTTTTCTTAATTAGTTAAACATATCTATTCAGAGGTAATATGAACATGATAGAATATGATTCAACTCAATTTGTATACAAAACACTATCAGAGGTAATATGGACGTGATAGGTTTTGAAGTTTTAAATTAGTTAAACATATCTATTCAGAGGTCATATGAACATGATAGAATATGATCCAACCCCCCCTCCCCTATGACCAGGGGTCTCTATTTATAGAGATCAATCAAATAACTGCCTGGTTGGCATAAAAGCCAAATAACTGCTTTGTTGGCGTAAAAGGCCAAACTTTGAAGAAGATTGCCTCCTTTACACTGCAGTTTTGACAACTGCTACCCACATTCTAATAGTCTTCTGAATCTGCGTATGACACGTGTCCCTTTATAAGGTAATGCGTATAACTGCTTCTCGAAGATCATGGCATACAAGCCACGTAGGTAACTGCCCCTGCGTAAAACTTGATGATTCATGAATAATAGATAACCAGCGTAAAATAGCCAATTATCCTTCACGACTGAGGTCTTGAGCGTATTCTGGGCTAAATAGCCTTATCACGTACCTTTGTAAATATAGCCGAGTTGGCGTATTTCGAGGAGATAGCATACGGCGTACTCCTATAGTTGAAAATATCCTGGTTTGCGTAAAATTCAATGATGGTGATGTGAGCGTATTAGTCATAGTTTTAGCTTTCCCAGTCGTGACAAATTAAAAATAGAACAAAATCTTGTGTATTAAATGCAGAGATATGCCTCGATCTCTATACGAGAAATAGCTTTTTACGTGGCGTCTGATTTTGTCTTGTCTTGAGCGTAAAAACTCATTCCTGTCAATGTAGAATAGGCAGCGTATTCTGAAGACTCTATTTTTCTTCCTTTGAATGCGTAAAAATGACTTGTATCAAAAATATGTCACTAAATGACAACCTGGGTCTCTGTGCAAAATTATTATCACAGCCGTCCTCTCGATCATCGTGCAGTACTTTTGTCAGATGTCAGGTTCTCTGATTTGACTGACAAATTCATCCGAGGAATACGAAGAGTTCCTCGTATAACTTTGTGCTGCATTAAAAACAATGTATTTTAAACTTTACGCAGGAAGGTATAGCAATATTTTACGCCAAACAGCCTTGAAGCTCTACTTTACACGGACAGCTCTGAAACTCGGTTTTACGCAGATAGCTTTGAAGCCCTATTTTACGCCAAACAACCTTGAAGTTGTTTTACGCAGACAGCTCTGAAGCCATATTTTATGCCACATAGCCTTGAAGCTTTGTTTTACGCATACTTCGTGTATGTTGGGAGTTTTGACTATAAAATATGCGGATAATTCCTAGCTTTTTTTTTATGCTTCTACAGGTATATTGGTGCCATCAAGGTGGACCGAATGCACATCAATCCTGGTTCGTCAATCAACATCATCCCATGGTGTCTGTTTAAGACCTTGGGTATTCCGATGCATCCCCTGGCAGCCACCAATACTGCCATCACTGGCTTTAATTCAGAAAGAAGCTACCCTCTGGGCAAGATCCGCCTAAAATATTAAATTGGTGACTTAAAAACCAAGGTCACTTGCTACGTCATAGACGTAGACGTATCCTACAATATCCTGTTGGGCGGCCATGGATACACGAATAAATGATCGTGCCATCAACCCTACACCAATGTCTAAAGTCCGTGGACGATCATGGCACGGTCAAGACGGAGGTCGCAGATGTCGATCCTTTCAAGTAGATCTTGACCTGCATGGGCCACCACAAAAATGTGTCACGATCCGCACCCGGTGGAGGAACACGAGTGTGTGGGTACGTCCAGTCTACGCCACAGCATCGGGGGTAGAACACTTTCTAGGTCTATAATACTATCTAAACCTCTCACACAACATATATAAGGTAAGTGTTATGCTATCTCAACTATAATTGAGGGTAATATGGTATATGATAAATGATAAACAATAATAAATCATAATAAAAACTAAAAAAAGATAAAGGCACGATATAGAATAGAAAAAGAGAATAAAGAGTCACAATACATCATAAGTCTAAGTCTCATCACAAGATAGCAGTCTCAAAATAATACATGGTATAAAATTCTAGATAGAATAATAAAATATCATAATGAGCTAGCTAAGTCTCCTCAGTAGTAGACACTAGATCCTCAGGCGACTCGCCATCTTGTCGCCCTGTCACGCCCCAGTTCCAAAATAAGTAGGACTAGGAATACGTAGCATGTCAGTCGCATGTATATGACACTCCAATATGTTGGAAAAATTATAACATACACGTACGTTGTATATGAATAAATAATTCACAAGTGGTATATATATTGTCAACACAAGTCACATGCATCTATATCTCATCCACAGGCACAAGTAAAGGAATATCAAAATAAATAACTAAAGAAGTCTCAAGTACTAAGTAGTAAAAGAATAATAGTCGGGTGGAGACAAATCCACTACCAATAGACTAAATTAACTAAATAATAGAGGAGATCAGAACCCCAATATGAAATAATGTCAAGTAAAAGAAATACAACTAAGATATCCATCAACAATGAAGTAATCACTGGTCCTCCGAAGGTAAGACCTCATCAACAGTGAATGATGCGTCAGTCCAGGGTCTGTACTCCTGCAGATAATCCTGCTCGTTTATACCTGGAAAGAAACTAGGTCCTCAGAGGGACGTAACAAGATACATAGAAATATGCCAATAATGTATTAAAAGTAAAACATCCAACATGGTCGCCTAACCAGTCTATGTGATATGCAATTTAAGGACAACTTTCCCTCGTATGGACTATCTGGCTAAAAATAATGGGATGGGCATAGTTCCCTTGGAGATCCAGGGGCCACGTATTTGGATAAACAAAGAGGTTTATACGAAACTTTTGCTTACAAACAAAAAAAGAGAAAAGTACAAATAATCCTATACGAGGATATTAAGTACAATAAAATAATTATGGGGAAGTATTGCTATGAAAGTCAGATCTGAGGTTGATCACTTTGTTCGTTGGACTACACGATGATGAAAAAGTGCTATAGAAGAAGAAGCTTCAAACTTTCTCTGAACTGAAGGCAAAAGCCGGTGTTTGTGGAATTAAACGAAAGAATGAAATATGTTATTTCAATGACAGGGTTTGTACGAAACCCGCGCCCTTTGGTTTACAAACAAACTTGTACAGTGTAATCCAATGCGAGGATGTGGGAGTACAATTTATTTAATCTGGGTAGATAATTGCTATAGGTGTCTGATCTGCGGTCGATCACTTTAGCCCTTGGACTGTGCGATGTTGAAGAAGTGCCGTGGAAGACAGGTAGTAGCTTTGAAGGTTGCAGGGGAGGGTGGATGCACGATGCCGACGTCGTCGATCCCCGCTCTTTGCCTGAGCCCCGGGTACTCTCTCTCTCTCTCTCTTCTCTCTTCTCTCTTCGACCTGGCTCGATCTTCCGAATTGTCGACCCTGGATCTGATATTGGTATCTTTACCAATTTTTCTGACCTTGATCTGATATTGGTTTCTTTACCAATTTTTCTGACCTTGTTCCCCATTGATAGGGGCCTCTATTTATAGAGTCTTTGGTGACAGTGACCACTCCATTGGTGTAGCAACCGAGGAGTGGAAAGTACAGCACCCTATTACACAACGGTTAAAGTAACCAATGCCTACGTATAGATGATCTTTGGAATGAGCGGGTGACGCGGGTCCAACTAAGGAGACACAACGCGTACAATTGCTACTAAGATCACGGCATAAAAGCCACGTAGGTAGGTATCCATTGTGTAAAAGGGGTTGGCTTAGAAGGCAAATGTCCGTCACCATGGCATAGAAGCCGAACAGGCATAGAAGTCGAGTTGGCATGGAAGCCGGGTAGTCGTAGAGATTGAGAGGGCGTTGAAGCCGGATGGGCGTTGAAGCCGAGTGGTCCTAGAGGCCGAGAGGGCGTTGAAGCCGGATGGGCATAGAAGTTGAGTGGTCCTAGAGGCCGGATGGGCGTAGAAACCGAGCGGTCATAGAGGCCGAGAGGGCATTGAAGCCGGATGGGCGTAGAAGCCGAGTGGTCCTAGAGGCCGAGAGGGCGTTGAAGCCGGATGGGCACAGATCCTGAATGGGCGTAGAAGCCGCTGCGTATTGTGCTGATGTGGACGCCTTAAGCTGGAATTACGGCTTTTGAAGATATAATCAAATCTCTTGCAGAGATTTGCCCTCATCTTTTGTATTAAATGCGGAGGCTTGTTTTGAAGGTCTGCACCCCTTCTGTGCACCTGTCGCAGAGACGTGCCTTGAGAGAAACTGTCACTGCTCTGTGCAATTAGACGTGGAGACGTGCCTCGAATCCCGTACGAAGTGCAGCTTTTGACGTGGCAGGCGGTTTGTCCGCTGCGGATCGTAAAACCGCTCATGTTTGCCTGTGTAAAACAGGGCAGCATATTTCCTTGTACGCAGAAGAGCGGTTTATGCGGAGGGGACTCCAGTAAGCGATGGTTCGGTGATCTTTTAACTAAATCCTCTGCATTAAATGCAGAGATCCGCCATTATTCTGTGGTGTGCGTCCCGAGGGGCCTGTCGTCGTTTTCAGCCGTCGTCTGGGTAGCCGTGCATCACCTTTTGTCAGGAGTCAGAGGTCAGATTCACTGCGTGACTTGACAGGTTCATTTCGGGGAAGATGAAGCGTTCCTCGTACGCTATAACGCTGCTTCGAGAGCGGATGAGTTTTACGCCATAGAGGCGATGGAGAACTCTTTTTATGCTGGAGTGGCCTGGACGTACTGCACTTACGCTGATGGTCCTGTGAGCTTTATTCTTCACGCTGGAAAAAGCTCTATTGTACGCTTGATGGCTCTGGAGGCCTTCGTTCACGCTGCTCTGCCTTAAGAGGCTGCGTAGTTCATCCCAGCATATTTTTCATGCTTCTACAAGACCCCCTTCAGAGCTTTTAAATTCCTTGGAATTTGAAATGCTTTGAACGAAGCATGAACGGCCCCTCGTAACTCGAAACATTTCTGAATGGAGCGTTAAAACGGTCGGTGCAGACTTTATGGCAGATTTATTGGGGACCGCTGTGACCTCTTTCGCCTATAAAAGGCTGGGGGAGTTAGCCTGTTCTCTCCACATCTTCATCCCCACGCAGAGATGATCGCCGAAGTTCGCCGGGTCAATTTGAGGAAGAAGGAGATCATGTTCTTCCAGCGTGTAAGGAGCCAAAAAAGACGACGTCTTCGAGCAAGTGTCCACTGCAACAATGGATCATGGAAGGATATCTTAGCCTCCTTTGCTCGGGATAATCAGCAACTTCGTATGGCGTTGCCCCAGGAGAGAGGAAGGGTCATTTTTGACCACAGCTGCTGGTCATGCTGTGCCTTCTCTCGATGCCCTCCGGTGACAAGAGTCAGACAGACTCGTTCTGTCCCGGCTTGAGCGGCGCACGGAGCATAGGATCTGCAAAATCTATGCAGGCCCAGTTTTGTATCCGCCTGCCGTTTCGCGGCAACCGACAGACTGCCGGAGAAGATGGATGAAGAATTGAAGCCCAGCGAGAACCTGTCAGAACAGCTTCTAGACAATCTTCAGACGACGAGGGGGTATCTCCTTTGTAGATGGAGTTTCCCTCAGATGTAATCATGAAAAGAAAATCATTGTAGAATGGATTTCCCTCATATGTAATCATGATTTTAATCTTTTATAAAATCGTCTTTCTTTTTCATATGATCATCTTGCCATACGTTGCTGTATAGTCTAAATATGTGCAGCTTCAACACGTCTGAATCTGTACGCCGACTCTGTAAAAAGAGTGTTAGGTCCTGTCCTTTACGCATAGCGAGTAGTCCATAGAACGCTGTAGAGCATCTTGAACATTTTTTGAACTGTCCTGTTGCTAGGACTGAGGAACCGCATAGAGCTCTGAACTTCTGATGGACAAAATTTTTGTTCAGTCTTCGTCTTCAAGAGTGACTTCTCAAAAATCCCTTGGAACAGGGTCGAGGAATGGCTGTCAAAACTGAGTTGCCATCTTTTGATAGACGAGATATTCAGACTGGAGTCTGGATGAACCTCCAATTGACCCGAGAAGAGTAATTTCTCTATGTTTGAACTCTTGTATGTTCCGGGTACTTGGGATATGTTGAGGCCAAGGAGGAGTATCTTCTATGTGAACTCCTAGCAATTGACCGCTTTGGGGACTGTTCAAATATACGGAAAGTCGTGGAGCGAGAAATCATCAGTTTGTGGCCTCCGGGCGTAAAATACCGTCGAGCGTGGAATCATAGACTTGTGGTTCCTGTGCGTGAAGTCATGGGTTTGTGGCCTCTCGAGCATAAAAGCTACTGAGCACAAAGGCATCCGGGCCAAAACCTGACTTGTAGCTGTCGAACGTAAAGTTGTGGATTTGTAGCCGTCGAGCGTAGAAAGCTCCTTTAGCGTAGAACTGTTTATCTGTAGCTCCTGAAAAGAAAATTTCTTCGAGCGGGAAGTTTTGCGGGTCTATTGCTTCTGGGCGTAAACTGAGCGCCACCGAGCGTGAGATCATCGATTTTGGTATCTGCTGAGCGTAAAGTCGTAGATTAGTGGCCTCTCGAGCATAAAAGCTAATGAGCACAAAGGCATCCGGGCGTAGAACCATAGACTTGCAGCTTGCGAGCGTAAAAACCGTAGATCTGTAGCCGTCGAGCGTAGAAAGCCCCTTAGCATAGGAACCGCTGAACCGTCTTGCACGAAAAAACTTTTTGAATTTTGCTGACTGTCCGTCTTTCAAGGTTAGTGGGCTGACGTAGCATCCAATCATAACCCGTCATTTAATTTGCGAGATTTGGTTAGGGTCTCGAGGAGTCCGTCTGAGGATTCGAGGAGTCGGCCCGAACTCTATATATATCCCAAGTTTTCTGAGAGAAAAACTTTTTATCCATCTTCTGCGAAAGAGAGTTTTCGACTGTTTCGAGTTTTTCTCCGTTCTCTCTCCGAGCACTTCGAGTCTTCAGAAATGGCGTCGAAACAGACCCCCCTCCGCTAAGGGAAAGAGTATAGGTTCCTCTTCTCATCCTTCTGTCCCAGCGAAGGAGTCCTCGGTCGGTCAAGGCAAACTTTCTTCTGAGCGAACGCCCTTCCGGCGTCGTGACGTTGTTCAGAGGACTGTGCCCGGGCAGTGTCCCTAGTGAAGACAGCTCGGTGATCCAGCCGGTTCAATTGCCGACTTTCTGTAATGACTTCATGGGGCGAGGTGGGGTATATCCCAAGGAGAATCCTCGGTGCAGTGGGTGGATTGCCCCAACAAACTCCCGATGGATATGCCTAGTCGACTGGGCTTTGAAGCACTTTCGGAGAGAGCTGGAGGACATAGGACTATATGCTGCTGTAGGTGCGACTAGCGTCGGGTTGCCTCCGAACCCTAACTTGTTCCTGGCGCTGATGGAGCGGTACATTCCGCTTACTGGGACTTTTGCCACTCCACTGGGGGAGATGGGATTGGCGCTCCACGAGTTGGCAGTTACTCGAGACTGCCAATGGGGGATACCCCATACGAAGAGTATGTTCCCACCAACCGGGAGTTGGGGGACTTGGACCCTCAGGTGGCGGAAGTATATCAGGAGCTGATGTGTCAATACTTCGCGTGCACCATTTTTTATAACGAGCCCTCCGACTTGGCTCATACCACCAAGTGGATGTCCTACCTCTTCTTCCACCGAGCTAGGGCCGCCAGGTCGGAGAAAGCCCCGGGGGGGCAAGAATGAGCCCGTGAACTGTTTGGGCGTACTTAATGCCCAGGTTGTGGAGGCTCTTATGGAGGAGGCTGGAGCTCCAGATCAGATTCTCGCCGAGGGGGTGGAAAAGTACCCTGAAGGCACCAAGGCCTGTAGTTACTTGAGGCGCTGTCGCAGGCCTCTGTCTAAGGAAGCCCAGTTGGCTGGTTTCCTCTCCATATGGCTGCGTTTGGTAGTAGTGCCTGGTACTGCGTCCGCGGACCGCATTCACCGAAACATTCTGTGGCCGGCAGTGCGCCTAGTGTTTGGGGCAAGACTGGGCTTGCTTCCCGCAATGGTGTGCCGCATACAGGTTGGTTTGAGGGCCATAACTGATGGGTTGCTTGTTGACGAAGCTCGGCGTGAGAGTTTTCCCAGGGTGGAATTACCATACCTATATTTGATGGGGTGGTTAATTCTCCACAATCCCCGGGTTATGTCTCCTGGCTCCGGTAGCAGTTCGGAGAGTATGTTCTTGTTGAACTACAAGAATTCCTCCTGGAACGTGACCACAGTCTTAGACTGTCGGCTGGTGTTGAACCTCAGCCACGGCTGGAAGATCCTCTGTACTCCCCCTTCTGTATATTACAATCAATCAGGGACGAGGCTGGAGGATTCAGGTGGAGAGAAGACTGATCTCTCTCCGGAATCTTTTTATTGGCTGGTCTGTATTAGACCATCCCATCTGCTGTACAAGAGCGAAGATAACTGCTTCTTCGAGCCCTACTTGCCTAGTCGGTTTGCCAGGCAGTTTGGGTACGACCAGTTGCATGTGGGCAATGTCGTTACCAGCTTCAGGTCCCGAGGTGGACTCATTGATTGAGCTAGAGGGTGGCAATATTTCATCATTGGTTGTACGAGAGCAACCTTCATTGTGCCGGTGGTAACAATCTCCACGGAGCTTCGCATTCTTCACTCTTACGCCCAGTTCTACGTGGCGATTAATACCTTCCATCATGACTTTGATATGCGTGGAAGTTTCAGGGTGCCTTCCCCCAAGCCTGGGGGAAGAGTTGACGTCCATTCCGTCTCTCCGGACAAGGATGAGGAGACTGGCCCTCCAAATGAGCCTCTGGTGTCGGTGCCGAGGTGTGAAGTGCCTCTGCCCGCGGGGGCTTTGGTGGTCTCTTCTGGGAATCGACGGGCCTCTGCTCCGAAGGAAGTTTCTTTTCGTAAGAGGAGGAAGGAGACTGTCGCTCGTCCTCTCCGCATTCTTGGCATTGAGGAACCCGGGAGTGAGCCTGCTCCTCCCCATATTAGGGATGATTCTTCGGCTGGAGGTTCCTCGCCTTTTAGAGAGGGACCTTCTACAGTTCCGGCAAGCGGCGCTAGAGGACCCTCGCTAGAGGTTGCTGTCATGGCCGCTGCTTCAGGCAGCGGAGTGCGATTGCCTGCGTGGCCGAGGCAGATGGGAGAATCTTTCTCGAGGTCAGCAGTGAGTGAAACTCCTGCCGTGTTAGCGAGTACGTCTGGCGAGATTCTGACTGACGAACTCCGACCGCGTCTTGGTGAAGGCCTGACAGAACTCTTGGCGATGTCGGTCGGCCCGCCTCCTTCTCCAGGCATGATGGCTCACATCGCGTCGTTAAGACGTGGTTTAGATTCGGCTGCAGATGCGTCGTATATGCCGCTGGTTCAGGGTAAACGTCGCCTTTTGTGTTTCCCTTTAGAAAGATTATCATTATACTGATATCAACTCTCTTGTCTTTTTCTCAGGGGACGACGTCCATGGAGGGTACAGCATTGAAGTGTCCCCTGGCTCCGCTCCGGCTCCTAGCGATGATGTGGAGGCGCCCAATTTTGAGGAGGAAGTGTCCTCGGGGGCTATCTCGCCCAGAGTGGTTTTGTCGTCTCAAGAGGAAGGCGAAGCCGTCATCGTGAGTATGCCGACGACTTCGATTGTGGCCGTTGTATCATCTTCGGTCGCGCCATGCGTCTATTCGGCGGCTGTTGCTAGTTCGTCTGCAATCGTCCCTGGAGAGGGACTTGCTGGGGTCGCGACCGCTCCTGGCGTTCAGTCGGATCTAGTTGCTTTGACCGAGCAACATACCAGTCTCTTCTATACCGGTTTGAAAATGATGATATCAATGGTGTTAGCGAAGAGTCTGGATTTTGAACGCTTAAATAAGACTTCTCTGGCGTCGATAAGGGTCATCAGGGAGCTCGGCGATCCTGGGGCAGCTTACGCCCTAGAGGCGGTGGTTAATGGTTTAGAGCAACCCATTAACGAATATTTGCAGCTGACTCGGGGCAGCTTCGATGCCGAGGTCCAGACCAGGTACGACCACATGACCGCGCGGCTCACCATAAAGCTGGAAGGCCTAGACCAACTCATTAAGACACATGAGCTGGAGATGGATAGGCGAAAAGCTGGTGTGGCAGAGGCTCTCGCTCTTGAGGCAAAGTGCCATTCTGAGCACGAAGGGAATGCAGCGAGGGCATCCAAGCTGAAGGAAGAACTCGCTCGGGCAGAGGAGTGGGCTTCTCAGTCGCTAGCAGGTCTAGATGTGGCATCCAGTCGACTGAGCGCAGCGCGACGGGAGTTGGACCGTGTAGAGGCTGCTCGCTTGGGCTGTCTTCGGACAAGGGCTGATCTGGCTTTTACGAACACCCCCGAGGCCCGGCTGGAGCAGGCTCGCGTCGATGCCTTGGCCCTTAGGAACGAGAGGATAGCTGCACTGGGGCGGCTGATTGACAATCTGGCTAACCCGCCATCGTGTTGTATCCTTTCTTTTCCTGCTTCCCCCGATGTAATCCTGCTCTCTTTTGGGAAATAAAAGCGGCTCTTTTCTGACTTTTGTTGGACCCATCATTTCGGAATGTAAATGACAGGTTAGGTGAGAGTGATATCAGAGGTAGTATGGACGTGATAAACTCTCGATAAACTTCTTAGCGGGACATATCTATTCAGAGGTCATACAGACATGATAGAGTGTAACCCAACTAATTGTGTTCTGGAAGTAGTTTCGTCAGAATCGAGGTCCTCGCTATTTTCCTCTTGAGCAGGAGAGATTAGGCATAGTACCTTTTCAGGAATTTGCCGTTGATAGGAGCCATTAACAGGTCTCCGTTAGGCTGGGCTATCCTGTAGGCGCCGTTCGAGAACGTTGTCTCGATCACATAAGGGCCTTCCCATTTGGGTTTGAATTTGCCTTTACTTCTGTGAGTGAGAATCATCGGCCTTCTTACGGCTAGGACTAGCTCGCCGACTTTGAACACTCTTTCCTTTACTTTATGATTGAAAGCTTGGGAAATGCGTGCTTGGTAGAGCGCGTTGCGCTGCTGAGCTTGTAGGCGTTTCTCGTCTAATCCTTCCAGCTCTTGGAGCCTTAACAGGTCATTCTTTTCTCGAGTCAGATCACTAGTCACGGCTATCCTGAGCGACGGGATCTGGATTTCGATGGGAAGAACCGCCTCGCTCCCGTAGACTAGTGAAAAAGGGGGTACAACCTGTTGGTGTCCGTACCATTGTGCGGTATACCCAGAAATATTCGCCTAGCTTCTCGTTCCAGTCTCTTTTGTTTGAAGAAACGAACTTCTTCAGGAGTTCGATAATAGTTTTGTTGAAGGCTTCCGCCAAACCATTAGCAGCTGGATAATATGCCGTAGAGGCAATATTATGTATTCGACTTTTATCGCAAAATCGATGAAACGCTTGGCTGATGAACTGAGGTCCATTGTCGTAGATTATCCTTCGGGGAGTCCCAAAGCGATAAATGACGTGGTGCTTGATGAAGCTGATTACGTCAGACGCCTTTACTTCAGCCAGAGGGATCGCCTCTGCCCATTTGGAGAGGTAATCTGTGATGGCCAGTATAAACCGGTGGCCTCTGGAGGAAGACGGGTGAATAGGCCCAATGATATCCATACCCCAGGCTTCGAAGGGCCAGGATGCAATCGTAGGATGTAGATATTCAGACGGTTGATGTATAAAGTCTGCATGGACCTGACAGGCCCTGCATCGTTTCGCATAGCTGATCGCGTCAGTGATAATAGTGGGCCAGTAATAGCCCATTCTCCTGATACGATCCTGCAGCTTAGGACCGGGCTGATGCGCTCCGCATACGCCGTCGTGAGCTTCCCGGATAATCTGCTGCGCTTCGTCGTTTGAGAAGCATAAAGATCGTCTTTTGACGGATACCGCCTCTCTGGGGTCCTCTGGTAAGATTCCGTAGGCGACAAAATCTATGAAGGGACTCCTCCAGTCCCTTCCAGGGGGGTCTGTGTTCATAGCGTGACTGAGTTCTATGTGAAAGTTGTTCTTCACACAGAATAAATCTCTGTTAAGAAGGACCACCGAATCCTGTCTTCTTATAGGAGTGGCCAAATCCGCCGCTAGACTGGCTAGGGCATCAGCTTCCCGATTCTAGGATCGAGGCACATGCTCTAGGAAGAACCCTTTGAACGTCGTGGCTATCTCGACCGTCGCTTGATGGTAGGGGATGAGGTCTGGATTCTGGACTTCATATATTTCTCTGACTTAATTGACGATAAGCAGAGAATCACCGAAAGCTTCCACGGATTCAACCCCCAGCTCTTTTGCGACTTGGAGGCCGATTAACAGAGCGTTGTATTCCGCTACATTGTTGGAACATGGCTCGTTGAGAGAATACGCCTGGTAGATGACGATTTTGTCAGGAGTGACTAGGACGATTCCTACCCCTGAAACTATGTTTCCTTTGGGGCCAGTCCTGGAGGCGCCATCGAAGAACAGTTGCCAAGAGTCATTTTCCATTGCGGAATTACATTCTGCAACTTCGTCGGAATGTCTTCGTATAACCTGGAGGCCTCCGGGATCGGATGAGCAGCTAGGAAGTCGGCCAGCGCTTGGCCTTTGATGGACTTCTGCGGGATATACACCATGTCGTATGGCATTAATAGCATCGCCCAAGTTGCTAGTCTGGAATTAAGAATACTCGATTTGCTCATCAGGACTCGAAGAGGGTTGATCCTGGAGATAATAAGAATAGTCTGGCCGGTGACATAGTGCTGCATCTTTTGGATAGCGAACATCAGGGCCAGGCATTCTTTCTCTACTGGATTGTACCGGTGTTCGGCCCCGACCATCATCCTGCTGAGGTAGTAGATAGCCTGCTCATGCCCCACGTCGTTCTTCTGCGCGAGAAGAGCTTCTAGCGAATGATCCATCGCCCGAACGTACAGCAAGAATGGTTTCCCCATGATGGGAGGCACCAGAACTGGTGGATTGGTGAGGTAGCGTTTGATATCCCCGAACGCTTGCTGGCAGGTTTCGTCCCACACGAAGGATGCACCTTTCTTCATGAGATACGAAAAGGGCTAGCATCTTCCCGAGAGGTTGGATATGAACCTCCGGATATAGGCCAGACGGCCCTGAAACCCCCAGAGTTCCCTCAGATTGCGGGGTGGTCGCATTTCTACGATGGCCTGGACTTTGTCAGGGTCCACCTGGATGCCTTTGGCGGTGATGACAAACCCCAGAAATTTGCCACTGGATACACCCAGGAAGAACTTTGCGGGGTTCATTTTGAGTTGATGCTGGCGCATTAAATCGAATACCGTCTTCAGGTCTTGAATGTTATCACCTTGGAGGCAGCTCTTGACGGCTATGTCATCTACGTAACATTCCACTGTCTTGCGTAGATGTTCGTGGAATATGTTGCTCATAGCTCGTTGGTATGTAGCCCCGGCGTTCTTCAGTCCGAAGGGCATGACTGTATAGCAATACACTCCCAACGGGGTACGGAAGGCAGTGTGCTTCTCGTCTTCAGGATGCATCTTGATCTGATTGTATCCTGAGAACCCGTCCATAAAAGACATGCGTTCAAAACCGCAGGTGTTGTCGATCATGATGTCCGTGATGGGAAAAGGAAATTCATCCTTGGGGCAGGCCGCATTCAGATCTCGGTAATCGATGCAGATACGTACCTTCCTATTTTTCTTCATGACTGGGACAACGTTGGCGACCCAGTTGGGATGTTGTTCTTCCCGGATGAACCCACAGGCTATCAGCTTTTTGACTTCAGCTTCAATGGCGTCCATCATGTCCAGTCGGAACCGGCGTTGGTGCTGCTTCACAGGCTTTGAGTTAGTCAATATGTTGAGTTTGTGAGTAGCCACCTTCGGGTCTAGGCCCGGCATGTCTTCATAATCCCATGCAAAGACGTCGATGTATCCCTTTATCAGCTGTATGATTTCTTCCCTTTCGACTGGTGGAAGATTGTCACTGATAAATATCGGCTTTGGCGAAAGCCCACCCCCAACATCAATTTGGATAACTTCGTCTTTGGTTGGAGGTTCCCTCTGTTCGAAGCAGAATTCCTACTGTGTATCCATTTGTTGAGCCCAAGAGTCATCCTCAAACGGCTCAGAATCTCGTTCCTCTGCTTCTGAGGGATCTGTCATCACCATATTTGCTGATAGTGCTTGTTCGGGAGCACTAGGTGAGTTGGAGGGTGACGAGCCATCCCAGGAAGAGGAAAAGATGTCCTTATCCGACGTGGAAGCCGTAAGGGAGGTGGCATACCCTAACCCGAAACGAGTTTGTTGGTAGCGGGGGTCGCCGCGTGGCGGCGTTCGTCTGCCTCTTCCGTAGTTGAGGTCCGGCTTTCGCTTCAATTCGTAGCCCATATTTTGCATGATCTTCAGCGCTTGAGGGCTGTATCGGTGAACCTGCATCTTCCCAGTATCGTCATCGAAAGGATCTTCCTGGATGGCTGGTTGATTGCGCATGCGGTCGAATACTATTAGACGCTGACTGCTGCAGGTAGGCGGGATTATGAAGATAGAATCTTCATGCGGTCCATACGTTGTGATGATGTTGGATGATGACGCTGCTTTCCAGATATGCAGATGGTAGGAGTCCATAGCTTCCAAGAACTTTCGTGCTATGGGTTCTACCTCGTCACGGGGAATGGGTTCCTGATTTGGAATCTGAGCATTAATGTACTGAAAAAGAGGATGTTTATTGCCATCTGGAACTCTGTTCCTGGTCGTGTTTACATCGGTCGGCTGCTCGTCGCGCCGTAGGTTGATGACCAAAGGTGGAGGCATCTGGTTCAGAGTAACCACTGGAGAATTGCTTCTTTTCCCTGAGCTGGATCTGTTCTGGTGAATAGCCATGGGCTCTATGGCTTTTGGACGAGTGGTTCGCCCTTTCACTCTGATCGACAGCGGTAGTGCGGCAGAGGGTTCTCCTGGCTCCTGGTTGGATTCCTTCTCTGTCTTGCCCGCCACTTCTTCCGTGTGGTCCTGCGAGTACAACACGGCATTGGAATAGTAGTACTCTACTCCTTTAAATGGGTTTAGGTCGGCCACCTCCCTTTGTACCATTCCTTGGGGGTCTACATATTTAAGATATTGATGTAGAGTTGAAGAAACGATGTTGTGATCGTGGATCCACGGTCTTCCCAGCAAGATGTTGTAGGATACCTCTGAATCGATCACGTAATATGTGGCCACCGATCTGAGGTTGCCAATCTAGATCCTCAGGCGAATCTTCCCCAACGGCTTACTTCTTCCGGCGTTGAATCCCACGATTGTAGTGGAGGTGTAAGCCAGTTCGTTGGTAGGAATCCTCAATGGTCTGAGCAGACTGTGAGGGATGATGCTGATCGATGATCCTGGATCTATGTGAATCCGATCAACCTCCATGGAACCGACGTACCCGATGTAATAGAGGGGCATGTCATGCCTGTTATGTTTTAACAGCATGTCGTCTTGGGTGAAGGTGATATTTGGGACCACCTCCATCACACTGTGGCATTGAGGGCACGCCACTGGTTCTTCGTCGGGAGACTTGAGCTGGGTCATGCATGCTTTCGCCTGCATCAGTGCTTCACTCAAGGCTAGACGAGTGTCTTGGAAGAGCCTGAGTAGCTCGAAGATGGAGAGCCTGGCCGGTGTATTAGCCAGTTGGGCTAGGATGTCGAAGTTGTATGGCTTCTCAAAACCTTTGTTCGGAATGTTCTTCACAGGTTTATCAAAGCGTACTTCTCTTTGTTTCCCTTTTTCTGTCGGCGTCGATTTTGAAGGGTTGGCTTCCGGTATGACGGGGCTTGGCCCTGCAGGGTTGGCGGCTGAAACGTCTGCCGGTATATCCTCCTGACTTGCAGCAAGTACCTCGTCTTCGTCTGATGGCGAAGAATTTGCGACCATATGGCATGGTTTGCACTTTGAGCTCCTCCTAGACGCAGCTTTAGTAGCTTTAGTCTCTTCCTCGAGCTTTGACACCAAATCTGGATGAACCCACATAATCTCGCCCTGACTGGTGGTCAGGGGTACCAGGTTATGATTTTGATCCCTAGCCGGAGGGAGATTGACGATGTCCATTGTGGCTCGAGAAATGGGCGTAAAACCGTCCATGACTTCTTGGGGAGGCAGATCGCTGAACCGCAGAGAGATCAAGTTGGCCGTGACCGTTTTCTCGGTGTTGTACAGGGTGATGGCCTTAGCATCGATCAACCCCTGGATCTTCCTCTTCAGTACGTAACACACCTTTGTTGGGTGGTGTACGTATCTGTGGAAGATGCAGTATTTGGGGTTATCGGTACTGCCGACCTCTTGGGGCCGCCTTAGCTCCGGCAGGGTGATCTTGCCACTTTTGACGAGACACTCAAATATACTAGGGATATCGTCGTCGTCGAAAGAGTAGACCTCGACGGGCCTGGAAGTCCCAGGCTTTGTCTGCGTGGTCGCCGCCGTCTTTTGTCTGGACGTATTGACCGTCAGAGATTCTTTTCCCTTGGAGCTGCGAGGATGGTCGCCGCTGGGAGATGACCTTTTGCCTTTATCGGAGGCAGAGATCATGATGCCATTGTCGCGTGCCTTGCGACTGTTGTCTTCGGCGGCCGCTGTCGAGACGATGAACGAGGGCCACTCATGGAACTGATATGGTCCTGTGAACACCGAGACTATAGGAAGGAGGTTCTTTCTGCAAATGTCTACTAATGCCGAGTCTGAAACTCCTGGAGGCATTTGTAAGGTGGCCTGACGAAAACGTTCGACGAAGGTGCGAACGTCCTCCTTTTCCCTTTGCTTGACTTCAATGAGGGAGGACATAGACATGTCCATTCCACCCTCGTAGAATCGTGTGAAGAATAGCGCTTTGAAGTCTTCGAAGGAAGTATGCAGTTGTCCGCCAAGCTACGGTACCACTGATAGTCTACTCCTGAGAGGCAACCCTTGAACACCCGAGTGAGGAGGGCGTCGTTCCCTTGTAGCAACACCGTCATCATACTGAAATAGTTCATGTATTGACTTGGTGATGTTTTTCCTTCGAACAGAGCCATGGTCTGAGGTTTGTACTTCGGAGGAAAAGGGACTTCTTCCTAGATAGCCGGATAAGGCTGGTTGATTCCCAATTTTTTGAGCTGATCTTTGTGCCTAAGGCGTCAAACTGGGCTTTCAACTCCCGCACTGCCTGCATCGGATTCTCAGTTGGAAGCGGAGGGACTGCTGACTCTTGATCTAGAGCAGGTTCTTGGCTCGGGTTGGATGGTGGTAAGTCCACCCCCACATGTATCTGAGTTGGTGGGACCGATGCTTGAGCCATGGCGGTCGCGTGCTGAGTTAGCATCATCTGGTGCATGTTTTCTATTACGAATTGCATTTGCTTCAGGGACGTCTCTAGCACAGTGATGTGTTGTTCCGCGTTTCCTGAAGCCCCCTCGCGTTCGTCTTCAATGGCGTAAGCTTCCACTTCCCTGGGTGTCATCGAAGGATTAGTATAGGTCACCGCAGAAGTCGACTCTACACTCTCAGCATCTGTTTTGGGAGATTGGCGACCCCCAGCGTCGGAATCAGATGAGTACGGAGCTGGTTGCTGTGACCTTGCCCGGGTGTTTTGGAACACCCCAGCTTCAGTGCTCCAGAGGAGGTCTTCGAATCTTCTTCGGCTCGGAGGCCCAGAGGGATGACGTCTTGAGCTCGACCTTCTTCTGGGTATGCGTGAAGCCATATTCACGGACGCATACGCGTGCTCTTCTTCCGGAAAAGACTGAGAGTAGCTCAATCGGTCGAAGACCGACAGTTTTTCTTTAGAACAGCAGCAGTCAATCACAATCTTATGACTATTACAATATTGCTCTCTAGGGGGCGTAATAGACATGTTGGAAGATCCCCTCTCCTTACGCTTCTGGATTAGGCATTCGCGTAGGTCAGGAGTAGCAACCTGAGCTTGCTTTACGCCGCGGGACTTCGCCTGGCATAATTTGGAGATTCGCTCAGACTGGCGTAAAGCTGAAGAGGTCCTCAGTCGGCCATCGGCTTCTCGCGTAATCCGGAGGGTAGACAAATTATTCTCTTGCTGGCGTAAAGGCCGAGAGGCTGAGTATTCGCCTGCTTGCTTCCCCTGGCGAAGATCACAGCGCTCATCTGGTTTACCGTAGAGGCCAGATGTTGCTTTGCGCGTGGAGCGTGATCTGTTCTTCCGATTTGGTGTTGGGGCACCATCGGAAGTTTTGTCTGCACCGCGCGTAGCGGGAGACTGATTCCTACGCGTAGAGCGCAGGGGATACTTCTGGGTCAGCGCTGAGGCTTTGCCCGAAGTTTTGTCTATACCGCGCATAGCGGGAGACTGATTTCTGCGCGTAGATCGTAGGGGATACTTCTGGGTCAGCGCTGAGGCTTTGCCCAAAGTTTTGTCTGTACCGCGCGTAGCGGGAGACTGATTCCTACTCGTAAAGCACAGTAGATACTTCTGGGTTAGCGCAGAGGCTTTGCCCGAAGTTTTGTCTGTACCGCGCGTAGCGGGAGACTGAATTTTACGTGCAGGGCACGGAGGGAGCGACGCTACCACCTCATTGGTCGGAGAGATCGGAGAGTCCACAGGAATGGTAGAGGATGTCTTGGGCACCCACACTTTGCGCAGCATCCTATTGTCTTTGACGGAGAGAGAGTGAGAGCTACCCCCGGTTCGAAGCATGTCTTCGTAGGCGGACTGATCGAACTGAACGACCAGTGTCTTCTTCACGGTTCCTATAGATACCGCATCGCGTTGAGCAATTGCTTCCTCGTCAGAAGAGAAAGATGTCCCCAGCAGAGTCGCCATCCCCAGCAGAGTCGCCATCTTGTTTGTGGTATTAAACGAAAGAATGAAATATGTTATTTCAATGACAGGGTTTGTACGAAACCCGCGCCCTTTGGTTTACAAACAAACTTGTACAGTCTAATCCTATGCGAGGATGTGGGAGTACAATTTATTTAATCTGGGTAGATAATTGCTATAAGTGTTTGATCTGCGGTCGATCACTTTAGCCCTTGGACTGCGCGATGTTGAAGAAGTGCCGTGGAAGACAGGTAGTAGCTTCGAAGGTTGCAGGGGAGGGTGGATGCACGATGCCGACGTCGTCGATCCCCGCTCTTTGCCTGAGCCCCGGGTACTCTCTCTCTCTCTCTCTCTTCTCTCTTCGACCTGGCTCGATCTTCCGAATTGTCGACCCTGGATCTGATATTGGTATCTTTACCAATTTTTCTGACCTTGATCTGATATTGGTTTCTTTACCAATTTTTCCGACCTTGTTCCCCATTGATAGGGGCCTCTATTTATAGAGTCTTTGGTGACAGTGACCACTCCGTTGGTGTAGCAACCGAGGAGTGGAAAGTACAGTACCCTATTACACAACGGTTAAAGTAACCAATGCCTACGTATAGATGATCTTTTGAATGAGCGGATGACGCGGGTCCAACTAAGGGGACACAACGCGTACAATTGCTACTAAGATCACGGCGTAAAAGCCACGTAGGTAGGTATCCATTGTGTAAAAGGGGTTGGCGTAGAAGCCAAATGTCCGTCACCATGGCATAGAAGCCGAACAAGCATAGAAGCCGAGTTGGCATGGAAGTCGGGTAGTCGTAGAGATTGAGAGGGCGTTGAAGCCGGATGGACGTTGAAGCCGAGTGGTCCTAGAGGCTGAGAGGGCGTTGAAGCCGGATGGGCGTAGAAGCCGAGTGGTCCTAGAGGCCGAATGGACGTAGAAACCGAGCGGTCATAGAGGCCGAGAGGGCGTTGAAGCCGGATGGGCGTAGAAGCTGAGTGGTCCTAGAGGCCGAGAGGGCGTTGAAGCCGGATGGGCACAGATCCTGAATGGGCGTAGAAGCCGCTGCGTACCGTGCTGATGTGGACGCCTTTAGCCAGAATTACGGCTTTTGAAGATATAATCAAATCTCTTGCAGAGATTTGCCATCATCTTATGTATTAAATGCGGAGGCGTGTTTTGAAGGTCTGCACCCCTTCTGTGCACCTGTCGCAGAGACGTGCCTTGAGAGAAACTGTCACCGCTCTGTACAATTAGACGTGGAGACGTGCCTCGAATCCCATACGAAGTACAGCTTTTGACGTGGCAGGCGGTTTGTCCGCTGCGGATCATAAAACCGCTCATGTTTGCCTGTGTAAAATAGGGCAGCGTATTCCCTTGTACGCAGAAAAGCGGTTTATGCGGAGGGGACTCCAGTAAGCGACGGTTCGGTGATCTTTTAACTAAATCCTCTGCATTAAATGTAGAGATCCGCCATCATTCTGTGGTGCACATCCCGAGGGGCCTGCCGTCGTTTCCAGCCATCGTCTGGGTAGCCGTGCATCACCTTTTGTCAGGAGTCAGAGGTCAGATTCACTGCGTGACTTGACAGGTTTATTTCGGGGAAGATGAAGCGTTCCTCGTACGCTATAACGCTGCTTCAAGAGCGGATGAGTTTTACGCCATAGAGGCGATGGAGAACTCTTTTTATGCTGGAGCGGCCTGGACGTATTGCACTTACGCTGATGGTCCTGTGAGCTTTATTCTTCACGCTGGAAAAAGCTCTATTGTACGCTTGATGGCTCTGGAGGCCTTCGTTCACGCTGCTCTGCCTTAAGAGGCTGCATAGTTTATCCCAGCGTATTTTTCATGCTTCTACAGCCGGTCAAAGAAAAGTTGCAAGTAGGATCGAATTCCTGTTGCCAAAGTTGTCAACCAAAACTCTCTCTATCTCCGTTCTCTTTTTTTCTCCGATCCTCCTACCCTGTGACCAGGGGGTCTCTATTTATAGAGATCAATCAAATAACTGTCAGGTTGGCGTAAAAGCCAAGTAACTGTCTTGTTGGCATAAAAGGCCAAACTGTGAAGAAGATTGCATCTTTTACACTGTAGTTATGACAACTGCTACCCACATTCCAATAATCTTCTTAATCTGCGTATGACACGTGTCCCTTTATAAGGTAGTGCATATAACTGCTTCTCGAATATCGTGGCATGCAAGCCACGTAGGTAACTGCCCCTACGTAAAATGGTTGGCGTAAAAGCCAAATAACTGTCTTGTTGGCGTAAAAGACCAAACTGTGAAGAAGATTGCATCTTTTACGCTACGGTTATGACAACTGCTACCCACGTTCCAATAATCTTCTGAATCTGCGTATGACACGTGTTCCTTTATAAGATAACGCGTATAACTGCTTCTCGAAGATCATGGCATGCAAACCACGTAGGTAACTGCCCCCTGCGTAAAACTTGAGGATTCATGAATAATAGATAACCAACGTAAAATAGCCAATTATCCTTTACGACTGAGGTTTTGAGCATATTCTTGGCTAAATAGCCTTATCACGTACCTTTACAAATATAGCCGAGTTGGCATATTTTGAGGAGATAGCATATGGCGTACCCCTATAGTTGAAAATAGCCTGGTTGGCGTAAAATGCAAGGATGGTGATGTGAGCGTATTAGTCACAGTTTTAGCTTTCCTAGTCATGATAAATTTTAAAAATAGAACAAAATCTCGTGCATTAAATGCAGAGATATGCCTCCATCTCGTGCATTAAATGCAAAGATATGTCTCGAGCTCTGTACAGGAAACAACTTTTGACGTGGCATCTGATTTTGTCTTATCTTGAGCGTAAAAACTTATTTTCGTCAATGTAGAATAGGTAGCGTATTTCTTGAATGTGTAAAAACGACTTGTATCAAGAATATGTCACTAAATGATAACCTGGGTCTCTGTACAAAATCATCATCACAGCCGTCCTCTTGGTCATCGTTCCTACTTTTGTCAGATTTCAGGTTCACAGATTTGTCTGACAAATTCATCCGAGGAATACGAAGAGTTCCTCGTACAACTTTATGCTGCATTAAAATCAACGTAATTTAAACTTTACGCAGGAAGGTATAGCAATATTTTACGCCAAATAGCCTTGAAGCTCTATTTTATGCCAAACAACCTTGAAGCTCTGTTTTACGCGGACAGCTCTGAAGCCATATTTTACGCTACACAGTCTTGAAGCTCTGTTTTACGCCAAACAGCCTTGAAGCTCTATTTTACGCGGATAACTCCGAAGCTCTGTTTTATGCCAAACAGTCTTGAAGCTCTATTTTACACGGACTTCATGTATGTTGGGGGTTTTATCTTATAATACACATACAATTTCCCAGCGTATTTCATGCTTCTAGAAGACCCCCTTCAAAGTTTTCAAATTCCTCGTAATTTGAAATACTTTGAATGAAGCATGAAATGGTCAACTTTGACCCGTTCTTCAAGGCTAATTTTTCGGCTATATTTAAGAAGTTGTTGGAATTTGTACGTTCTCTTCTGCCTATATAAGGGCAAGCAAATGAACTTGTTTTTCCATACTTCCTTCACCACAAAGATGGCTGCTGAGATTCATTGGGCTGAACTGAGAAAGAAGAAGATTATGTTCTTCCAGTATGTAAGGAGCCGTAAAAAGAGATGTCTTCGAGCAAATATTCTTTGCAATGATGGACCATGGAAGGATAGCATAGCTTCCTTTGCTCGAGGTAATCAGTAATTTTATATAGCAATTCGTCAAAGAGAGAGGAAGGGTCGTATTAGACTACACAGCTTGCTAGCTGTATTTTCCCCAATTATGAAGCTGGATCCTGGGGTGCAGCTTGGCCGTGTCTTCAAGTATTGTGTTGGGTCTGAATCCCAATCACAATTTCTAAGCATGGTCGCTGATGATGTATGGGGGGTAGGCTTGAATAATACAGGCCCAGTTCTGTATCCTCCCGCCATTAATCATTTTCTTGGCACCCGACGTATAGGAGATGAAGAAGTGCTGTAGAAGAAGAAATAAAGATCTCCATCAAACGAGAACCTAGTGTAATAGATTCCCGTCATATGTAATCGTGATCTTGAATATTAATGAAAAATTATTTGTAAAAAATAGATTTCCATCATATGTAATCATGATTAATAAACTTGTCTTCTTTTACGCACTATTGATTTGCCATATTGCTGTGAGGAAGTCTGGTAATACGCAGCTTCAACACGCTTGAGTAATTTTTACGTAGACTCTGATAAATATCCATCCAGTCACGTTCCAACTTTTATGCATAAAGGAAGATGCGTAAAAACTCTTTAGCATTAAATTGTCTTGAAAATCCAATCGTCATGCTGTTTTTGGCGAGGAGTCACATAGAATTCTGAACTATCATTTCTCCAAAGAACATCTGTTCAGAACATCATCTTCAAAAATGGCTTCTCGAAAGATTCTCGAGACAGGGCAAGAAATGCCCGTCGAACAGGCCATCCCTGAACTAGATGTAAAAGATTCTGGCTAAACATCGAATGAACTATCAATGGCCAAGGAAGAAAAGTTATCTCCAATAAAGACAAACATTTTCTGGGAACTCCTTGGCCCTTCGTCTGATGAAGTCCTCTCGACTGAAGAAGAAGAGAATTTACTTAATAATCGTCATCTGTTTGCAAACGCTGATAAAAAGAGCATTTTCTGCGTAAACTCTTATAACTGGCTTTTTTAAGCCTAAAATTCATATTACCAATATATACGCGTGTTATGCTAACTGATATGTCTCGCATAATTTAAGATTTTTGTTTTGTACGTAAAATCATAGATCCGTAGCATCTGAGGGTAAAATAATAGATCCTTCCTCTGTACGTAAGAATTAAAGATCCATAGCATCTGAGCGTAAAGTCATAGATCCTTGCTCTGCGCATAAAATCATAGATCCGTGGCATCTGAGCGTAAAATCATAGATCCGTGGTATCTGAGCGTAAAATCATAGATCCGTAGCATCCGAGCGTAAAGTCATAGATCCTTGCTCTGCGCATAAAATCATAGATCCGTAGCATCTGAGCGTAAAATTATAGATCCGTAGCATCTGAACGTAAAATCATAGATCTTTGCTCTGCGCATAAAATCATAGATCCGTAGCATCTGAGCATAAAATCATAGATCCGTAGCATCTGAGTGTAAAATCATAGATCCGTAGCATCTGAGCGTAAAATCGTCGATCTTTGCTCTGCGCATAAAATTATAGATTCGTAGCATCTGATGGATCCTTTATGCAGCATGACTATCTGTCTTCCTTTTCAAATAATCGGCTGACATGGTCCCAAATCATAACCGACTATGATAAAATCGGATTTGGTTAAGGATTCAGAGAGTCATTTGAACTCTATAAATAGGCCTAGGTCATGAGAGAGAAAAACCCTTCGTCTCTTCCCTTCGTCTCTTTCTGAAAAAACCTTCGTCTCTTTCTGAAAAACCTCAGATTTGCCATGTTACCAAAATAGACCTCCACCGCTAAAGGAAAGCAAGTCGCTTCATCATCTCGCTCCTCTACTCAGGCACGAGCGACTCCTACTAGGCCAAGCGAGCCTCGTTCTGAACGAAGTGCTCCGCTGTCTAGCTGTGCATCGGGCATCATAGGTAAAACTTCGAGAGATAAAAAAATCATTCACACATGTTATACGTGTATGCGTAAATACGCCCACATTTTAATGTGTCAGCGTAAAACTCTATATTTTGCAATCTAGCGTAAAAACTCAGACTGTTAAATTTTGGCGTATACTGCAAGATTTTTACTCTGGGTAAACTTGTGGTCATCATTAATTTTACGCCCAAATGTAACACCTTACGTTTTACGCACTTAAAGTAAATTCTAGCATAAAACTCCATATTTTGTAATTTGGCATAAAAACTCAAACTGTTAAATTTGGCGTATACTGCAAGAATGTAACACCTTATATTTTACGCACTGAAAGTAAATTCCAGCGTAAAACTGACTTATTCTCTTGCTTTTTTTTTGCAGTGGACCTACAGATCCCTCCTCTGGCTGAAATAATGGGTTCTGCTGCTGGAATGTTAAATTCCAACTACTTGGAGGACTTGTCCCATGTAACTTTCCCTATCTCTAGAAACGAGTATCCTAAAGAAAGGAGAATTCTGATCTCAGCCCAAGGAGAAAGAATGTTGCTAAGTTTGATCAGCGGGGAACCCTTGACATACATAGATGGAACCGAGTATAAGAAACCAGCTTTCTTATTTGGGGATGTCATTGATAAGCAATCCCAAACAATGCCCAAGAAGGAAGATTAGGTATTTTCTGTTGAGGGCACTGTTATGTACCTGCCAAAGATGTTCAGGGACTACCCCATTTCTGCATTCTTCCATGCCACACATTCCAGAAGGATGGAATGGACTCTGACTCCTGATCTTCATGGCCAGCCAGGGAAGATCTTCTATAAGAAAGGATTAAACCGAGGATCCTTTGTAAGTAGTCCCTCAGGTCCTATTATGCCCTTCAGAGGATTACTATCGGGCAACATCCCTAGTGAAGACTCTTCCTTGATCCAGCTATTTCAGATAGCAACTTTCTGCAATAAATTCATGAAGCAGGGAGGAGTATATACCAAGGTTAACCCTCGCACCAGTGGATGGCTTAACCCCCACAATCTTCGATGGGCCAATTTAACTGCATGGGCCCAGAAGCACTTTCAAATGGAGTTAGAAAGTATTAACTTATTTGAGGCTGTCAGTGCTACTAGTGTTGGACTGCTTATCAATACCAATTTATTCTTAGCTTTGATGGAGCGATATAACTCATTTCCTGGGACTTTCGCCACTTTAATAGGTGAGTTGGGCCTAGCACTTCATGAGATAGCAGATATCTCAAAACTACCAATGGAAGACACTCTCTATGAAGAATATGTTCCCACCAATAGAGAGTTGAAGGATACCGACCCTCGGGTAGTGGCTGTATACCAAGAACTGATGAGCCACTATCTTGCATGCACCGCTTTTTATAGAGAGCCTTCTGACTTAGCTCATATTAATAAATGGGTATCCTACCTTTTCTTCCATCAGGATAGAAATGCCAAGCAGGATAAGGTTGTAGATAGCAATGACAAACCTTTGAACCCTCTGAGCATCCTTAACGCCAACACAATAGATAACCTTATTGATGGTACGGAAGCTCCAGATTGTGTTCTTAATAAAGATATAGGTAGTTATCCTGCAGGGACCAAAGCCTACAGTTATATAAGACATTGCCGGAAGCCTCTGTCAAAAGAAGCTTAACTGGCTGGCTTTTTTTTTATTTGGCTACGCCGATAGGTGGTGAATGCATTGCGTCTGCAGATCATATTCATCACAATACCCTATGGACCGCAGTGCGTTTGGTATTTGGAGCAAGATTGGGCCTACTCCCTGCCATGGTATGCAGGATACAAGCTGGCTTGAGGGCTATTACTGATGGACTGCTGGCCGATACCACTCAGCGCGAAGGTTATGCCAGAGTGGAATTACCATTCTTATATCTGATGGGATAGTTAATCCTTCATAACACCAGAATGATGTCTCCTGGATCTGCCGGTGGTTTGGGCAATAACTTCCTGCTGAATTACAAGAATTCTTATTGGAATGTGACTAGCGTCATAGATTGTCAACTAGCACTGAACTTTGCCCATAGTTGGAAATTTTTCTGCATCGTTCCCCCCGTACATATTAATCAGCAGGGGACTAAACTTCATGATATAGGTCAGAGGAAGTCTATTATTTCTCCTGAAGCATTTTATTGGTTGGTCTGTATTAGACCATCACACCTGCTGTATAGAAGTGAGGATCACTGCTACCTGGAACCTTATCTGCCTAGCCGTTTTGCCAGATAATTTGGATATGATCAGTTGCACATGGGAAATCCCATAACTAGCTTTAAATTCAAAGGTAGGCTTATTGATGGAGCTAGAGGATGGCATTATTTCATCATGGGTTGTACTGGAGTAACCTTTGTTGTACCCGCGACTTCTCTCTTCATGGAATTATGCATTCTTCATTCATACGCACAGTTTTATGTGTCCATCAATACCTTCTATCGTGATTTTGATGTATATGGAAGTTTCAGAATGTCCTCCCATAAATCCACTGGAAGAGAGAAGATACCATCTGTCTCCTCTGATGAAGGTGATAAAACTACTGGTATGGATAATTATTTATTGATATTACCGAGAGGCGTAATAGCTCCACCAGCAGAGCCTCTCATAATTTCTAATAAACGAAATGCTTCTACTCAGAAAGAGCCTTCCCCTCGTAAGAAGAAGCAGACTACAAAAGGTCCTAAAAAGACTTCTACCAAGGGGGCCTCTTCCAAGAGTGAACCTATTGTTTCCCCTATTAGAGAAGATTCTGTGATTAGGGATCCTACATTCCCTCATCATCCTTCGCCTTTTAAAGAAGGAGCCTTCACAGTCCTAGCTGAAAGTGCTAGAGATTCTTTGTCAGCGACTGCTACCGCAATAACCTCTACCACAGTTACTAGTGATGCTTCTATATCGCCTTTAAGGCCGAGCTCACTAATAATCACTATACCTTTTACAAGACAAATAATAGGACTAGTCCCTCCTTCATCTGTAAATATTTCAAGTGAGATTCCACCCGATGAACCTCGAATAGATTTGGGTGATGACTGGGATGACGATCCTCAAGCGTCATTTGGCGTACCCTCCTCTCCAAGTATGACAGCTTGAATGATTTAGCTATACAGGCTACAGACACAATATACATACCATCGGCCAAGGGTAAATATTGTCTTTACACTTTTTTCAGGAAAATTTAACATCAAATTGATATTAACTGTCTCTTATCTTATTTTTAGGCAAAGACATTTCTGGGGAGGGCAGAGCTGAAACAACCTCTGCTTTTGTTGTGGATCCAGCTACTGAAACGGCTGTGACCACCACAACATTATCAGATATAATCCCGCCAGTAGCGGTTCAAATGGAATTAGAGGTGGATGAACCAACCCCCTCGATTGTGTCTCCAATTGTTGGAAATATACCTTCGTCGAGCATGCCGACAACTTCAACTGTTGTGGGTGTCTCTTCTTTTGTCACGCCATATGTTGAAGCAACGACTATGGCAACATCTTCAACAGTCATTCCAGAAAGGAGATTTACTAATATTGTGGCCACTCTCAGCGTTCGTTCGAGCTTTGCTATGCTAGTTAAACAATATACTAGCATATTCTACCTCACTTTAAAAGAATTAATATCCATGGTGCTAGAGAAGAATCTAGGCTTTGATGCTTTGAAGACGTCTTCAAAGCTCACTATAGCGCAAATTAGAAATTTTAATGACACTGACAGAGCTAATGCGCTAGAGAAAATGGTTAATGGTTTAGAACAACCCATTAACGAATATTTGCAATTATCCAGCGACAGCATTAATGACTTGGTTCAGACTGAGTTTGACTCACTAACTGCGAAATTTGCTCAGAGGACAGAAATCTTAAACAAATCCATTCAGGAACAACAACAAGAGATAGAGAAGGAGCAATTAGTATTGGTGGAGAGTATTCCTCAGCTAGCTTAGTGACGTACCGAATGTGAGGGATATAAAGTGAGGATTCAAGAACTGGAAGCTGAACTTGCTCAAACAAAGGAGAGGCTTCTCAAAGCATCGCTAGTTCATGATGTATTGGAGGGCCAAGTGAATACAGCTCAACCGAACTTGACACATGTTGGTGTCATCCATGCAAGTTTTGTTGATTCTCTGTCTGAACTATCTCTCTTGAGCAATGACGAAGCAAGACTAGAACTGGCTCGCACCAAAATTTTAAACTCCAGGAACGAAAGGATGGCTTCTTTAGCACAACGAATCCGTGATTTAACTGCTCCTCCACAATGATGGATTATGTACTTTTTTGCTCCTTTATTCTCAGAAATAATGAAAACATATTTTCTGATTCTGTAGACCCATCACTTATTATTAGAATATAAATGATAGGCTAAGATGAAAGTGATATAAGAGGTAATATGGACATGATATACTTTCCGTAACTGGTTTAGCTGAATATATCTATTCAGAGGTAATATGAACTTGATCGAATATGATCCAACTAAATTTGTATATAAAACACTATCAAAGGTAATATGGACATGATAGGTTTTGAAGTTTCAAATTAGTTAAACATATCTATTCAGAGGTCATATGAACATGATAGGATATGATTCAGCTAATCTTTGTACGTAGTATCATAAGAACAAAATCTTTATCATACTCCGTTAAGCAAAGAAGATCAAGCATAATACTTCTTCAGGAATTTTCCATTGATAGGAGCCATTATCAAATATCTATTAGGCTTGGCTAATCTGTAAGTGCCATTTGAAAATGTTATTTCAATCACATAAGGGCCCTCCCATTTGGGCTGGAATTTTCCCTTACTTTTATGTATAATGATCATTGGCCTCTTTACAGCTAAAACTAGCTCACCAACTTTGAACACTATTTTCTTCATTTTTTGATTAAAAGCTTTGGAGATGCGTGCTTGATAGAAGTCAATGCGCTGCTGAGCTTGAAGGCATTCTTTGTCTAACCCTTCTAGCTCTTGAAGTCTTAAACGATCATTATTTTTCTTAGTCAGCTCATTAGCTACTGCTATTCTGAGTGATGGAATTTGAATTTTAATAGGGAGAACTATTTCACACCCGTAAACTAATAAAAATGGAGTATAACCCGTTGGTGTTCGTACCGTTGTGCGGTATGCCCACAGACATTCCCCCAATTTCTTGTTCCAATCTCTTTTGTTCGAAGAGACAAATTTCTTCAAGAGTTTGATAATGGTTTTGTTGAAGTCTTCTGCCAAACCATTAGTAGCAGGATTATATGCCGTTGAGGCTATATTTTGTATCCGATTCTTATTACAAAATTGGTGAAATGCTTGACTGATGAATTGAGGCCCATTGTCATAAATTATCCTTCGGGCTATCCCAAGCGATAAATTACATGATGCTTGATAAAGTTGATCACATTGGATGTCTTTATCTCAGCAAGAGGAATTGCCTCCGTCTATTTGGAGAAATAATCAGTGATAGCTAATATAAATCGATGTCCTCTAGAAGATGTTGGATGAATAGGACCAATGATATCCATACCCCATGCTTCAAAGGGCCATGATGAAATAATAGGATGTAAATATTCAGAAGGTTGATGTATGAAATCTGCATGAACCTGACAGGCTTTGCATTTTCTTGTATATTTTATGGCATCTGCAATCATAGTAGGCCAGTAGTAGCCCATCCTCCTGATACGATCATGTAACTTAGAACCGGGTTGATGTGCTCCACATACTCCATCATGAGCTTTTCGGATAACTCGCCTTGCATCATCACTAGAGAGACATCGTAACAATAGTCCCTCATATGTTCGGCGATACAAACTTTATGAAGAAGCATCAAAATAGAAACTTAGCGATCGTCTTTTGATAGATGCTACTTCTTTAGGATCCTCTGGTAAGATTCTATATGACACAAAGTCTATGAAGGGACTTCTCTAAACTCTCTTAGGAGGAACCATGTTTATAACATAGCTGCGTTCTATGTAAAAATTATTTTTCACACAAAACAAATCTCTGTTAAGAAGGATCACCGAATTCTGCCTTCTTATAGGAATAGCTAGATATGCAGCTAGACTGGCCAAAGCATCAGCTTCCAAATTTTGAGATCGAGGAACATGTTCTAAGAAGAATCCTTTAAAAGACTTTGCTATCTCGATTGTTTTTCGGTGATAAGGAATGAGATATGAATTGCGGACTTTATATATTCCTCTGACCTGATTGACGATCAGCTGAGAATCACCAAAAGCTTCCAAGTATTCAATATCCAATTCTTTAGCAACTTGAAGCCCAATTAATAGAGCATTATAATCTGCCACATTATTAGAGCAAGGTTCACTAAGAAAATTTGCTCGATAAATGACGAGTTTATCAGGAGTCACCAGAACAATCCCTAACCCTGAAACCACGTTTCCCTTGGGACCAGTTCTGGAAGCACTATCAAAGAATAGCTGCCATGTATCACCTTCCATTGTCAAATTATATTCTACAACTTCGTCGGGAATATCATCATATAATTTGGAGATTTTTGGAATTGGATAGGCAGCTAAGAAATCAGCCAAGGCTTGACCTTGCATGGATTTTTAAGGGACGTACACCATATCATATGGTGTCAATAGCATTGCCCAAGTCGCGAGTCGGGAATTAAGAATACTTGGCTTATTCATCAATAACCGAAGTGGATTGATTCTGGAGATGATATAAAAAGTTTGGCCTGTCACGTAATGTCGCACCTTCTGAATGGCAAATATTAGGGCCAAGCATTCTTTTTCCACTTGGTTATACCTGTTTTCTGCTCCGACCATCATCATGCTAAGATAGTAAATAGCCTGTTCATAACCCTCATTGTTCTTCTGTGCGAGGAGAGCCCCTAAAGAATGATCCATTGCTCGAACATACAGCAAAAATGGTCTTCCTATGACAGCAGGCACCATAACTGGAGGATTAGTAAGATAGCGTTTGATGTCATTAAATGCTTGCTGACAGGCTTTGTCCCATATAAATGACACACCTTTCTTTATTAGACGAGAAAAATGTTGACATCTTCCAGAGAGAGTGGATATGAATCTCCTGATATAAGCTAGACGACCCTGAAATCCCCTAAGTTCTCTGAGATTATGGGGCGGTCGTATTTCTAGGATAGCTTTTACTTTATCAGGGTCAACTTGAATGCCTTTAGCAGTAATGAAAAATCCTAGAAATCTGCCACTAGATACACCAAGAAAGGACTTTGTAGGGTTCATTTTGAGTTGATATTGGCGCATCAAATCAAATATTGTCTTCAAGTCTTGGATGTGATTATCCTTGAGGCAGCTTTTGGCAGCAATATCATCTACGTAATATTTCACCATTTTTTGTAAATGCTCATGGAATATGTTACTCATAGCTCGTTGATATGTAGCCCCGACATTCTTCAATCCAAACGGCATGACTGTATAGCAATATACTCCTAATGGTGTACGAAAAGAAGTATGCTTCTCATCTTCAGGATTCATTTTAAATTGATTATATCCTGAAAATCCGTCCATGAAAGACATGCGCTCAAAACCACATGTATTATCGATCATGACGTCTGTAATGGGAAGAGGGAATTCATCTTTAGGGCAGGCCGCATTTAGATCTCGGAAGTCGATGCAAACACGAAAATTTCTATTTTTCTTCATAACTGGGACAATATTAGGGACACAATCAGGATGTTGTTCTTCCCGGATGAACCCATAGGATATTAATTTCTTAATTTCAGCTTCAATGTCATCCATCATATCTAGGCGGAACCGGCGTTGTTGTTGCTTTACAGGCTTAGAATTAGACAATATATTGAGTTTATGGGTAGCCACTTTTGGATCAAGACCTGGCATATCCTTATAATTCCAAGCAAAGACATCGATATATTCTTTTATTAGCTGGATCATTTCTTCTCTTTCTTCTTCAGAAAGATTATTACTGATAAATATCGGCTTTGGTAAAAATTCATCCCCAATATCAACTTGGATAACCTTATCTTCAGTGGATGGTTCTTTTTGTTCGAACCAGAGTTCCCATTGTGTATCCATTTGCTGTGCCCAAGATTCATTTTCAAATGGTTAAGATTCTTGTTCCTCTGTTTCCAGGGAATTTGTCAACACCATATTTACTGATAATCCCAGTTCACATTCATCATCTGAATCGGAGGATGACAAATCATCTTGAGAAGAGGAAATGGTCTCATCACTTGACTCAGAGTTGTTTGGAGTTGCAAGAGATGTGGTATACCCTAACCCGAAATGAGTTCGTTGACAGTAAGGATCACCATGCAACGGTATTCGTTTTCCTTTTCCATAATTGAGGCCTTACTTCAACTTTAAATCATAACCCCTATTTTGCATAATCTTTAAAGCCTGTGGGCTATATCTGTGGATTTGTATTTTCCCAACATCAGACTTGTGAGATTCTTCTTGTACAATCGGTTTATTCTGCATTCGACCAAAGACTATTTGATGCTGATCGTTGCGAGTAGGTAGAATAATAAAGACAAAATCTTCATGTAGCCCATATGTCATGACGACATTAGATGTTGATGCTACTTCCCACACATATGGATGATAGAAGTGTATAGCTTCCAAAAATTTTTGTGCTATGGGTTCGATAACTTTATCATTTTTCGATGATATAGAAGATTTCTGATTAGGAAATTGGGCGTCAGTATACTGGAAAAGAGAATCTTTCTTATCATCAGCAAACACGTCCCCGATTATATTTACATCAGCTAACTGCTTTGTTCGCTTAAGGTCAATGACCAAATGTGGAGGTTTCTTGTTCAGATTGATCACTAAAGGATCATTTCCTCCTCCTGACTTTGTTTTGCCCAAGTGAATAGTCATAGGTTCCAAGACTTTTGGATGGGTAATCCGCCCTTTCACTTGGATCGACAAAGGTTGCTTAGCAGATGATTCTCCTGGCTCCTGGTGGAATTCTTCCTCCATCTTGCCTGACACCTCTTTCATATAGTCTTGAGTGTACAACAGGGCATCAGAATAGTAGGATTCAACTCCTTTGAACGGATTGAGATCAGCTAATTCTGTTTTTACTGTTCCTTGAGTATCTACATATTTGAAACATTAATGTAGAGTTGAAGGAACAATATTGTGATCATGGATCTATGGTCTACCCAATAGAATATTGTAAGACACCTCTGAATCAATGACATAGTATGTAGCCAATGATCTAAGATCACCAATCTGGATTCTCAAACAAATTTTCCCCAATGGTCTGCTTTTCCTGGCATTGAAGCCCACAATTGTAGTGGTAGTGTAAGCCAATTCACTGGTAGAAATTCTCAATGGTTTTAGCTTAGCAGACTATGAGGGATAATACTGATTGACGATCCCGGGTCTATGTGAATCCGGTCTACCTCAATGGAGCCGACGTATCCTGTATAATAAATAGGCCTGTCATGTTTGTTATGATTCAACAACATATCCTCTTGAGTGAAAGTGATATTAGGGATTACTTCCATCACACTATGGCATTGAGGACATGCCACAGGCTCTTTATCAGGGGACTTGAGCTGAGTCAAGCATACATCTGCTTGCATTAATGCTTCATTCAAGGCTTGACGAGTATCTTTGGATAAACGAAGTAGCTCAAAAATGGACAATCTGGCTGGAGTATTAGCCAACTGAGCCAAGATGTCAAAGTTATACGGTTTCTCTAAACCTTTGTTTTGAGTGTTCTTTAGAGGTTTATCGAAATAAACTTCTTTTTATTTGCCTTTGTCCATAGAAGTTGATTTAGAAGGACCTGCCTCTGGTATTACAGGTTCAGATTCTGGAGGTTTGGTAGTTGAAGTGTCCGCCGTTGCTTCTTCCTGATTCCCTACATATTCTTTGAGGTAGGCTTTTTCTGGCCGTGTTATGGTTGCTAAAGCCTTTTTTTTGATGCCGGGGATATTCTAACCATATGACATGGTTTACATCTTGAATTCTTCTTAGCTTTAGCAGCTTTAGTCTCTTCCTCAATTTCTGATACTAGATCAGGATAAACCCACATGATCTCCCCACGCTTGGTATTTTGGGGCACTAAATCTTGATTTTGACCCCTGGTAGGAGGGAGATTAACAATATCCATCATTACCCGTGGAATAGGTACCACACCATCTGGTACTTCTTGAGGGGGAAAATTGCCAAATTGGAGTGAGATCATATTTGTAGTGACCGTCTTCTCGTTATTACACAAAGTGATTGCTTTGGTGTCGATCAACTCCTGGATTTTCCTTTTCAGTACATAGCATGCCTTTGTAGGGTGATGTATGTATCTGTAGAAAATGTAGTACTTAGGATTATCTGTACTGCCGACTTTATTTGGACGCTTTATCTCTGTTAGAGTAAGCTTGCCACTTTTGACTAGACAATCAAATATGCTTGGAATATCATCATCGTCAAAAGAATATTCTTTTTTAGGTCTGGAAGTTCCAGAATTCGTCTGCATAGTTACCGGAGTATTTTGTCTGGACGTATTGATTGTCAGGGCTTCCTTTCCTTTTAAACTATGAGTATGGTCATTATTGGAGGATGAACGCTTCCCTCTATCAGAGGTAGAGATCATGATTCCGTTGTCACGAGCCTTCCGACTATTATCTTCAGCGGCTACTGCCGATACGATAAATGAGGGCCAATCATGGAACTAATTTGGTCCCGTGAATACTGAGATCAGTAGGAGTAGGTTCTTTCTGCAAATGTCCACCAAGGCTGAATCTGGAACTCCAGGGGGCATCTGTAAAGTAGCCTGACGAAAGCGTTCAATAAAAGTATAAACGTTTTCTTTTTCTTTCTGCTTTACTTCAATGAGTGATGACATAGACATGTCCATTCTTCCCTCGTAGAATCGAGCGAAGAATAGAGTCTTGAAATCTTTAAAAGAAGTAATGCAGTTGTCATATAGACTACGATACCATTGGTAAGCTACTCCCGACAGACAGCCATTAAACACTCGAGTGAGAAGGGTATTATTTTCTTGCAACAATACCGTCATCATGCTGAAGTAGTTCATATACTGGCTTGGCGACGTCTTTCCCTCAAACAAAACCATAGCATATGGTTTATATTTTGGTGGGAAAGGGATCTCATCCCAGACAGCTGGATATGGCTGGTTAATTCCCAACTTCTTGAGTTGATCTTTATGTTTCAAGGCATCAAATTGGGCTTTCAATTCCCGAACTGCTTGTATTGGATCTTCAGTTGGGAAAGGGATAGCAGAAAGGTGAAAGATTGGATGTATTGTAACTCCAACAGGAAGTAATAGATTCTCCGAGTTAAGAGGTTGAGGAGCAGCTGATTCTTGATTTTGAACAGGATCTTGGCTTGCATTGGCTGGTAGTATGTCTACCTCCACACGTAGTTGATTCGGAGGAATAGGTATTTGATCTATTGCAGCTGTATGTTATGTCACCATCATTTGGTTCATACTCTCCATCATGGTATGCATCTCTTTAAGTGATGTTTCCAATGTAGTGATGCGTTGTTCAGTACTTCCTGATGGGAAGCTTCTTCATGTTCGTCTCCAACAGCATAAACTCCCATTTCTCTAGATGCCACTGAGGGATTAGTATAGATCCCTGTAGAAATTGAATCTATACTTTTAGCATCTGGTTCAGAAAACTGGCGACTCCCAGTGTCGGAATCTGAAGAATATGAAGCTGATTGTCGTGACCTCGAGCGAGTGTTTCGAAAAATACCTTCATCAAAAGTTTCGATGAGTCTGTCAAACCTCTTTTGACTTGGAGTTCTGGAGGGATGACGTCTTGAACTCGACTTTCCTCTAGGAATATGTGAAGCCATGTTTACTGAAGAAAATGTTGGTTCTTCTTCCTGTAGTGATAAAGAATAGTTCAATCGGTTGAAGACTGGCCGTTTTGTTTTAGAACAGCAACAGTTAATTACAACCTTATGACTATTACAACAATGTTCTCTAGGGGGTGTAATAGACATATTAGGAGATCCTCTGTCTTTGCGTTTATGGATCAAGAAATTATGCAAATCAGGGAGATTACCAGAAGAAGAAAAAGGCTTATTCTGCCTTTTTACATCATTAGGAATGTGTAGATTAGGAACCATAACCCTTTATCTACCATAGAAATACAACAGTTCACCCATATGAGTAGCATATGATCCGTCATCTGTCTGAGGAGCGTATCTTCCCGTGAAACGAGTCTTCTTTACGTGGACAGACCTATCCTGGCGTAATTTAGATTTTTGTATAGGTTCGCGTAAAACAGGAAAAGTCCTCAAACGGCCTTCAGCGTCCCGCGTAATTTGTAAAGTGGGAACCTTCTTCTCTTGTCGGCATAAAACCTTAGAGGTTGAAGGATTCGTCACTTGTTTCCCTTTGATGTGATCAAAGGGTACATCTGCCTCATCACAGACGGGAGATGTAATTTTACGCGCAAGGCGTGTTTAAAATTTTCGATTTGGCACTGAGGCCCGTCAAAAAATTTGTCTACCATGTCACATACGGGAGACAAAGTTTTATGCACAATGCATGTTTGAGACTTCTGGATTGGCACTGAGGCATTACCAGAAGTCTTGTCTACCATGTTACAAACAGGAGACAAAGTTTTACGCACAAGGCATGTTTGAGACTTCTAGATTGGCACTGAGGCATTGCCAGAAGTCTTGTCTATAATGTTACAAACGGGAGACAAAGTTTTACTCACAAGGCGTGTTTGAGACTTCTGGATTGGCACTGAGGCATTGCCAGAAGTCTTGTCTACTACGTCACAGACGGGAGACAAATTTTTACGCACAGGGCGTGTTGGCTGTGTTGTCACAACTTTGTTGATCAGTGAATGAGAACTTGCAGGAAGGGTAGAGGACGTCTTAGGCATCCATACTTTACACAGCTTCCTTTTGTTATGGACAAAGGAGGAATGAGAGCTACCCCCTGCATGAAGCATGTCTTCATAGGCAGATTGGTCGAACAGGACGATTAAAGTCTTCTTCGTCGATTAGATGGATACAACATCGTGTTAAGCAATTGTTTTCTCGTCAGAGAAGAAAGTCATCCCCAGCAGAGTCGCCATTTTGTTTGGATAAACAAAGAGATTTATACAAAACTTTTGCTTACAAACGAGAAAAGAGAAAAGTACAAATAATCCTATACGAGGATATTAAGTACAATAAAATGATTCTGGGAAAGTATTGCTATGAAAGTCTGATCTACGGTCGATCACTTTGTTCCTACGACTACACGATGATGAAGAAGTGCTGTAGAAGATGAAGCTTCAAACTTTTCCTGAACTGAAGGCAAAAGCCGGTCAAAGGAAAGTTGCAAGTAGGATCGAATTCCTGTTGCCAAAGTTGTCAACCAAAACTCTCTCTATCTTTGTTCTCTTTTTTTTTCTGATCCTCCTACCCTGTGACCAGGGGTCTCTATTTATAGAGATCAATCAAATAACTGCAAGGTTGGCATAAAAGCCAAGTAACTGTCTTGTTGGCGTAAAAGGCCAAACTTTGAAGAAGATTGCATCTCTTATGCTGCAGTTATGACAACTGCTACCCACATTCCAATAATCTTCTGAATCTACGTATGACACGTGTCCCTTTATAAGGTAACGCATATACCTTCTTCTCTAAGATCGTGGCATGCAAGCCACGTAGGTAACTGCTCCTGCGTAAAATGGTTGGCATAAAAGCCAAATAACTGTCTTGTTGGCGTAAAAGACCAAACTGTGAAGAAGATTGCATCTTTTATGCTGCGGTTATGATAACTGCTACCCACGTTCCAATAATCTTTTGAATCTGCGTATGACACGTGTCCCTTTATAAGGTAACGTGTATAACTGCTTCTCGAAGATCATGGCATGCAAACCACGTAGGTAACTGCCCCCTGCGTAAAACTTGAGGATTCATGAATAATAGATAACCAGTGTAAAATAGACAATTATCCTTCACGACTGAGGTTTTGAGCGTATTATGGGCTAAATAGCCTTATCACGTACCTTTGTAAATATAGCCGAGTTGGCGTATTTTGAGGAGATAGCATACGGCATACTCCAATAGTTAAAAATAGTCTGGTTGGCGTAAAATGCAAGGATGGTGATGTGAGCGTATTTTAAACTTTACGCAGGAAGGTATAGCAACATTTTACGCCAAACAGCCTTGAAGCTCTATTTTACGCCAAACAACACACACACACGTATCTTATATATATATATATATATATATATATATATATATATATATATATATATATATATATATATATATATATATATATATAGGATAAATGGGATATGAGCCATAGGCTCATATTCCTACATGAGCCAATGCATATGTGGACCAATAGGAATTGAGTGTATTAGTGCACATGGGATATAGGAATCTATTCCTATTGGTCCACGTGTGCATGGCTCGTGTAGAAATATGAGCCTATGGTTCATATCCCGTTTACCTATATATATATATATATATATTTATGTGTGTGTGTGTGTGTGTGTGTGTGTGAGAGAGAGAGAGAGAGAGATGTGTATTTATGTGTGTGAGCTTGAGGGAAGAAGAAACCATGGAAAACAGTGATCTAAGCAGTAAAAAAAGTAAGAAAAGCAATAAAAAATAGTGGAAGAAAAGCAGTGAGAAGCTGAGAGAAGGAGCTGAAAAGCAGCAGCAAAATCAGAAGCAGAAGTAGAAGCAGCAGCAGCAGAAGCAGAAGCGACAGAGCTAAGCAGCAAAAGCAGAAGCAGAAAGCAGCAGAAGCAGCAACAACATCAGTTTTGATAAGCTGCAGCTTATCGAAAAACAGTAAGATAGTATATATATATATATATATATATATATATATATATATATATATATATATATATATATATATATATATATATATATATATATAGGAAAAAAGGGATAAGAGTTATAGACTAAGATTTCTACATGAGCCAATGCACATGTGAACCAATAGGAATGGAGTGCCCTAGTGCACATGGGATGTAGGAATCTATTCCAATTTGTCCACATATGCATGGCTCATATAGGAATATGAGCCTATGGCTCATATATATATATATATATATATATATATATATATATAAGCTAGTAAATTAGTATATATATATATATATATATATATGCTAGATATCTTGATTGACAAACCATCTCTTATGGGTGTTATGCAAACCAGTCTTTGCCACGGACCAGTCTACTTTAACGTTTATCCCAATTTAAGCCTATCTCATACAGATATTAATTTACTGGATGTAGTAAATTTTAATCTGAAGACTTACGGATATAACTTTAAAGTATTGTCTTTAAAGTATTGTCTACTTTAGCTCCTAAAGCTAGACATCTTACCAAACCAGGTAAGATGACTTTGATTGAAACAAATTTGTTAACATCAAATGTCATTGCTAATAAAATTATAAAATGGAATAAAATACAATTCCCTGAAAAATGGGTTCTTAATCAGGCGATACCGCCTAGATCCATAATGGATACTGAGTTAGATCAGATTATCCAAACTCCAGATAAAGATGTGAAAGTTATATTTACTCCATAAATTAAAACTAGGATTTCTTCTTCTAGTTTTTGATCCCCTTCTACTATAGAAAAGGGTAAAAATTCTTCTCAAAATTCTGAGAAAGAAGATGAAATTAAATATATAAAAATTAAAAATAACATCGCCAAACCATAGTATAAAACAGAATGGGTTGATCCCACTGATGCTGTTTATGCTTCTGATGCTAGTTTTGGTACTCATTCTCTGAATGTTATAACCTTAACAAATAATGATAATCCTTCCATCGATCCTAATTATTAGGACTGGACTCAGGACAAAATTGTTCAAAAAATTATAGTATAGGCTTATGTTGAAGAAGTTCAATTTAAAGCCTGGTTTGAAAAGAATTATACCATTGATCAACGGTATAAATTCAAAGATAAATACTATGCTCATCTCAAAGAGATAAATAAAATTAAATGGTTTGATAAATAGTTTATTAAGAACTATATCAACCAAGAACTCACTAGCATAAATATGCTAGAAGAGGGTTATAAAAATTGGGTCACCGACACGGGTAAACATATTCGTGCTTTATATCCACCAAATGAATCTCTAAATTTTTTGGTTAACTCCAAAAAAATGGATGCTATTTCCTTTATTCGAATTATCAATCATAAGGAAGAACAAATAAAAGAGCTTCAGAAAATCGTGAAGCAAAACAACTATACTAATGCTTACATTCTAACCATGGGATCTCAATTGGTTAGAATGGAAACTGCCCTTGATGAAATTTTTCACAAGGTCAACTATATCCTCAAATTACCTAAAACTATATCAAAATCTTCTACTTCTAAACCAGTAAGCAATATACCAGTAAAACCAACTAGTGATACTAGCGGTTTTAATTATCCTCTCCAGAAGTAACTGAGAAAGACATTAAAAACTTAATTGAGAAGCTTCAGGCCACTACCTTGAGTGAAAAATCTTCCACTAAGGATAAGTGTGAAAGTTCCTCTCAGAATTCTAATAATACTGTTGCACTACTTGACGAAAATTCTTCCGTAGCTGATGTTTCAGATATTGAATCCAGTAAGAATTATTCTCAGTATTCTGACGATCATTTAGATCCTACTCAGATACATGTTATTCAAAATTCTTTTAAAAATAAAGATACTACTATAAATCAAGCTTCCAGTATGATTCTGCCCATTCAGCAGGAACACAAGAAGCCTAATCTTCAAAAATATTATTACAAACGTCCAACACCAATGGATATATTATATGAAGAGAATGATAATATTATTCAAAACAATTATAGCGGAGGAAACATCTATGAATGGAATATAGATGGATGTTCTGATAAACAGATTTGTGATCAAATACAACGTATGCTTATGTTTGCTATGGTTTGTCATACAAATAATAACACAGATAAAGTTATTGCTAGTTTTATTACTTGCTATTTTACCGGTGTCGTAAAAGGCTGGTGGGATCATTGTCTATTACATGAGCAGAAAGCCGATATTGCTAATGCTGTAAAAATTAAAAATAATAAAAAATCTAAAGATAGTGTTATGACTTTGATCAGCAATATTTGTGATCACTTTACGGATTTAGTCTCTGACAATGGTGAACGTACCAGGACTTTACTTCAAAATCTCCGTAGTCCTACTCTCACTCATTTTAGATGGTATAAAGATACCTTTCTAAATTGAGTAATGCAATTAAGTGATGCAAATAATGCACACTGGAAATCCAAATTCATTGATGGTCTACCTAATCTGTTTGCAAAAAAGGTTAGACAGCAAATATGCAATAACAATGATGGAATCATACCATACAGTGATTTTACTTATGGTAATTTGGTCAATACATGTATATAAGAAAGGTTATCCCTTTGTAATGACCTTAAATTAAGAAATCAATTGAAATCTCAAAGATTATCAGAGAGAAAATAATTGAAAGAATTTTGTAGCCAATTCGCTATGGAAACTATTAAACCTCCTTCCGGTAATAAAAAAATTCTCTAAAGAAAAATCTTACAAAAAGAAGAGTTATTCTTCTAAGAGGAGTTATCCTAAAGATTTTTCCAATGAAAGAAAGAGATTCCCTCTCAAAAAATACTAGTTCGAATAAAAAAGTTAAATGCTTTAAATGTGGCAAGTTAGGCCATTATTCGAACAGATGTAATACCAAACAAAAGATCGATATGATCGAAGATGAAGGTTTGAAAAAGACTCTACTAAAGATCATGATCAATTCGGATTATGAATCTGATTCATCTAGCGATGAGTCTATTAAATCTGCTACTGATTGTGATTGCAAAGCATGTACCATAAACAGTAAAGCTGACTATTATAAACCTGTAATCATAATGAATGGCCTTTCTATTAATGTATTAACCAGTCAAGATAAAAAAGAAATCCTAGAATCATTTTTGACTGATATAATTAGTCAAAACGTGAAAGCAAAAATTATTAAGATTTTGCAGATGATACTAGAGAAACTACTTTTATACAATGACAGAAGTCTTAGCCCAAAGAAATGAAAATAATCCTAAGACAGTATCTATAAACGATCTTCAAAGGGAATTAAAAACTTTGAAGAATAAAATCAAAGAGTTAAAGGGTAACAATGAAATAACTCAGCAAAGACTTGCTCTCATTGAATAGGATGTTAAATCCTACAATGAGATTATTCTCAATAAAGAAATGACTTGTCATTCTTAACTTATTAATAGTGATAACAAGAATGATGATAACATTTTCGATCAACAGATTCAATCTGTTGTTATAAAAGATAAAGAAAAATCTATTGATCATTCCTTTTTATCAAAGATAGATCTTTTTATTATCCATAAATGTTATATAAAAATTGATCTAAATATAAACAATGAATCATTAATTTATAACCTTATTGCTCTTGTTGACAGCGATAATGATCTGAACTGTATAAAAAAAGGTATTATTCCATTAAAATATTGCGAACGCACTACTCAGACTTTGCGTGTTGCCAATAACAAAACTCTTATAACACCTTTTAAGGTTACAGATGCTCATATCTGTAAAAATGATGCATGTATTCCCTTACACTTCATTGTTGTAAAAGAAATATCATAACATGTTATTCTAGGAACTCCTTTTCTAGAAAAACTTATGCCTATAAAGTAAATAAATAAACAAGGAATTTCCACTTGTTACAAGGGAAATAATATTACCTTTAATTTTATCACTAATCTTGTGGTAAAATTTTTTAATGAAATAAAAGAAGTTGAAATCAGATAAACTTTATCAAAGAAGAAAATTTTCAGCTATTTATTAAAGAACAGCTTAAAATATGAAATAAAAAATAAAATAAAACAAGTTAATGATGAATTTGTTCGTCAAAATTGTAGCAATATTCCAAATACTTTTTGGGGTAGAAAGCAACATATTGTCTCTCTTCCATATGAAGAATCCTTCAATGAGAGAGATGTTTCGACAAAGGCTTGACCTTGTCAAATGAACAATAATTACCTTGAATTATGCAAAAAAGAGATCAATGATCTTCTTGATAAAAAATTAATTCGAAAATCCTATTCTCCATGGAGTTGTACAACATTTTATGTTAATAATAATATTGAAAAGGAAAGAGGTGGTCCACGGTTAGTTATTAACTATAAACCTCTTAACAAAGTCCTTAAATGGATACGATATCCTATTCCTAATAAAAGAGACTTGCTTAACAGGTTTGCTAATGCAAAAATCTTTTCTAAATTTGATCTAAAGTCAGGATACTGGCTGATTCAAATTAAAGAAAAGGATAAATATAAAACTGCATTCACAGTTCCATTTGGACACTATGAATGGAATGTTATGCCATTTGGTCTTAAAAATGCGCCTCCATAATTTCAGAATATTATGAATGAGATATTTATTCAAAATTATACTTTTATACTCTCTTATATTGATGACATACTTATATTCTCTAATACCATTGAAGAACATTTTAAGCATTTAAATATTTTTAAATATTTGGCTATAAAAATGGTCTTGTTATTTCTGCCCCAAAAATGAAATTATTCCAGACAAAAATAAGATTTCTTGGTCATAACATTATTAATAACACTATTATACCCATTGACAGGAGTATCGAATTTGCTTCAAAAAATTTTGATAAAATTACTGACATTAAGCAACATCAGAGATTTCTGGGAGCTCTTGATTATGTTTTTAGTTTTTATAAAAATATTGCTATGGATACAAAAATTCTATATCAAAGATTGAAATAAAAACCCTACTCCTTGGAGTATCAATCACACTAAAGCTGTTCAGCTTATTAAGCAAAAGGTTAAATGCCTACCTTGCTTACACCTTTCCAACCCAGACTGGTCAAAAGTTGTTGAAACAGATGCCAGTAATATTGGTTATGGTGGTATACTCAAACAAATTGATCCCAATAACAAAAATTATGCTATCCTTGTTAGATACCATTCTGGTAAATGGGATAATACTCAAATTAATTACTCTATGATAAAGAAAGAACTTCTTTCTATTATCAAATGTATTCATAAATTTCAAGATGACTTATTAAATAAAAAAATTTTACTTCATATATAGACTGCAGTTCTGCAAAATCTATATTATAAAAGGATGTTAAGAATCTTGCTTTTAAGCAAATTTTTGCTAGATGGCAAGCTGAACTTGCTATATTTGATTTTGACATTGAATTATTAATGGCAAAAATAATTCTTTTCCTGATTTTCTAACACATAAATTTTTGCAGCAAAATGTCAACTAGCTCTCGAGGCAGAGGCAAGTCCAAAGGGACGTTACGTCCCCAGGACTCTTTTGGTTTTCAAAAGGTCATCGGCCGAAAGCCACCACCCACTAAAGCTGAATCCAGCTCAAATATCAGGGGAAAGCAGACAGCAATTTCTGCTGATGCTAATACTATTTCTTACAAAAAAGCAATGGAAGTTGAGTCCATCTTCTTTGAAAAATTATATTTTGAGAAAATTATCAAACTTAAAAATTGTGATATTCCTCTTATGAAGGATCTAAGAAAATTTCATAAAAGATATCTTGATAACAGTTTTATTCCAGTTATGGGTAAACCTGTGAATATTTATGAGGGTATTCTGTTTACCATAAAATCTATTACAGTTGAGCATTTTGCTAAACCGAACTCTTTGGAGACGGCTTACAGCAAGGTAATCATCAAAAATATTCTTACACCACAAACTTGGGGGCTTCATCCTAACAGAGAACGACAGCTTTCCAAGGATAAGGTGGTTGTCTGTAGTTATAATTATTGGGATTATATCCAGGCATTTTATAACTTTCTATACTATAAAAATTCCCAGAGAACCGATTCGTGGTTTATTCGTATTGTCCTTAAATTCTTCAGAACAAAATACCCTCCTGGTTTTTCAATTGGTGGTTAAAGCTGGGAGCAACTCTGGACATTTTTCCCTCTACTATTCAAGAACAATTCTCACAATGGATATTATCCTATCTTTGATGCCAAGATGATCATCTTTTTAGGGGAGAGAGTACATCTATTTCTATATACAATTCCAGATTTCATATATATTTTGTTGGACAGTTGACTGTGAACTTAATTCTAACAATATTTCCATCTTGTCACGAAAGTTCCTTGTGAAATGGTGGCAAAGGATTGATGAAAAAGAAAAAATGATGGACGTTATGGCATCCATCAAGGGTAATGAGAATAAAATTGACAAACGTGTCCAAAATAAACTATTCAGTGATAATACAATCACCAAACTGAAGGATTCCCTAATCAAGAAGAATCTTAGAATATCAGCAGAAGAATTAAAGAAGAAGTGCCTTCAATTCTTGAAAGCACAATTTGATGTCAATTTCGACATGGACATTTCCAGCACTGTTTCTGATACGAACCTGGATGACATGTCTGCTAATAATTTTTATCAGGCAATTATTTATCCCATTAATGACGACAAATTATGATTGATGTAATTTGGCCCCATTCTCCTTTTATCATATGCTATGAGGATGACTTTTGCAACTTTTTGTTAGTGGGTTATCCACTCAACTGTTGCATGTTGGGAATTGCACCAGTCTATTTGACAGTATCCTTCTTTACTCAGTGGACGTCCTTATCACTTTACTTTTCCAAAAGCTAAAAGTGAATCATTGCCGACAGCTTATGGTGGAAGACAGGTGGCAATTATTTTTCCTGAGTGCGATGGCTGTTGGCCTTTCTGGATGCTTCGTTCTGAAGCTTTTTATTGTATAAATAGGGGGAGTCCCTCAGAGTATAGGGTGTGCAATTTTCTAGTTCTTGTAATCTTTTCTTTTTTCAACTCTCTCTTGTAACCTATAGCGATCACTTAGTATCGTTATTATTAATAATATCTTCCAGTATTTCGTCCAAACGATCTTCTACTCACAGCTCTGAATATATATATATATATATATATATATATATATATATATATATAAGATTATTAGTTTATATTAATAAGCTAGTGGTTATGTATATATTGTAAATAAGTTGGTATATAATATATATGAGATTTATATATACAAAGTACTAGTTAATATTAGTTAGCATTATTTCTATATTACCTTGGGGTACACTAAGGTAATGAGAATGAACTATCTTGGATACGGTTATTAAATATCAAGGGGTATGTTAGTATAAAGTTTAGTATATTATTGTTATAAGTTTTAATACATATTAATACATATTAATGTATAGTGAGGTGTATGGGTAGTAGTTATAAATTAGATATTGAATTACCTTGAGATACCAAGGTAAATGTCAAGGTATTTGATTTTACTTAAGGTATTGGGTTTGCACATCAAGATATTTGGTTCAAAGCCAAGGTATCCACTTTGTATTAGTTTAGTTAGGAGTTTTATATATTTTGTCTTGTATATACATATTGTAATACTTTTATATATAATAAATTGTGTATCATATGATACGGTATCTTGTTGGTTTTCGAGTATCCTAGTATAGCTAGTATGGCCTAGTTACATAGTGTATGGACCCAATATCCTAAAAATGGACTCATACAACCTAGAAATAGCTAGTTTGACCAAGTTTGATTAGTTTGACTTCAAGTTGACCTAGTTTGACTATTTTGATTTAAAAGTGGTTTTATGACCTAGAAGTTGACTAGTTTAACTCTTTTTTTTCCAAAACCTTGTATTGATATAATATTCCATATTTAGGTCTTCGAGGCATCGTACTGGACATCTTTGATACTGTTCCCCAGATTTCAGGCAAGTATATTTTTTGATAGTTTCTCATTTATGATATCCTCTATGTCTCTTGTATTTATTATAGATATCCTTGATTTCTTGACACGATGGTTACACAGATTGGTATATCTGGATCTCGTTATGAGATGTTATTCCTTGGTATTTATGGTGTATCTTGTGAAAGCCTTATTTTCTTATACAAATAGAGATATTGGTTCATAAGAAGAGTAGCGCTCTTCTTGTGGAAACCCGTGTCATAACGTACCATGGTTGGATCTACTATACTAGTCGGGGCGGGGAGTATGTAGTGTAGATATGTGATCATACCCTCCTTGTGTATGTCTTGTTCCCTGAATAGTATTAATCATACACCGTACGTATGATTAACCAGGCCATAAAATTGTGTAAGTTCCCAAGCCGATCACATGTTAAAGCTGGTACTCACTCACTTAGTAGTAGTATTTCTTGTTCATTCCTATGATGCTCATTATTGTATTTATTTCCAGTATTCCTTTATTGCATATCTCTTGTACCTGTATATTGTATCTTGTATATTCGCTCTATTTACTGTTACATAGTTTATATCATGTATTAGATTGTTGTTAGAGATGTACTTTGCTCCTTTCCTGACTGGATATATTTTTCCCAGATGACACTGAAGTGTGGTACCCCACTTACTACAGGCCTCAGGATGTCGTAGGCTTAGAGCTAGAGACCTTGGCTCAGGAGGGTCTCATCCCGACTGAGAAAAATGACCCAGGACTTATAGCACAGTAGTTAGATCTTTTGTACTAGATTTGTCTCCATCTCAGCTATTAGTATTTCTTTGACTCATTGGATATTATTTGTCTTGTGAGCTGTATTTGTGACTCTTCTGTTCTTTTATCATATTCGTGTGATTGTTCTATCTTATAGATCTGTGATCGAGTATTCATATTCATATTACATTGGTGGCATTATTATATCTTATTTGTTAGATTGATAGTTAACCCAAACAATGTTTTACCGCCGATGCTCTGGTATAGGCTGGGCATTGTTCACTACTCGTGCCCCTACATCGGGTGCGGGTTATGACATATTTTTTGTGGTGGCTCATACAGGTCTTCGAGGTCACAATTAGTACGATTCGTAGGGGTGCTCTTATTTGAGTACTATTACGAGCCTATTTCAGGATATAGGATATAGGCTATAGGCTGAGAATACTCAGTCACATCTAGGAAAAACTCTATTAATTTATTTCAACTGTTCTTCCTTGATATTAATATTTGATCTTTAAACTGCCCTTCTTTGAATGCATTGCATCATGTGCCATATTGATTATTTCCTTTCGTTTTGCCTCATGATGCTGCCTAAGACTATATCATAGCTGAGGGGAGCATTTTTTAAGAGATCTACGACTTTCTATGGGCCTACACCAGTCACTTCTTCGGTGATTAGCGTATCAACTGCGTTCAAGGGTCCACCTCCAGCTCAGAGGACTAATCTGGCTGTATCTGATGGACTTCCACCTTCACCTTCCGTGCCGATAGATGAGACTCAGGTGTTCGCATTATTTTGCGAGATGATGGAGGCTCAAAGGGCCCAGTCTGAGGTACACCAGAGGCGGACAGACGTGTTGCGTTAGGGAATTGAGAGTTCTCATCATCTAGCCCTTGCTACAGTAGAGAGAGGAGTTCCAGTCCAGCATCAGGTTGTTACGAAGGTTGCCCAGCTCTGGCCAGGTAATATTCAGGACTTCAAGAAGCTGGAACCTTGGGCCTTCAAGGGGACTGAGGGCATCGTCTACACTGATGATTAGCTCAAGGATATTAAGAATCTCATGAAGGTGTCATATCTTACTGAGGATCTGAAGGTTGAGGCAATAGAACTTTATCTGTTCGACATCGTCCGTACTTGGTTCAAGAATAAGCCACTTCTTACTGATGCAGGACAATCTTGGGAGGTGTTCAAGGACCTCTTTAAGAAGTAGTTCTTTGCTCGAACGAACAGGTTAGACTTAGGAAGGCAGTTTGAGAGTCTTACTCAGGGGAGCATATCCGTGGAGGAGTATGCCACAGAGTTTGGTAGGCTGAGCCAATTTGCGGAGTATTTGGTTAGGGAGCCAGAGGTTCAAGCTATCTGTTTCTGTGAGGGACTGAACTGGGAAGTGAAGATCCTCATTCCATCTTTCTATGAGACCTATTCGGAGATACTTGTGGAGGCACACAAAGTTGAGCGGGAGTTGGGTTTGAAACCCAAGAGAGATCGCGATTCTTTTCTAGGGGCTAATAGCAGCATAGTGACTGCTAAGTGTCCTCATTTCCAGTCCAGGCTTTTTCAGTAGCCGCAACAGCACCAAACTCCAGCTAGGGCACCATTTTATCAGGTATCACAGCAGCAGAGATAGTCACAACAAGCTTTCTGCCACTACTGCAAGAAGCCCGGCCACTTCTAGAAAGTTTACAAGAAGAGGTTGAAAGTTTGTTTGAATTGTGGTATCGAGGGGCATCATCTAAGAGATATCCTTCCAACCCTCACCGTAAAATTCAGGGAGCAGCTCCAGCTCCAGGGACACAGATGAGGCCACCTGGAGTATAGCCGAGGGGACCGTCGCTTTTGACCCAGCAGCATCGTTATGCCCAGCACCAGCATTAGGGAGGTGCACGTCAGGGAAGACCTTTTGTCATGACAGTAGAGAAGGTCGAGCCCACCGGAGAAGTCATCGCAGGTTCTATTCTTCTTAATTTTATTCAGCTTTAATTTTATTTGATAGTAGTATAGAAGCATAAAAAATATGCTGGGAAATCATACGCGTAAAACCCTCAACATGCAAGAAGTCCGCGTAAAACAGAGCTCCAGTACTGGGTGGCGTGAAACATGATTCCAGAACCATCGGCGTACAGCAGAGCTTCAACGCTAATTCAGCGTAAATATAGCTCCAGAAAAATACGCGTAATACAGTATTTCCAGACTGCTTCGGCGTAAAAAGGTTGCTACATCGCTGTCTGCTTTTAATACAGAGGGAAGTTGTACGAGAATCTTTTCGTATTTCTCGAATGAACCTGTCAGTTGAAGCAGTGAACCTGACTCCTGACAAAGAGTACTGCACTTAGATCGAGAGGACGGCTGTTATGACTATTCTGCACAGAGCCCCAAACTGTCGTTTAGTAACACAATCCTTGATATAAGACGTCATTTACGCATCCAAGGGATATGCTGCCTATTTTACACAGGCAAAGATGAGCCTTTACGCTCAGGGAGAGACGAAACCAACTGCCACGTCAAAAGCTGTTCTTCATACAGAACTCGAGGCACGTCTCTGTAGTTAATGTACGAGATGGGGGCAGATCTCTGCATTTAATGCATGAGATTTGGTTCTACTTTCAAAGACTGGATGAGCTATAATTAGGACTAATATGTCCATATCACCATCCCCGTACATTACGCCAACCAGGCTACTTTCAGCTATAGGATCACGCTGTACGCTATCTCCTTCAAATATGCCAACTCAGGCTATATTTGCAAAGCGTCAAGCTTCACGCAGAACTTGGCTTCTACGCCAACATGACAGCTACTTGGCTTCTACGCCAACATGACAGCTACTTGGCTTCTACGCCAACTTGACAACTATTCGGCTTCTACACTACTAGGCTTTTACGCCACCAGAACAGCTATTTGGCTTTTATGCTAATGAGACAGTTATTTGGCTTTTATGCCAACTATCTCTACGCGAGGGACAGTTATCTATGTGGCTTGCATGCCGTGATCTTCGATGAGCCATTATACTCATTACCTCATAATAGGACATACGTCACACGCCAATTCAAGAGATCATTCATACGTGGGTAGCAGTTATTATAACCGCCGCGTAAAAGGTGCAGCTCTCTCCACTGTTCGGTTTCTACGTCGATGGTAGCTGAACTCTATAAATGGAGACCTCCGACTACGGAGGTCCAAGGTCGGGAAAAAAGGGTCGAAACGGTGGTCCAAGGTCGAAAAGGAGAGACAAAGGGGGAGAAGGGTCAAAGATTTTTTAAATTCAAGAGAGCACATATAGAGAGCTTTGGCAACGAGAGTTTAATCCCCCCTGCAGTCTTTGAAGCTTCTTTTTTGTCTTCTACAGCAATTCTTCGTCATCGTGTGGTCCAAGGGATAAAGTGATCGACCGCAGATCAGACTCCTATAGCAATATTTCCCCAGAATCAAATTTTTGTACTTAACATCCTCGTATAGGATTAATTGTACTTCTTTTTCTTGTTTGTAAACCAAAGAAAGGGTTTCGTATAAACCTAGTTTTAATTTCTTTTATTTATTATCAAACACAAGATGGCGACTCTGCTGGGGACTACTTTCTCATCTGACAAGAAAGTCATTGCTCAACACGATGCTGTATCCGTAGGATCAACGAAGAAGACCTTGGTCATCCAATTCGACCAATCATCTTACGAAGACATGCTTCGAGCAGGGGGTAGCTCTCATTCCCTCTCTGTCCAAGACAACCGAAAATTGCGTAAAGTATGGGTGCCCCGGACATCCTCTACCATTCCTGCAGACTCTCTCTCTCTCTCTCTCCGACCAACAAGGTTGTAGCATCTCAACCTGTGTGCTCCGCATGTAAAACTTTGTCTCCCGTCTGTGACGTGCCAGACAAAGCTTCTGGCAATACCTCAGGGCCAATCCAGAAGTCTACTCTGCGCCCTGTACGTAAAACTTTGTCTCCCGTCTATGACTTGGCAGACTAGGCTTCTGGAAATGCCTCAGGGCCAATCCAGAAGTCTACTCCACGCCCTGCGCATAAAATTTTGTCTCCCGTCTGTGACGTAGTAGACGAAGCTTCTGGCAATGCCTCAGTGCCAATCCAGAAGTCTACTCCGTACCCTGCGCATAAAATTCAGTCTCCCGTCTGTGACGTGGCAGACAAAATTTCTAATAAGGCCTCAGCGCCAATTCAGAAATTCTAAAAGTGCCTCGCGTGTAAAAATACATCGCACCTCTACAATGAGGCAGATGGTCCTTGCAATCGCCGCAAGGAAAAACAAGTGGCGGATTTCTCGACCTCTCGGCTTTTACGCCATCAAGAGAAGAATCTGCCCGCTTTTTAGATTACGCGGAATGCTGATGGCCGATTGAGGACTTCCTCAGTTTTACGCCAACCTGTGCAAAGTTCCAGACTACACCAGGACAAGCCTTTCAACGTAAAAAAGGTCCAGTTTGTGGATAGATACGCTCCTCATGGATCATGTGCTACTCACATGGCTGAACTGTTGTATTCGTATGGCAGGGAGAGAGTTACGATTCCCAATATCCACAATCCAACTGATGTAAAAAGACAGAATAAGCCTTCTTTTTCTTCTGCTGTTAATACTTCTGACTTGCGTAATCTCTTGATCCAGAAGCGCAAAGATAGGGGACCTTCTAACATGTCTATTACACCCCCTAGGGAGCATTGTTGTAATAGTCCTAAAGTTGTGGTTAACTATTGCTGTTTTAAGGCAAAACGGTCAGTTTATGACCCGTTGAACTACTCTTTGTCCTTACAGAAAGAAGACCCTACATTCGCATCAGTGAACATGGCTTCACACGTTCCTAGAGGAAGTTCAAATTCAAGACGGCATACCTCTAGAACTCCAAGCCAAAGGAGATTCAACAGACTCCTTGAGAACATTGAAGCTGGGGTGTTTCGAAACACCCGTTCGAGGTTACGACAACCGGCTTCATATTCTTCTGATTCCGACACTGGGGGTTGCTAGTTTTTCGAATCGGATGCTGAAAGTATAGAATCGATCTCTACAGAGACCTATACTAACCCTTCAATGGCATCCAGAGAAATGGGAATCTATGCCGTTGGAGATGAACACGAAGAGGCTTCCCCATCAGGAAGTACTGAGCAACGCATCGCTGTATTGGAGACATCACTGAAAGAGATGCATTCCATGATGGAGAATATGCACCAGATGATGCTGACTCAACATACAGTTGCTATATTTCAAGCATCGGTCCCTCTGACTCAAACACGTGTGGGGGTGGACTTACCTCCGTCCAAGGCAAACCAGGAGCCTGTCCTAATTCAAGAGTCAGCTGCTCCTCTACTACCTAACTCAGAGAATGTATTGCCTCCTATTGGAGTTACAATACAACCGACCTCTCACCACTCTACGGTCTATTTACCAGCTGAAGATCCGATGCAGGCAGTGCGGGAATTGAAAGCCTAATTTGATGCCTTGAAGCATAAGGATCAGCTCAAGAAATTGGGAATCAACCAACCATATCCAGCTATCTGGGACGAGATCCCTTTCCCACCTAAATACAAACCACAGGCTATGATTTTGTTTGAGGGAAAGATGTCATCGAGCCAGTACATTAACTACTTCAGCATGATGACGGTGTTGTTGCAAGGGAATGGCGCCCTTCTCACTCGAGTGTTTAAAGGCTGTCTCTCTGGAGTGGCTTATCAGTGGTACCGTAGTCTTGCAGACAACTGCATTACTTCTTTTGAAGATTTCAAGACTCTGTTCTTCGCACGATTCTAAGAAGGAGGGATGGACATGTCTATGTCCTCTCTCATTGAAGTAAAGCAGAAGGAGAAAGAGAACGTTCGCACTTTCATCGAACATTTTCGTCAGGCCACTTTGCAAATGCCTTCCGGAGTTCCAGATTCGGCATTGGTGGACATTTGCAGGAAGAACCTTCTTCCACTGATCTCGGTATTCACAGGACCATATCAGTTCCATGATTGGACCTCGTTTATCATCTCAGCGGTAGCCGCTGAAGACAACAGTCGAAAGGCGCGTGACAATGGAATCATGATCTCAACCTCTGATAGAGGGTAGAGGTCATCCTCCAATAGTGACCATCCTCGTGGTTCTAAAAGAAAAGAAGTTCTGGCAATCAATATGTCCATGCAAAATACTCCGGCAACCACACAGACGAAACCTGGGACTTCCAGGCCCATTGAAGAATACTCTTTTGACGACGATGATATTCCGAGCATATTCGATTGTCTAATCAAAAGCGGCAAGCTTACCCTCCCCGAGGTAAAGTGGCCTAATGAAGTCGGCAGTACCAATAACCCGAAGTACTATATTTTCCATAGGTACATACACCACACCACAAAGGCGTGTTATGTACTAAAGAGAAAAATCCAGGAGTTGATCGACGCTAAGTCCATCACTCTGCGCAATAGCGAGAAGACGGTCACCGCCAACATGATCTCTCTCCAATTCGGCAATCTGCCTCCTCAAGAAGTTCCGGATGGGGTTGTACCTATTTCCTGGACGATGATGAACATTGTTAATCTCCCTCCGGACAGGGGTCAAAATCATGACCTGGTACCCCTAACTACCCAGCGTGGTGAGATTATGTGGGTTCATCCTGATCTGGTATCAGAGATTGAGGAAGAGACACAAGCTGCTAAGGCTAAATCTAAAAAGAACTCAAGACGTAAACCATGCAATATGGTTGCGATATCCTCAACATCAGAAGAAGAGGCTTTGGCTACCGGAACCCGCTCAGGAAAAGCCTATCCCAAGGACTATGGAGGAAATCAGGAAGATGCAACGGCAGACACTTCAGCTGCCAAACTTCCAAAGCCTGAACGTGCCATACCAGAGGCAGGTCCTTCTAGACCAACTTCGAAGGACAAGGGCAAGCAAAAAGAAGTGCGTTTTGATAAACCTTTGAAGAATATTCAAAACAAAGGTTTAGAAAAACTATATAACTTCGACATCCTGGCCCAATTAGCTAATACTCCGGCCAGACTGTCCATTTTTGAGCTACTCAGGCTTTCCAAAGACACTCGTCAAGCCTTGAGTGAAGCGTTAATGCAGGAGGATGTATGCTTGACTCAGCTCAAGTCCCCTGATAAAGAACCTGTGGCATACCCTAAATGCCATAGTATGATGGAGGTGGTCCCTAATATCACTTTCACTCAAGAGGACATGCTGTTGAAACATAACAAACATGATAGGCCCCTCTATTACACCGGATATGTCGGTTCCATGGAGGTAGACCGGATTCACATAGATCCGGGATCATCGATCAGTATCATCCCTCATAGTCTGCTCAGACCACTGAGGATTCTACAAGTGAACTGGCTTACACCACCACTATAATTGTGGGCTTTAACGCCAGGAAAAGTAAGCATTGGGGAAGATTTGTCTGAGGATCCAGATTGGGGACCTTAGATCAGTGGCTACATGCTACGTCATCGATTCGGAGGTATCCTACAACATTCTGCTGGGCAGACCATGGATCCACGATCACAACATTGTTCCTTCGACTCTACATCAATGCTTCAAATATGTAGATGCCCAAGGAACAGTAAAAATAGAGTTTGCTAACCTTAACCCGTTCAAGAGAGTAGAATCCTACTATTCCGATGCCATGATGTACACCCAAGACTACATGAAAGAGGTGTCAGGCAAGACAGAGGAGGAATCCCACCGGAAGCCGGAAGAACCCTCTACGGAGCAACCCCTGTCGATCTAGGTGAAAGAGCGGAGTACCCGTCCGAAAGTTATGGAACCCATGGCTATCCACTTGAACAGAACCAAATCGGGAAAAGAAAGTGATCCCCTAGTGATCACTTTGAACCAGAATCCTCCACCTTTGGTCATCAACCTCAGGCGCAACAAGCAGCCGACTGATGTAAATACAACCGAGAAAGTGGTTTCTAACGATAATAAAGATTCTCTTTTCCAATATACCGACGCTCAAATTCCAAATCAGGAATCCTCTCCCCATAACGATACAGAACCTATAACACAAAAATTCTTGGAAGCTATAGAATCCTATCATCCATATGTATGGGAAGTGGCATCAACATCTAATGTTATCACGACATACGGGCCATATAAAGATTCTATCTTTATTATCCCATCTACTCGCAGCAATCAGCATCCAATAGTCTTTGGTCACATGCGCAATAGACCGATTGTACAAGAAGACTCCCACGAGTTTGATGCTGGAAAAATGTAAGTTCACAGATATAGCCCACAAGCTTTGAAAATTATACAAAGTATGGGTTATGATATGAAGTCAGAACCAGGCCTCAACTATGGGAAAGGCAGGCGAATGCCATTGCGTGGTGATCCCTACTGTCAACGAACTCATTTTGGGCTAGGGTATACCACTTCCTTTGTAACTTCTGAGTCAAATAAGGATATCTTTTCCTCTTCCCAAGATGGCTCGTCGTCCTCCGGCTCATATACTAATCTCGAACAAGCATCATCAGTAAATACGGTATTGACAGATTCTCTCAAAGCAGACGAACAAGAATCTAAACCGTTTGAAAATGACTCCTGGGCACAGCAAATGGATACACAATGGAAACTTCGATTCGAGCAGAGAGAACCACCCACTGAAGATAAAGTTATCTAAATCGATGTTGGGGATAAACTTTCACCAAAACCGATATTTATCAGTAACTAACTTTTCGAATAAGAGAGGGAAGAAATAATCCAGCTGATAAAAGAATATATCGATGTCTTTGCATGGAATTATGAGGATATGCCAGGACTTGATCCGAAAGTGGCTACTCATAAACTCAACATACTGCCCAATTCGAAGCCGGTGAAACAACACCAACGCCGGTTCCGCCCGGATATGATGGATGCCATAGAAGCTAAAATCAAGAAATTGATAACTTATGGGTTCATCTGGGAAGAACAATATCCTGAATGGGTCACCAATGTTGTCCAAGTCATGAAGAAAAGTGAAAAAGTGCGTATTTGCATCAATTTTCGAGATCTGAATACAGCATGTCCTAAAGATGAGTTCCCTCTTCCCATTACAGACGTCATGATCGATAATACATACGGTTTTGAGCGCATGTCTTTCATGGACGGATTCTCAAGATATAATCAGATTAAGATGAATCCTGAAGATGAGAAGCGTACTACCTTCCGGACACCATTTGGGGTATATTGCTATACGGTTATGCCTTTCGGATTGAAGAATGTCGGGGCTACGTATCAAAGAGCCATAAGTAACATATTCCATGAGTACTTACGCAAAACGGTGGAATATTACATGGATGATATTGCTGTCAAAAGCTGCCTCAAGGATAATCACATCCAAGACTTGAAGACAGTATTCGAGTTAATGCGACAATATCAACTCAAAATGAATCGTACAAAGTCCTTTCTTGGTGTATCCAGTGGCAAATTCCTGGGATTTGTTATTACCGCTAAAGGCATTCAAGTGGACCCTGATAAAGTGAAGGCCATCTTAGAAATGCGACCACCCCGTAATCTGAGGGAACTCAGGGGATTTCAAGGTCGTCTGGCTTATATTAGGAGATTCATATCCAACCTCTCTGGGAGATGTCAGCCTTTTTCTCGCCTGATGAAGAAAGGTGTGTCATTCATATGGGATAAAGCCTGTCAGCAAGTATTTAATGATATCAAATGCTACCTCACTAATCCTCCAGTTCTGGTGCCTTCCATCATAGGAAGACCATTTTTGTTGTATGTTCGAGCAATGGATCATTCTTTAGGGGCTCTCCTTGCACAGAAGAACAATGAGGGTCATGAGCAGGCTATCTACTATTTAAGCAGTATGATGGTCGGAGCTGAACACCGGTATAATCTAGTGGAAAAAGAATGCTTGGCCCTAATATTCGCCATTCAAAAGACGTAACATTACGTCACAGGCCAAACTATTCAAATCATCTCTAGAATCAATCCTCTTCGGGTACTGATGAATAAGCCAAGTGTTCTTAATTCTCGACTCGCGACTTGGGCGATGTTATTAACACCGTATGATATGGTGTATGTCCATCAGAAGTCCATCAAAGGCCAAGCCTTGGCTGATTTCCTAGCTGCTCATCCAATTTCGGAAACCTCTAAACTATACGAGGACATTCTCGACGAAGTTGCAGAATGTAATTCTGCAATGGAAGGTGATACATGGCAGTTATTCTTCGATGGTGCCTCCAGAACTGGTCCCAGGGGAAACGTGGTTTCAGGAGTAAGAATTATCCTGGTTGCTCCTGATAAAATCGTCATCTATCGAGCATATTCTCTTAGCGAACCCTTCTCTAATAATGTAGCAGAGTATAACGCTCTACTAATCGGGCTCCAAGTCGCTAAAGAATTAAATGTGGAATACCTGGAAGCATTTGGTGTTTCTCTGCTGATCGTCAATCAAGTCAGAGGAACATATGAAGTCCGTAATCCATACCTCATTCCTTATCACCAAGCAACGATCGAGATAGCCATGTCTTTCAAAGGGTTCTTCCTAGAGCACGTGCCCCGATCTCAAAATTTGGAAGCTGATGCCCTGGCCAGTCTAGCTGCAGATCTATCTATTCCTATAAGGAGGCAGAATTTGGTGATGCTTCTTAATAGAGATCTATTCTGTGTGAAGAATAACTTTTACATAGAACGCAGCTACGCTGTAAACACGGTTCCTCCTAAGAGAGACTGGATAAGTCCCTTTATAGACTTCGTGTCATATAGAATCTTGCCAGAGGATCCTAAAGAAGCAATATCCATCAAAAGACGATCATTACGCTTCTATTTTGATGCATCTTCACAATGTCTATATCACCGAACATACGATGGACTGCTATTATGATGTCTCTCCAATGATGATGCAAAGCGGGTTATCCGTAAAGCTTACGACGGTGTATGTGGAGCACATCAACCCGGTCCTAAGTTACAGGATCGTATTAGGAGGATGGGCTACTACTGGCCTACTATGATCGTAGATACAGTAAAATATGCAAGACAATACAAAGCCTGTCAAGTTCATACAGATTTTATATATCAGCCTTCTGAATATTTACATCCTACGATTGCATCGTGGCCTTTTGAAGCATGGGGTATGGATATCATTGGTCATATTCACCCGTCTTCTTCTAGAGGACATCGGTTCATATTGGCCATCACGGATTATTTCTCCAAATGGGCATAGGCGATCCCTCTTGCTTAGGTAAAGACATCCAACGTGATCAGCTTTATCAAGCATCATGTCATTTATCGCTTTGGGATACCCCAAAGGATAATTCATGACAATGGGCCTCAATTCATCAGCCAGGTATTTCACAGATTTTACGATAAGAATCGGATACAAAATATGGCCTCTACGGCATACAATCCTGCTACTAATGGTTTGGCTGAAGCTTTCAACAAAACTATTATCAAACTCTTGAAAAAGTTCATCTCTTCGAACAAAAGAGATAGGAATGAGAAGCTGGGAGAGTGCCTATAGGCATACCGCACAACGGTACGAACACCGACAGGTTGTACCCCATTCTCATTAGTCTACGGGTGTGAAGCAGTTCTCCCCATTGAAATCCAAATTTCATCACTCAGAATAGCAGTGGCTAATGAGTTAACTCAGAAAAATAATGATCGACTACGACTTCAAGAGCTAGAAGGATTAAACGAGAAATGCCTTCAAGCTCAAAAGTGCATTATATTCTACTAGGTGCGTATCTCCAGAGCTTTCAATCGAAAAGTGAAGGAGAGAGTGTTCAAAGTTTGCGAGCTAGTTCTAGCTGTGAAGAGGCCAATGATCATTACACCCAAAAGTAAGGGTAAATTTTAACCCAAATGGGAGGGCCCTTATGTGATTGAAACGACATTTTCAAATGTCGTTTATAGATTAGCCAAGCCTAACGGAGATCTAATAATGGCTCCTATCAACGGCAAATTCCTGAAGAGGTACTATGCTTAATCTCCCTTGCTTAAAACGGAGTATGGTAAAGGTCTTATTCTGACAACAATACGTACAAAGACTGGTTGGAGCATATTCTATCATGTTCTCATGACCTCTGAATAGATATGTTTAAACTAATTTGGAACTTCAAAACCTATCACGTCCATATTACCTATGATAGTGTTTTGTATACAAACTTAGTTGGATCATATTCTATCATGTCCATATAACCTCTGAATAGATATATCCAGTTGAAGCTTACCGAAAGTATATCACGTCCATATTACCTCTGATATCACTTTCACTCTAGCCTATCATTTGTATTAAAAAATGATGTATCCACAAAGTTAGATAAAGTCTCTTTATTATCTCCGGGAAGAGCAAATTATATAGAAAAGCAAAAAGTACATCATTGGGGAGGAGCAGTCAAATCATGAATCTGCTTCACAAAGGCGGCCATCCTCTCATTCCTGGATTTCAAGATGTTAGCGCAAGTCCACTCCAGTCGTACCTCATCATCGCTCAGGAGGGACAGTTCGGACCGAGCATGAACAAAATCGGTGCAGGTGACTCTTGCACGTGCCAAGTTCCGTTGAGCAGTATCCAGTCGGTCGTTCACCACATCAAGAGCTGCCGATGACTGGAGAGCCCATTCCTTTGCCTGAGCAAGTTTAGCTTCCAATTTACGGACCCTCGCTTCATTTCCCTCATGTTCGGCCTTGTACTTTGTTTGAAGAGGAATAACCTCCTCCAAGACGACCTTCCCATCATCCATCTCCTGCTGCTGTGTCTGGATAAATTTATTTAAGCATTCCATCTGTTCAGCAAGCTTCGCAGTCAAGGAGTCATACTCGGCCTGAATTATATCACCGATGTTGCCTCGAGATAGTTGCAAATACTTGTTAATCGGTTATTCCAAACCATAAACTATTTACTATAGCGCATTAGCCCTTTCAGCGTCACTGAAGTTTCTAATTTGCACTATAGTAAGATTGGAGGACATCTTTAGAGCCTCGAAGCTTAGATTCTTATCCAGCACCATCAATATCAGCATTTTTAAAGTGATGTAGAAAATGCTAGTATACTGCTCAACTAGCATGGCAAAATTTGAATGGACGCTGGGAGTGGCTGCGACATCAGTAAATCTTCCTCCAGGAATAACTGCAAAGGATGTTGCCACAGTCGTCGCTTCAACAGATGGTGCAACAAAAGAGGAGGCACCAATAACGATCGAAGTTGCTGGCATGCTCGACAAAGGAGGCACAGTCGAGACAATAGGCTCATCCTCCTCTAATATTATTTGGACTGGTACTGGCGGAACAACATCCGAGAATGTTGCGGATAAAAGATCGGCAGCGTCAAAGCTTGCTCCCTCAACATCGGACACCGCCACTTCATATGTTGGGTCCGTAATAAAGTCAAAGGTTGCGTCAATTCTGCCCTCCCCGTAGATGTCTTCACCTGCAAAGAAGACAAAAGAAAGTTAATATCAAACTGATATTAATTTTCCTAAAAGAGGTGTAAAGACAATATTTACCCATGGCCGATGGTATATATGTCGCGTCCGCAGCTAGTACAGCTAAATTATTTCTTAATGATGCTAAGCGAGCTACCATACTTGGAGAAGAGGGTGCACCAACTGACACTAGCGGGTAGTCTTCTCAGTCTTCACCAAGATCCACTCGAGGCTCATTGGGCAAAATCTCACTAGAAATACTAACAGACGAAGTAGGGGTTATACCCATTACTGGTCTGGATAAAGGTATATGGAATCTTATTATGCTCGGCCTCGGAGGCGATCTCGTAGCACTTCCAGAAGCAGTAGTAGTAGTAGCGATCTCGAGCAAAGAATCACCGGCACTGTCAGCCGAAAATATGGAGGTTCCCTCTCTAAAAGGCGAAGGACCTCTAATCAAAGAATCATCCCTAACAGGAAAAACGACAGGCTCGCTCCTAGGAGCCCCCTGGTAGAAGCCCTTTTCGGACCTCCGACAGTCTTCTTCTTGCGAGGGGAAGGCTCTTTCAGAGTCAAAGCGTTCCATTTCTGCGGGATAACGAGAGGCTCAGCTGGCGGAGTTATTATGCCTCTCGGTATTGTCGTCAAAAACTCGTCTTCCCCGGCGGTATCCTCATTCTATTCCGAGAAAATAGACGGAGCCTCCTTCCTTGCAGTAGACCTATGAGAGGGCATCCTAAAACTTCCATGCACATCAAAATTGTAATGGAAGGTATTTATGGACGCATAGAACTGTGCGTACGAGTGCAAGATGCGTAACTCCATAGAGAGAGAAGTCACGGGCATAGTAAAAGTTGTACCAGTACAGCCCGTGATAAAATACCGCCACCCTCTGGCTCCATCAATAAATCCACCTCTGGACTTGAAGTTGGAAGACATTCCCCACATGCAGCTGATCGTACCCAAACTGCCTGGCGAACCGACTGGGCAAATAAGGCTCCAGGAAGCAGTGGTCATCACTTCTGTACAGCAAATGGGAAGGTCTAATACATACCAACCAGTAGATGGCTTCAGGAGAAAGAATGGTCCTCACATGGACCTCATCCTTAAGTTTCTTCCCCTGTTGATTGATATATATAGGTGGGACGATACAGAAGATCTTCCAGCTGTGGGCAACGTTTAACGCCCGCCGGCAATCTGTGACGGTCACCACGTTCCAAGAGGAATTCTTGTAATTCAACAAGAAGTTATTTCCTGAATCGCTGACAGGACCGGGAGACATCACCCTGGGGTTGTGAAGAATTAACCATCCCATCAGGTATAGGAAGGGTAATTCCTGTCACCACCACATTTCCAGATAGGGCATTTATGTAATTTCACTATTCTGAATATTTATGTATTAAATTAATCTGCTGAGTTTTATAAACTATTTATATGTTGTTAGTTGTGTTTGGTTTAGGTCAAACCCTAGAACTCATTAGGACTATAACCCTAAGGACTAAACCCTAGTTTGAAACCCAAATTCTAGACAAACCCTAGAATTCCAACTTTAGGGTTGAACCTCAAACCCTAGGAAACCCTAACCTGAGCTAATGGAGTTCTACATGACTTAACATGGGGGTTTAACCTAAAACTATGCATTTGAAACCCTAACCTAGTTTTAATATAAAAGGGAGCCACCCTTTTCCTTCATGAAGAAAGAAAACCCTAGCCTCCATTAGAGAAAACTATTTCCCCCACCAAAAATTCGGAATCAAACACTAGGATTCCATCTTCCATCTCCAAAGCAAGGGAAACAAGGAGCTTGGCTCAAGGAACCTTGGGAAAGAAGAACCTTCATAGGGAAACTATCTCCCTATAGGTAAAACCCTATTTTTATTCAATTATATTCTATTTTCTGTTGATTATTGCCATTAGGAAAACTTACCTTGTTGTGTAGATCTCGGTTCTAGGGATCCTACAGGAAGACCTAGGAGAAATTTGTGTTTTGGTGACCTACGTTAGTTTTCCCCCAAATTCGTGAACCCTAAGCATAGAGGTATGCTTTTAGATAGGATTGCATCTTCTCCCTATGGTAATAATTTCGATTTAGGGTTCGGATTTGAGTTTTGGGGTTCTCGATGTGAAATCCATTTCTGCTCAGCACGTGTTTGCTGAAATACTCTTGGGAGGAAATACCTATTTTTCCTAGTTCTTAGGAACCTATAAATCTGTATACAGATATATATAATTGTATTGTAATCAGGTTGTGTACAGTTGGGGAAACTGTGCAGTCGGTTTTGGGGAAAGTCCTGTGCACAGTCGAGGGAGATCTGAACTGTGCTGTGTGTTTTAGGATTCCTGTGCAGTCGAGTTTTGTGTGTATGTTGTGTATCGACAGTGGGAATCAGTGTTGACTGTACTGTGTAGAATTCTGTGAGTGAGGTGCAGATTGGGTTCAGTGTGTTTGAACTGTGTTAGTTCTAAGTGTCTGTGTCCCTAAGTTCTAGTGTATGTGTATCAGTTAGATATCTGTGTGTACATTTGTGTTAAAGTTCAGTGTGTATGTATATGTGTGTTCAGTGTACTGTGTAGATACATATGTGTACCTGTGTCCATGTGTAGCAGTATGTGTGTATAGTTGTTTATGTGTCAGTGAGTTAGTGAAGTGTAGAGGAGAGGGGGGATCTGTGCAGTTTGGACTGAGTAGTGATTCTCAGTGTCCCTGTGTTAAGGTGTGTGAGCAGTCAAATTTAATGAGGGATTTTAGTTATGAGTTAACCTGTGTTAGGGGTTAAGAGAGGAAAGTTCAGTATCTGTGTATCTGTGTGTAAGTTTTAGTGTTGTTCCTGTGTGTGTGATAGAGTGTCTGTGTGTTAGATAGCTAGGTGAGTGTGTTCTCAGTAAGGGGGAAAAATAGAACTGTGTGTGTGTGTAGGTATGTACATTGTGTAGTGTATCAGGATTTAGTTCCTGTACAGTGTGTGTGTATGAGCAATATGCTGTGTGTATCAGTATTTGTGTCAGAATTCAGTGTATTTATGTGCTGTGTAGTAGTGTGTGGTGTGTGTAGTAGTTTGTATTCAGTGAGTTGGTTATAGAAGTTATGTATCAGTGCATATGAGTTCAGTGGGGGATTGTGAGTGCCTGTGGTGTTTGGTTCTTCAGTAGCTGTGTTATGTGTGCAGTTAAGAGTGTGTCCATAAGTTCAGTGAGTTACGATTATGTTAGAAATCTGTGTGTGCAGAATTAGTATAACAGTAGGTGTATATCAGTATCAGTAAATTCCTGAGAGAGTGTGTGAGAACTATATCTAGTGAACCTGAGTGTGTGTGTGTAGACTGAGAACTCTCAGTAATACCTACAGTATCATTACCTGTTTGTGTGAGAAAGCTGTGACAGTAAGAGTGTGTGGGTAAATTGAGAGAGTTTTGATTTTAGTGCTAAGTTCCTGATACTGTATAGGTATGAACAATGTTCAGACCTACCTATTGATCCTGCCAGTAGCCTTATGTTGTCTCAAGGGTCAGGCCATACATGTATGAAGTCTGAAATTTCAGACTGAAAACTATGATGTGCAGTGTTGTGTTTTACCTTGAGTATTTGGGTTTTTAGTTGGGTTGATGAGAGGGTAGCTAATATGTATAACACCTATGGTTATATAACTAAGGTAAATAAGTTAGAACTATATTATTACTAAAATAGAAACAAATTATAAATACTAGCTAGTATAGGTGGATACCCTAGTATCAATGGCATATAATATATAATAGTAGCTAGTATTAAACTAGATACCTTTGTATGATAGAGAAGTAAACTAGTTTAGTTAGGTTTCATCCAAAGGGACTATTATGATGTAAATGGACAAGTTTTAACTAAGTTGACCAGTAAACCTTAGATATGACCTAGAGGCCTCATATTTAAATTAGTTAAACATATTTATTTCCTTAATGCGGTACCTGACATTTATATTCCATAAATAGGTCATTGTGATCCCACTTTGGACATCGATCCTCACCCTTTGCTCAGGACCACAGGCGAGTACATTCTCTGACAGTTTTCATTGTTGATTATTTCTATAATTCAATTGTATTACATACTTGATTCCGACACTATGGATACACGGGTTAGCACCCTAGATCTCCATCATGAGGAGTCATGATTGGAATCCATCGTGCTAGCTGGGGGGGGATGGGGAATATTAGTAGATTATGTGATCATATCCAAACATTTACATGGATCATAGCTCACCCCACTTCTTACGTCGGGTGCGGCCTGACCATTTACATGCATCATAGCTGTTATATATGATTAGCCTGACCACTACATGCATCATAGCTAACCATATGGTTAGCCTGACCTACAAGAATCATAGCTAATCATATATAACCAGCCTGATCTAGTCCCAAGCCGATCACATAATAAACTGATAATTCAAACACTTAATTAGATGTCTATTCTTTATTCAGATTCACTTGTTCCAGCATTCACTACTTATTGTTCTAGCATTCACTATTTATTGTTCATTGCTAGATGCTCTATTGCCTATATTCATTTTCTCCAGTACTTCACATTTTTAGCATATATTCTTATCTTGTATTTCTTACACTGTTTATAGTTTTTGTCAATTTAATGAAACTGCTGTTAGTGCTTGTGCTTCGCTCCAATCCTGACTGGATAATATTTTTCAGAGGACCTGGAGAACTATTGCCCCACTCATTACGGCCCAGGATTAGAGGAAGATTTCACTCCGGAAATCCCAGAGGAGTTGCCTATCCTAGAGGAGATCTTACCTGCCAATACTTAGATTACTTTTTCTGTATTTATTGTTTTAGACTGAGACTGAGTTGTATTTATTATTTTGTGACTTTGAGAGGTCATCTAGACCCAGGATTGAGTTGGACTTATTGTGGTTGGTTTATTATAGAACTCTTTTTCCATTCTCTTTGTGCCATTATTCTTATAGCTTGTGATTGAGTATATTTATAGAACGGTGGATTATTATCATTGTCCTCCGTGCGGAGTTGAGACGATTGACAGGATATATGTTGTGTTGAGACCTAGACAGCGTTCTACCGCCGATGCTGCGGCGTAGCCTGGACGTACCCACGACTCATGCCCAAATTTTGGGTGCGGGTCGTGACACATTTTTAGTGGTGGCCCATGTATGTCTAGTCCTAGATTCGTATTAGAGCAATATCGTAGTGGTGCTCGCTTAGAGTATTACTACGAGCCTGTTTTAGGAAATAAGGATTTAGGCCGAGGATATGCTCAATCACAATTAGGAATTTCTGATTCTTATAATACTACTCTTAATGATTTTTCCTTTAGAAATTTACTGTCCTTCCTTGATGATATCGTGTCTATTGCCTTAATTAAATTCTTCGATCTGTCTTCAGGATGCCGCCGAGGACCAGATCCCGGAGAACCGGAGCAGCAGAGTCAGAGAGGTCTGCCACCTCTCGCCTTGCCGGACAGACATCCGCAGTACCTCCTACATCTCCAGTACATGTGGGAGTGTCTGCAGCATTCGGGGGTCCTCCACCACCTGTTCAGAGGGTCCCCATAGCTACAACGGCACCTCCACCACCACCACCACCACCAGTTCAGCATCCAGGAGGTGTACCCGTCGATGGAGCACAGATGTTCGCTTTGATTCAGGGCATGGTCGATGCCCAGAGGACGTCGGCAGAGGCCCAGAGGGTGCAGGCCGAGGCACACCAGGCCCAGACAGAGATGATGAGGGTGAACATGGAGAATGCTCATCAAGTGGCTCTCTAGGCTGTGGAGAGAGTCACTTAGCAGCAGCAGCATCCTGGTCAGCACCACCAGAGGCCGGGCACCATTGTGGATTTTAAGAGGATGATGCCTCGGGAGTTCAATGGGACAGAAGGGATACTCTACGCCGATGATTGGCTAGAGGACATCGAGAGGAACTTGCGCTTGGCGCAGCTTCCGGAGGCTCTTCAGATCGAGGCCTTCGGCAGCCAGATGTTCGACATCGCCTTGACGTGGTTTCGCACAGAGCCGAGACTCCTTGACAGGGGACTCACTTGGGAAGCTTTCAAGGAGCTCTTCAAGGAGAAGTTCTTTCCTGATGTTGCCCTGGGAGCTTTGGAGAGTCAGTTCCATTACTTAGCCCAGGGGAGCTCGTCCGTCGATGAGTATGTCGCGGAGTTTTGCCGCCTGAGCCGCTTCACGCCTTCGATGATTAGAGATCCGGGGGACAGGGCCCAGAAGTTCAGAAAGGGGCTGGCAAGGGAGATCAAGTCTCGCACGTCGGGACGTCGCACAGCTACCTACGAGGGCATATTGATGGATGCCCAGATAGCCGAGGACGACTTGGACCTCAGGCCCAAGAGGGGAAGCGATGGTTCCGGAGGAGCAAACAGTAGTACGGGACCGGGCAAGCGTTCACACTATCAGCAGCAGTAGAGGCCATTTCAGCAGCAGCACCAGCAGCACCAGGCACCAGCCCGAGGGCAGGTCCAGCAGCAGCAACAGAGGCAGACTCAGCCCGCCATCCAGTGTGCGTACTACGGGAAGACAGGACATACTAGAGAGATCTGTAGGAAGAGATTGGGCTCATGTCTGTCCTGCGGATCGACGACACACCAGCTGAGGGATTGCCCTACCATTCGTCCAGGTCAGGGTGGAGCAGCCGCCCAGAGAGGACCAGACAGGGTACCTGCCGTACCAGGAGGCCAACAACAGAGGGTACCACTTCCACCGCAACATCAGAAGTTTGCCCAGCACCAGCAGAAGAGAGGTGTACCCCAGGGGCGAGCGTACGCCATGGCAGTCGAGGAGATCGAGCCAGCAGGAGACTTGATCACAAGTTCAGTTCTTCTCGATTGTATTCCCGCATTTACCTTATTCGACTCTGGCGCTTACCATAGTTTTATGTCTGTATCTTATGCACTTTGACATCATTTAGACACAGAACCATTAGCTAGGACTTGCAAGATCATGACTGGTGGAGGTATTATCCTAGTCCGTGATCACTGCAAGGACCGGAGGGTGTCAGTAGGAGGCCGAGAGTTGAGCGTGAGCTTACTCGTTATGCCACTTCCGGGGTATGATATTGTACTCGGAATGGACTGGTTGAGTAGGCATCATGCTACTATAGATTGTTATAGAGGCAGAGTATTATTTAGACCACCAGGAGAGCCGGAGTTTGAGGTCGTCAGAGGAGCAGCAGAACAGAGGAAGAGCACCTTTTGCGGAGCCAAGGCGGAAGAAGAGGAGTTACCACATCCTCTGATAGCGGAGTTCCTGGATGTATTTCCAGAGGAGTTGCCAGGCTTGCCGCCAGACAGAGATGTTGAATTCTCTATAGACTTGGTTCCAAGAGCGAAGCCTATTTCACAATATGTCTATAGGGTCAACAACAGCAAGCTGGCAGAACTGAAGAAGCAAGTTGAGGAGCTGCAGGACAAAGGTTTCATCAAATCCAGTTCACCACCATGGGGAGCTCCGGTATTGTTCGTACCGAAGAAGGACGGCACGGTGCGCATGTGCATTGATTATAGAGCTTTGAACAACCTCACTATCAAGAACAAATACCCATTGCCGAGGATAGATGATCTTTTCGATCAGTTGAGCGGGGCGAGGGTGTTTTCAAAGATAGATTTGAGGTTAGGCTATCACCAGGTGAAAGTGAAGAGAGAAGACACGCCGAAGACAGCTTTTCGGACCAAATACGGCCAGTTTGAGTTCATGGTGATAGCATTTGGTTTAACCAATGCACCAGCAGTATTCATAAACCTGATGAACAAGGTGTTCCACCAGTACCTTGATAAGTTCGTAGTGGTGTTCATCGACGATATTCTTGTATATTCCAAGACCCCGGAGGAGCACGAAGAGCACCTGAGGTTGGTCTTAGAGAATCTCAGGAGGGAGAAGCTGTACGGGAAACTCTCTAAGTGTGAATTCTTTCTTGACAAGGTTGAATTTCTTGGGCATGTGGTATCGGGTAACGGAATCTCGGTTAACCCACAGAAGATCGAGGCAGTGAAGTCGTGGGCTACCCCCAGTTCGGTAGCTGAGATCAGGAGTTTTCTCGGGCTAGCAGGATACTTCAGGAGGTTTGTACAAGACTTCTCCAGAATTGCAGCGTCGATGACCAGGCTGACTAGGAAGGATGTGGATTTTTTCTGGACGGAGGATTGCCAGGCCGCATTTGATGAGCTGAAGAAGAGGTTGACGACAGCTCCAGTTTTGACATTGCCAGCACGGACAAGTGGTTTCACCATCTACAGTGATGCTTCAGGGAAGGGTCTGGGATGTGTTCTTCAACAGCACGGGAAGGTAATTGCCTATGCTTCCAGGTAGTTACGCCCTCATGAAGAGAACTATCCCACCCACGATTTGGAGTTGGTAGCAGTTATCTTCGCTCTAAAGCTATAGAAATATTACCTGTACGGAGAGCATGTGGAGATCTTCACAGATCACAAGAGCTTAAAGTACGTGTTCATACAGAAGGAGCTGAACATGAGGCAGAGGAGGTGGTTGGAGTTGATGAAGGACTTCGATATCTCATTGCAGTACCACCCGGGGAAGGCCAACGTAGTCGCCGATGCCTTAAGCAGGTATCCGATGGCGATGTACTTGACGACAGATAGATATTTGTTGGCTGATTTGGAGAGCTTGGAGATTGAGGTGTTAGTTCCCGGTACTGAGATTCAGATGTGGGGATTACAGGTACAGTCCGAGCTGATGGACAGGATCAGAGCTGCGCAGTATAATGATGAGGCTCTGAGGAGGATCAGGGCACATGTTCGGGCAGGATTGTCGGACGACTTTACTATCGCAAAGGATGGTTCCTTACAACACGGCACAAGGATATGTGTGCCGAGCGGGGAGCTACGCGAGGAAGTTTTGTAGGAGGCACACCGCTCTCAGTACTCGATGCATCCCGGTGCCAACAAAATGTATCGAGACTTGAGGGAGCACGTATGGTGGTATGGAATGAAGCGCGAGATAGCACGCTTCGTATCCCGGTGTCTAGTGTGCCAGCAGGTAAAGGCAGACCGGCAGAGGCCAGGTGGTTTGCTTCAACCTTTACCGATCCCAGAGTGGAAATGGGAGCACGTAACCATGGATTTCGTTTCAGGGCTTCCACGTTCTCCAGGAGGGAAGGACGCAATTTGGGTCATCGTGGACAGGTTGACTAAATCAGCCCATTTCTTACCTTTCAAGGTGGGCACGTCGACAGAGAGGCTAGCAGAGATGTACGTGCGACAGATCCTTAGACTTCATGGAGTTCCTGTAAGCATCGTCTCGGATCGGGATAGCCGTTTCACTTCCCACTTCTGGAGGAGTCTGCAGGCTAGCTTGGGAACTCAGCTCAAGTTCAGTACCGCATACCACCCCCAGACAGACGGGCAGTCTGAAAGGACTATTCAGACTCTCGAGGATATGCTACGCACTTGTGTTTTAGATCTCGGAGGTTCTTAGGAGGATCATCTGCACCTGATAGAGTTTGCTTACAACAACAGCTATCAGGCCAGCATCGAGATATCACCATTTGAGGCTCTTTATGGACGGAGGTATCGTACACCGTTATCTTGGGACGACGTTGGAGAGAGAGCCTTGCTAGGACCACAAATGGTCGTGGATGCAGCAGAAAAGGTAAAACTCATCAGAGACAGACTGCGAGAGGCGCAGGACAGACAGCGGCATTGGGCCGACAGCCACCGTAGACCCCTTGAGTTTCAGGTATAGATCGTTATTTTTCTGGCTTATGTTGTTTGTTTAGATTGCGTGTTGAGACTGTTTTGTTTTAGGTTGGCGATCTAGTATTCCTACGGATTTCTCCGATGCGTGGCAGGATTCGTTTTGGTCGAGGCAGGAAGCTTAGCCCACGCTACATCGGACCCTTTGGTATTCTTGCGAGGGTAGGTGCAGTGGCGTATAGACTAGACTTGCCGCCTGCATTAGAGGGAGTGCATGATGTGTTCCACGTGTCGCAGTTGAGACGGTACATGGCAGACCCTAGTCACGTACTTGATCACTCGGAGATTGAGGTTGGTCCGACGCTCAGCTACCCCGAGCAGCCCGTAGAGATCTTGGACCGCAGAGAGAAGGTGTTGAGGAACCAAACTATTCCTTTGGTTCGTGTTGCATGGAGACATCACTCTCCAGGGGAGTCAACCTGGGAGAGAGAGGACGAAATGCGCGAGCAATACCCGTACCTCTTCTAGACTTGAGGTATATTTTCCTTTTCTGATTTCATTCTTGCTCTAGTTCAGTCCAATTTCGAGGACAAATTTTTTTAAGGAAGGTAGACTTGTCACCACCACATTTCCAGATAAGGGCATTTGTGTAATTTCACTATTCTGAATAATTATGTATTAAATTAATCTGCTGAGTTTTATAAACTATTTATATGTTGTTAGTTGTATTTGGTTTAGGTCAAACCCTAGAACTCATTAGGACTATAACCCTAAGGACTAAACCCTAGTTTGAAACCCAAATTCTAGACAAACCCTAGAATTCCAACTTTAGGGTTGAACCTCAAACCCTAGGAAACCCTAACCTGAGCTAATGGAGTTCTGCATGACCTAACATGGGGGTTTAACCTAAAACTATGCATTTGAAAGCCTAACCTAGTTTTAATGTAAAAGGGAGCCACCCTTTTCCTTCATGAAGAAAGAAAACCCTAGCCTCCATTAGAGAAAACCATTTCTCCCACCAAAAATTCGGAATCAAACCCTAGGATTCCATCTTCCATCTCCAAAGCAAGGGAAACAAGGAGCTTGGGTCAAGGAACCTTGGGGAAGAAGAATCTTCATAAGGAAACCATCTTCCTATAGGTAAAACCCTATTTTTATTCAATTATATTCTGTTTTCTGTTGATTATTGCCATTAGAAAAACCTACCTTGTTGTGTAGATCTCGGTTCTAGGGATCCTACAGGAAGACATAGGAGAAATTTGTGTTTTGGTGACCTACGTTAGTTTTCCCCCAAATTCGTGAACCCTAAGCATAGAGGTATGCTTTTAGACAGGATTGCATCTCCTCCCTATGGTAATAATTTCGATTTAGGGTTCGGATTTGAGTTTTAGGGTTCTCGATGTGAAATCCGTTTCTGCTCAGCACGTGTTTGCTGAAATGCTCCTGGGAGGAAATACCTATTTTTTCTAGTTCTTAGGAACCTATAAATCTGTATACAGATATATATAATTGCATTGTAATCAGGTTGTGTACAGTTGGGGAAACTGTGCAGTCGGTTTTAGGGAAAGTCCTGTGCACAGTCGAGGGAGATCTGAACTGTGCTGTGTGTTTTAGGATTCCTGTGTAGTCGAGTTTTGTGTGTATGTTGTGTATCGACAGTGGGAATCAGGGTTGAGTGTACTATGTAGAATTCTATGAGTGAGGTGCAGATTGGGTTCAGTGTGTTTGAACTGTGTTAGTTTTAAGTGTCTGTGTCCCTGAGTTCTAGTGTATGTGTATCAGTTAGATATCTGTGTGTATATTTGTGTTAAAGTTCAGTGTGTATGTATATGTGTGTTCAGTGTACTGTGTAGATACCTATGTGTACCTGTGTCCATGTGTAGCAGTATGTGTGTGTAGTTGTTTATGTGTCAGTGAGTTAGTGAAGTGTAGAGGAGAGGGGGGATCTGTGCAGTTTGGACTGAGTAGTGATTCTCAGTGTCCCTGTGTTAAGGTGTGTGAGCAGTCAAATTTAATGAGGGATTTTAGTTATGAGTTAACCTGTGTTAGGGGTTAAGAGAGGACAGTTCAGTATCTGTGTATCTGTGTGTAAGTTTCAGTGTTATTCCTGTGTGTGTGATAGAGTATCTGTGTGTTAGATAGCTAGGTGAGTGTGTTCTCAGTAAGGGAAAAAAACAGAACTGTGTGTGTGTGTAGGTATGTGCAGTGTATAGTGTATCAGGATTTAGTTCCTGTACAGTGTGTGTGTGTGTGAGCAATATGCTGTGTGTATCAGTATTTGTCTCAGAATTCAGTGTGTTTATGTGCCTGTGTAGTAGTGTGTGGTGTGTGTAGTAGTTTGTATTCAGTGAGTTGGTTATAGAAGTTATGTATCAGTGCATATGAGTTCAGTGGGGGATTGTGAGTGCCTGTGGTGTCTGGTTCTTCAGTAGCTGTGTTATGTGTGCAGTTGAGAGTGTATCCCTAAGTTCAGTGAGTTAGGATTGTGTTAGAAATCTGTGTGTGCAGAATTAGTGTAACAGTAGGTGTGTATCAGTATCAGTAAATTCCTGAGAGAGTGTGTGAGAACTATATCTATTGAACCTGAGTGTGTGTGTGTAGACTGAGAACTCTCAGTAATACCTACAGTATCATTACCTGTTTGTGTGAGGAAGCTGTGACAGTGAGAGTGTGTGGGTAAATTGAGAGAGTTTTGATTTTAGTGCTAAGTTCCTGATACTGTATAGGTATGAACAATGTTCAGACCAACCTATTGATCCTGCCAGTAGCCTTATGTTGTCTCAAGGGTCAGGCCATACATGTATGAAGTCTAAAATTTTAGACTGAAAACTGTGATGTGCAGTGTTGTGTTTTACCTTGAGTATTTTGGTTTTTAGTTGGGTTGATTAGAGGGTAGCTAATATGTATAACACCTATGGTTATATAGCTAAGATAAATAAGTAAGAACTATATTATTACTAAAATAGAAACAAATTATAAATACTAGCTAGTATAGGTGGATACTTTAGTATCAATGGCATATAATATATAATAGTAGCTAGTATTAAACTAGATACCTTGGTATGATAGAGAAGTAAACTAGTTTAGTTAGGTTTCATCCAAAGGGACTATTATGATGTAAATGGACAAGTTTTAACTAAGTTGACCAGTAAACCTTAGATATGACCTAGAGGCCTCATATTTAAATTAGTTAAACATATTTATTTCCTTAATATAGTACCTGACATTTATATTCCATAAATAGGTCATTGTGATCCCACTTTGGACATCGATCCTCACCCTTTGCTCAGGACCACAGGCGAGTACATTCTCTGACAGTTTTTATTGTTGATTATTTCTATAATTCAGTTGTATTACATACTTGATTCCGACACTATGGATACACGGGTTAGCACCCTAGATCCCCATCATGAGGAGTCGTGATTGGAATCCATCGTGCTAGCTGGGGGGGATGGGGAACTATTAGTAGATTATGTGATCATATCCAAATATTTACATGCATCATAGCTCACCCCACTTCTCACGGCAGGTGCGGCCTGACCATTTACATGCATCATAGCTGTTATATATGATTAGCCTGACCACTACATGCATCATAGCTAACCATATGGTTAGCCTGACCTACAAGAATCATAGCTAATCATATATAACCAGCCTGATCTAGTCCCAAGCCGATCACATAATAAACTGATAATTCAAACACTTAGTTGGATGTCTATTCTTTATTCAGATTCACTTGTTCCAGCATTCACTACTTATTGTTCTAGCATTTACTATTTATTGTTCATTGCTAGATGCTCTATTGCCTATATTCATTTTCTCCAGTACTTCACATTTTTAGCATATATTCTCATCTTGTATTTCTTACACTGTTTATAGTTTTTTTCAATTTAATGAAACTGCTGTTAGTGCTTGTGCTTCGCTCCAATCCTGACTGGATAACATTTTTCAGAGGACCTGGAGAACTATTGCCCCACTCATTACGGTCCAGGATTAGAGGGAAATTTTACTTCAAAAATCCCAGAGGAGTTACCTATCCTAGAGGAGATCTTACCTGCCAATACTTAGATTACTTTTTCTGTATTTATTATTTTAGACTGAGACTGAGTTGTATTTATTATTTTGTGACTTTGAGAGGTCATCTAGACCCAGGATTGAGTTGAACTTATTGTGGTTGGTTTATTATAGAACTCTTTTTCCATTCTCTTCGTGCCATTATTCTTATAGCTTGTGATTGAGTCTATTTATAGAACGGTGGATTATTATCATTGTCCTCCGTGCGGAGTTGAGACGATTGACAGGATATATGTTGTGTTGAGACCTAGACAGCGTTCTACCGCCGATGCTGTGGCGTAGGCTGGACGTACCCACAACTCATGCCCAAATTTTGGGTGCGGGTCATGACAATTCCATCCTGGGAAAGCTTTCACGCTGCGTCTCATTAGTGAGCAGCCCATCAGTAAGGGCCCTCTGGCATGCCTGTATTCTACATACCATGGCAGGAAGCAGGCCCAGTCTTGCTCCGAACACTAAACGCACTGCAGGCCATAAGGTGTTGCGATGGATACGATCTGCAGACGCGATGCCAGGCACTACCCAGCGACAAAGCCAAACGAAGAGGAAGCCAGCCAATTGAGCTTCCTTTGACAGAGGCTTACGACAATGCCTCATATAACTAAAGGCTTTTGTGCCTGCAGGGTAACCCCCTATCTCCTCGTCAAAAATATGATCTGGAGCCCCGGCGTCTTCATTAAGGTCATCCACCGTATCAGCATTGAGCATGCTCAGGAGGTTCAAAGGCCTATCTCGGCTATCTACCACCTTGTCCGGCTTAACATTTCTGGCCTGGTGGAAGAAAATATAGGTGGCCCACTTGTTGATGTGAGCCAAATCATAAGGCTCCTTGTAGAAAGTGGTGTAGGCAAGATAATGGCACATCAGCTACTGATATACTGCCACTGCCCGAGGGTTCGTATCCCTCAACTCTCTGTTTGTAGGGATGTACTCCTCATAAGGAGTGTCCCCATTGGCAGCTTTGAAATCTCTGCCATCTCATGAAGGGCTAAGCCTAACTCACCCAGTGGAGTGACAAAGGTCCCAGTGAGCGAGTTGTATCGCTCCATCAAGGCTAAAAACAAGTTAGGATTGACAGGCAGCCCAACACTTGTGGCGCTCACAACCGCGAATAAGCCAATACTTTCCAGCTCCGTCTGGAAGTATTTCAGGGCCCAGGCAGTTAAACTGGCCCATCGAAGATTCCCCGGTCTAAGCCATCCACTAGTCCGAGGGTTGACCCTGGGGTACATTCCTTCCTGCCCCATAAAGTCATTGCAGAAGGTCGACATCTGAACCGGATGGATCAGTGACGTATCCTCACTCGGGACACTACCCGGCAGTAATCCCCTAAAGGGCATAACTGGACCTGAAGGTCTGCTCATAAAGGCTCCTTGGTTCAATTCTTTGTTATATAAAATCTTCCCCGGTCGGTCGTGAAGATCGGGAGTTAGAACCCATGACATCTTCCTAGGATGGGTGGCATGGAAGAACGCAGCGATGGGGTAATCCCTGGGCATCTTGGACAGATACATCACCGTGCCCTCAGCAGTAAACACCCAATCCTCCTTTTTGGGCTTGGTTTGGGATTGTTTGTCTATAACATCCCCGAACAAGAAGCCTGGCTTCTTATACTCCGTCCCGTCTATGTATGTCAGGGGCTCCCCACTAATCATACTCAACAGCATGCGTTCTCCCTGAGATAAGATCAGGATTCCCCTTTCTTCAGAATAATTGGCTCCAGAAATAGGGAATGTCACATGGGACAAGTCCTCCAAATAGTTTGAGCTCAATATCCCGGCAACAGAGCCCATAACTTCAGCCAAAGGAAAAATCTGCAAGTTCACTACAAAATGCAAGAGAACAAGTCAGTTTCTACACTAGACGCTTCACTCTTGCTTTTTATGCTAAAGATTATCAGTCTGAGCTTTTACGCCAAGACTGCAAAAATTTGAGTCTTACGCTGGAAACTATTTTCCATTGCGTAAAACTCAAAGTTGGCACTATCTAACAATCTGAGCTTTTACGCTAGATTGACAAAATTTGAATTTTTAAGCCGGTATTCATATCCAGCGGGTAAAATTCAAAGTTTGTAGTATATGCCAAATCTTGACAGCCTGAGTTCTTATGCCAGACTGCAAAAATTTGGATTTTTTACGCCGACACATTAGGAATGTGGGCGTAATAATAAAACATCTTCGTACATCATCTTCCTCGAAGAGGCTCTTAGTACAAAAGATGACCTTGCGCGTGCACGTACAACGTGTGTGAAGGATTTTATTTTCTCCCGAAGTCTCTACCTGTAATGTCCGGGACACAGCTCGACAGTGGAGCGCTGCGTTCCGATCGAGGTTCGTTCAGCCTATGTCACGCCCCAATCCCAAAATACCGTGGGACCAGATACGTGGCAATGTCCAGGAGTACGCACTGATGGACCAACCGAATTTAATGGATCCATCAGGGCATACTTAAGCTGTAAAACAAGTCTACGACAATCATGGTACAACTAATCTCATCCACACAAGATATAAAATATCATCCACAAAATAAATAAGAAGGTAAATCATCATCTAGTCTCAACAAAGTACTTCGGGGAACAACCCGATAAATCTCTAGTACAATGGTTCAGCAGACCAGAAAATAATGACTGAAATAAATAATAAAAGCTGAGCATGAGCATGGATGCTCAAGAGAAGTCTTCAGCTAAGACCTCGTCCTCAGATGGCGGTACAGCTCCTGGATCGGCTCCTCCTGCTGCGGTCCCGTATACCTCGGGATAAACCACGTCTGCAAAATCTGGGGACAAAATCCATATCCAGGTCCTCAGGGGACATAGCAAGGTACAGGAAATAATACAAGCCAGAATATAAACAGTGCAGCAAATAATAAGATAAACAGGGTAAGTATGTAAACATCTGTATAAAATGCAAGAGAGAATATCAGTAGTACTCAGGTTGAACATCTACAAGCTCTGTGTAGGGGAGCCTGTAGCAGTAGTGTCAAGAGGTGGTCTAGCTCAGCGGGATACTGAGTAGCCGGCCTAACATAGTCAACCTGTAGCCTGTGGGTCTCTCCAGCATTAGATGGAACAATAGGGAATACTAAAATAACCAGCTAAGTGATATGCAAGATGAGAGCAGCACTAGAACTCAGGCTGAAGCATACTACAAGCTCTGTGTAGGGGAGCCGGTAGTAGCAGTAATAATGAGTAATGGGCCAAGCTTGGGCTTCAGAGTCTTGGGCCTCACAATAGTATGGGTGTATATATATAATCAGCCTGTAGTCTGTGTGTCTCTCCCCATCCAATATAACCACACAAATCATGAACATAACGTCTCACGTCCATGTCAGCGGGGTCATAACTAATGCACAAGTCATAATGTATCTAGAATATAGTATCTCTATAAGTCCTGTATCCTATACAGAATCACCACAAATATCTCGGGAGGATCCTGTTCCATGAACAGTGTCGAGTATCCTGGGTCATAGTGTACTTGGTAAGACAAGTACGAGAAGATAAAATGTCACGTATGTCCATCTCTATATGACAATACCCAACACCGCGTACGATATTGGCACCCGACTGATAATCGGACGCTAAGTATGTCACACGGTCCTAGGTTAAGCATGCATAGTAGTATAATAAAGCAACAAAAATATGTAACAATACTGCAGAGTTGGCAAGGTACACTTGCCTGATGTTTGAATGTCAACAACTGTCCCTGTATCAGTGGATCCGGTAGGTGCTACTCCAAAAGCTGTAACAAACATCACCAACAGTCTCAGAAGGTATCAAACTGCTAGAAATGCCTGTCCTTACGTCCAATTTGGACACAGGGGCAAAAAGGTCATTTTCGGGCCAAAGCGGGGTCCACATGTGGGCCACTTTGTACCGAAAAGCGTGTTAGGGTAAAAGGTCTCCAAATTTTGCAAACTCAGTGTCTACAAGTCAGGAACGATGATACGAACCCAATAGAACTTGCAGATTTGGATTTCGATGAGCCGTTCACAAAATCGCCCGTCAAGTGGAGCCGGTGGGGCCCACGATACGCAATTTTGTCAACGTTCTCAGAATCGGACCAAACTTGGGTCACAGGACCAGCGTATTGCTACGAGTCCGATGGCGTAAGTTTCGTCTCGATCTGACGTGTGTATACAAAGTTACAGCGTGTTCCAGAAAGGTCGGATACGGAGTGTCGTCGGCGGATACGCGTTGACTCCGGGGTGCACGCACCTCCGAATCGACTTCTGCGAAATCCCACACGACCGTATCAACGCCGCGCACGGTTCGGTAAAGACCGCGTACGACCAAGTTGTCCCGTTTGGCAGGGCGCACTAAGTTCCGGTGTAAAACAGGGTATTATTTTTTCTGTTTTTGGGTCGCGATGTGCGATCACCACAGGACGCGATGCACCGAGCGAGTTGCACGGGCACCGAGAGGGTTATATAGTCTACGCATGGCAACTGACGGAATTGAAAACGGAGATACGCGTTGGGAGTAATCGGTACCTGAACAGGGCTCCGTGAATCTGTTTTTCACGTGACCGAGAGTCCAATCTGTGTCCTGGTCGTGTCCTCGCACGCTGCTTGCGTCCGAATCGACTTCTCTCGTGTCCGCTGAATCTCAGAGTCGGGTCCAAGGTCCTGCCTCGGGTCAGCGGAGCGACGCTTGGGAGGCGTCGGGGTTCGGGTCGACAAGGGGAGGTGATCGGGGTCGCTGGCTCAGTGGTGATGGAGGGTCGCTGTGCGGGCCTGGATGGTTGGGTCGAACTGACCGGAGAGGGGCGACACTGCACCGGCCGTCAGTGGCTCGGACAGCCGCGGGTTCGCTGTGCCGGTCGGGGATCGAACTGGCCGGAGTGCCAGGCGGAGGGGTGAGAACAGGGAGGGGTCGACGGCTCGCGGGCGGTGAGAGGAGAGAACAGGGAGGGGTCGACGGCTCGCGGGCGGTGACCTAGGTCGACGGTGGAGCTGCTGTGGGCAGCAGACCGGAGAGGGAACGACGCTGGGTCGGGACCGGAGTTCACAGCGGCAGAAACTGCTCCGCTGGGTCGGCTGGGAAGGCTGGAAAGTGGGTCGGCGGATATGTTTTAGGTTTTGCTTGGTGATTAAAACTAATGAAAGGAATTAGAGAGATATTTATACACATGTGGGTTCCTTTTAGGTTGAGGGTTGCTCTAGGATTAGGGCTTGGTTAACCCTTCCTAGGATTGGGCCTTGGTCTAGACATAGGATTTTGGGCTGGGTCAATGCTCTTAGGGCTTGGGCTCCAGTTCTCATGGGAACGTTTGGCACGGTTTCTAATTCGGGTTAAAAAATCAATTCGTTTTATAGGCTTGAAACACCACTCCGGAGTCCAAATAATTCGCCAAAAAATACCATAGGTCCGGTTCTCCATTGTGCATCATAATATATTATTTCCAGAATATTATAACACTAATCTGCCATACTTAAAATCCTTTAAAGCACAATCATCTTCGCCTTAATTTCTAGAATATACCAAAAATTTGTAATAACCCATTTTTAAAATTATTCTCAAAAATTCAGGGTGTTTACAATCTTCTCTCCTTAAAAGGATTGTGTCCTCGCAATCAAAGAATAAGCTACCAAAGAAAGAATTATGGAAATACAAGGTTGCTTAGTTTACAACTGCCTCCTCGAACAAGTGGGGGTAACGCTGGCGCATACTGTCTTCTCGTTCCCAAGTCGATTCTCCCGGGGAATGATATTTCCATGCTATACGAACCAGTCTGATTGTCTGTCCCCGTAATGTCTTCTCACTGACGTCGAGAATGCCAACTGGTTGTTCCTCATATCTCAAGCTTGGGCCTACTGCAATCTCTGAATGATCGACTATGTGACTCGGGTCGGTCACGTACCTTCGCAACTGTGAGACGTGGAATACGTCATGCACTCCCTCTAAGGATGGTGGTAATGCAAGACGATAAGCCACCTCACCAACGCGCTCTAGAATATCAAATGGCCCAATATACCTTGGGCTCAGCTTGCCTCTGCTCCCGAATCTGATAGTACCACGAGTGGGCGAAATCCTCAAGAATACGTGATCACCTTCTTTGAACTCTAGGGGACGCCTGTGCGTATCCGCCCAATGCTTCTGTCGGTCCTGAGCTGCTCGTAGATGATTCTGAATCTGCTTTACCTTTTTCACTATGTGCGTTACCAATTCTGGAACCAGTATTTGACGTTCACCAACGTCACTCCAACATATAGGCGATCTGTACTTCCTTCCGTATAAAGCTTCAAATGGTGCCATCTGGATGCTGGCCTGATAACTGTTGTTGTAGGAGAACTCCACTAAGTACAGATGATCTTCCCAAGATCCTCCAAAGTCTAGCATACATGATCAACATATCCTCCAATATCTGAATGGTGCGTTCTGATTGGCCATCTGTCTGCGGGTGGTATGCCGTGCTGAATTTGAGTCTGGTGCCTAGACTTTCTTGCATGCTTCTCCAGAAATGAGAGGTAAATCTCGAATCTCGATCCGATACAATACTGATCGGCACTCCATGTAATTTGATGATTTGTCGCATGTACATGTCGGCTAGTACCTCTGTGGACTGTCCCACTCTAAATGGCAAGAAGTGTGCCGATTTAGTGAGTCTATCCACTATCACCCATACTGCGTCTTTTCCGCTGGGGCTCCTCGGAAATCCTGTGACAAAATCCATCGTGATGTGCTCCAACTTCCATTCCGGTATAGGAAGTGGCTGTAACATACCCGCAGTCCTCTGATGTTCGGCCTTTACTTGTTGGCAGACTAAGCATTTGGCCACAAATCTTGTAATCTCTCTTTTCATTCCGTGCCACCAGTAATACTGTCTCAAGTCTCGGTACATCTTGGTTCCTCCTGGGTGAACAGAGTACATAGAGCTATGTGCTTCCGCCATTAACTCCTATCTCAATTCTCCATTTGGAACATACAGGCAATTTTTGAACCTCAATGTTCCGTCTTCGTGAATGCGGAGTCCTGTCTGCATGCCCGCTTCTGTCCTCTCTTTGAGTCTTCGGAATCTAGCATCGGTAGGCAATGCCTCTTTAATCTTCTCCACGAGTGATGACTGAATCTCGAGATTAGCCATCAAGCCATTCTGTCCTGGTAAGACAACCTCTATCTGAAGCTCCTGTAGATCCTTCAATAACTCGGGCTGCATCGTCAAGAAATAAGCCGTAGGCTTTCTGCTGAGCGCATCTGCAACGACATTCGCCTTTCCCGGATGATACTACAGATCGATGTCAAAATCTACCATCATTTCAAGCCAGCGTCTCTGCCTCATGTTAAGCTCTTTCTGAGTATATACATATTTCAGACTTTTGTGATCTGTAAAGATGTCTACTTTCTCCCCATAAAGGTAGTGCCTCTAAATCTTTAATGCAAATATAACTGCTGCTAGTTCCAGATCATGTGTTGGGTAGTTCTTCTCGTGGACTTTCAACTGTCTCGACGCATAAGCAATGACTTTGCCATGTTGCATCAAAACACATCCTAGTCCACTGCCTGATGCATCACTGTACACAACAAAACCTCCTGACCTTGATGGAAGAGTCAAGACAGGTGTTGTTGTCAATCTTCTCTTTAGTTCTTCGAAGGCCTTCTGGCAGTCTTCTGTCCATATAAACTCCTGGTCCTTGCATGTCAGCTTCGTCATCGGTTCTGCAATCCTTGAGAAATTTTCTACAAACTTTCGGTAATATCCTGCGAGTCCGAGAAAACTTCTCACTTCTGCAACTGATGTGGGTGTAGGCCAAGTCTCTATTGCCGCAACTTTTTCTGGATCCACTGAGAGTCCATCTCCTGAGATGATGTGTCCCAAGAAAGGTACTTTGTCCATACAGAACTCACACTTACTCAGTTTGGCGTATAACTTTTCCTGCCTCAAGGTCTCCAGCACGATTCTGAGATGCTCCTCGTGCTCTTCAGGGCTCTTGAAATATATGAGAATGTCATCTATGAACACCACCACGAATTTATCCAAGAATTGATGAAAGACTCTGTTCATTAAGCTCATAAATATCGCTGGCGCGTTGGTTAAACCAAACGGCATCACCAAGAACTCATAATGTCCATACTTGGTTCTGAATGCGGTCTTCGGGATATCTTTCTTCCTTATTTTGATCTGATGATAGCCGGATCTTAAGTCAATCTTCGAGAATATCCTTGCACCACTCAATTGATCGAATAGATCATCAATGCGTGGTAAGGGATACCTGTTCTTGATCGTCACAGTATTCAGTGCCCTGTAATCAATGCATAACCGTACTGTTCCATCCTTCTTTGGCACAAATAATATGGGTACTCCCCAAGGTGATACACTGGGCCGAATGAAACTTTTGTCCAGAAGGTCGTCAACCTGCACTTTCAACTCTACTAACTCCTTAGGTGCCAGTCGATAAACTGATGAAGTGATAGGCTCTGCTCCTGGAGTTAAGTCTATTATGAATTCTATTTTCCGATCAGGCGGTAAGCCTGGAAGATCATCGGGGAATACATCCACAAATGCAGATATGACTCTTGGATAACCTGTCTCCTCTTCTACAGTTAATACCCTAAGAGTAGGCTGAACTCCTTGCTCTACTGCTCCTCGAAGAAACTCAAATTCTGGATGTCCTGGCGGTCTAAATATAACCCGCCCGAGTCGGCAATCAAGAGTCGCATGGTACTGACTTAACCAGTCCATACCAAGTACGATATCATAGTCCGGCATAGAAAATATTAGGAATTGAGCTCGCATCTCTCGGCCACAAACTACTACAGAACATGATCTACAGACGTCAATAACCGGAATAATTCTGCCTCCCGTAAGAATTCTCTTCATCTTCGGAAGGGATGCGGTAGCTACTCTATGTGTGGCTACAAAGCTAGCTGCTATAAATGAATGCGATGCTCCAGAATCAAACAATGCTACAGCTGGTAATGAAGCTACTAAAATAGTACCTGCAATGACCTCGCCTGCTGTAGCCTCCTCCTCAACAGCTAAAGTGAATGCCTGGCCTCGTCCCTGAGCTTGGCCTCTCTGCTGCTGAGCCTGCTGAAATAGAGCTGCCTGTGGTGCCAGGGGTGGTCTCTGCTGGTTCCCTTCTGGGGCTGGTGGTCTGACTCCACCAACTCCTGCCTGCTGTGCTCCTACGGCTGGATAAGCTGGTCGTGGTGCAGGCAAAGCTAATCTCGGTACTCCCTCTCTACGCTCGGTGCAGTCTCTGGTCTGATGCTGGTTGGAACCGCAAGCTAGGCAGAGTCCTAACTTACTTCTGCATTCTCTCTCAATGTGACCAATCTTGCCGCAGTGATGACAAGTAGGGAGAGATATGGCCCTGTGTGCTGTCCTCTCTGGCATGCTCCTTTGGGTCCATTTTGCTGAATCCCCATGTGCTGTCCTGGTTGGTGCTGAGTTGATAGGCCTCTTCAGGTTCGACTCTCTTCTAGTGACGCGCTCCATGCGTCGTGCTGCTGCGAGAACGTCGGTATAAGATGTAGGTGCGACTGAGCCAATCAATCTCTGCAGCTCAAACTTCAGCCCATCAAAGAACTTCTCAGCTTTCTCTTCCTCGGTCGAAATCAAGGTTGGGGCAAAGCAACTAAGGCGAATGAACTCCGTGTTGTATTCTTCCACTGTCATACTGCCTTGGATGAGGCGGTTGAACTTGTCTCTGAGCTCTGATTGTGCAACTGCTGGAATGTACATCTCTTGGAAGAGTCTGGAGAACTCTTCCAATGTGACTCGGTCCTGTCCGAGCCTCCTCTCCTCTGCTAACCACCAGTGATGTGCATTCTCAGTTAACTGCATTCTGACTGCAGTCATCCACTTCTCTCTAGGAAGTTCAGCGGCTTCCAACTGATGCTGAATGTTTGTGAGCCATTCATGAACTTCTGTTGGCCCCTCTTTACCAGAAAATGTATGAGGCTTGAGCTGACGGAAGTCGGTGATAGATCCAGTCGTCGATCGCCTCGCTGGTGGATTTGCCTGCTCCAATACGGATACCAGGCTGGTTCTCAGATTCTCGGCCTCCTGACGTTGAGCTTCTTGCTGAATCTGTTGCTGTGCTTGCATCATAGCATACATCATCTGGAACATCTGTTGCCCGTCCATGGCTTATCCTGGCGGGAAAGCTGGCATCTGGGGAGTGAAATATGGTAGAGGTGGGATGTCATCTCTCCGAAACCTTGGATTAGGCTGACCGGTTTGATCGCTCTGCGATGCTGGTCCTCCACTCCCTGGAGTCACTCCGTCTCCATAAGTAACCACAGCGTCGTGTGGCGTATCCAATGGAATCTCATCTCTGTTTCTGGGATCCATTTCTCTGCAACCAAAAGATAAACTGTAAGAACGCACAGAGAAATCAATACAGGATACAGTTCAAATAACAATTTCGAGTTCGATATAGAGTTCAACAATGGGTTAAATAATGAATGAGATCCTCGAACTTATTCTATCCTTAGGGCAGGCTGGTTCGGTCCCAAAGTTGAAACCGAACAATTTAGTCGTAGACCTGCATAGGCCACCACAAAAACCATGTCACGCCCTAGTCCCAAAATACCGTGGGACCAGATACGTGGCAATGGCCAGCAGTACGCACCGATGGACCAACCCAATTTAATGGATCCATCAGGGCATACTTAAGTTGTAAAACAAGTCTACGACAATCATGGTACAACTAATCTCATCCACACAAGATATAAAATATGATCCACAAAATAAATAAGAAGGTAAATCATCATCTAGTCTCAACAAAGTACTTTGGGGAACAACCCGATAAATCTCTAGTATAATGGTTCAGCAGACCAGAAAATAATGACTGAAATAAATAATAAAAGCTGAGCATGAGCATGGATTCTCAAGAGAAGTCTTCAGCTAAGACCTCGTCCTCAGATGGCGGTACAGCTCCTGGATCGGCTCCTCCTGCTGCGGTCCCGTATACCTCGGGATAAACCACGTCTGCAAAATCTGGGGACAAAATCCATATCCAGGTCCTCAGGGGACATAGCAAGGTACAAGAAATAATACAAGCCAGAATATAAACAGTGCAGCAAATAATAAGATAAACAGGGTAAGTATGTAAACATCTGTATAAAATGCAAGAAAGAATATCAGTAGTACTCAGGTTGAACATCTACAAGCTCTGTGTAGGGGAGCCTGTAGCAGTGGTGTCAAGAGGTGGTCTAGCTCAGCGGGATACTGAGTAGCCGGCCTAACATAGTCAACCTGTAGCCTGTGGGTCTCTCCAGCATTAGATGGAACAATAGGGAATACTAAAATAACCAGCTAAGTGATATGCAAGATGAGAGCAGCACTAGAACTCAGGCTGAAGCATACTACAAGCTCTGTGTAGGGGAGCCGGTAGCAGCAGTAATAATGAGTAATGGGCCAAGCTCGGGCTTCAGAGTCTTGGGCCTCACAATAGTAGGGGTGTATATATATAATCAGCCGGTAGTCTGTGTGTCTCTCCCCACCCAATGTAACCACACAAATCATGAACATAACGTCTCACGTCCATGTCAGCGGGGTCATAACTAATGCACAAGTCATAATGTATCTAGAATATAGTATCTCTATAAGTCCTGTATCCTATACAGAATCACCACGAATATCTTGGGAGGATCCTGTTCCATGAACAGTGTCGAGTGTCCTGGGTCATAGTGTACTTGGTAAGACAAGTACGAGAAGATAAAATGTCACGTATGTCCATCTCTAGATGACAATACCCAACATCGCGTACGATGTTGGCACCCGACTGATAATTGGACGCTAAGTATGTCACACGGTCCTAGGTTAAGCATGCATAGTAGTATAATGAAGCAAGGAAAATATGTAACAATACTGCAGAGTTGGCAAGGTACACTTGCCTGATGTTTGAATGTCAACAACTGTCCCTGTATCAGTGGATCCGGTAGGTGCTACTCCAAAAGCTGTAACAAACATCACCAACAGTCTCACAAGGTATCAAACTGCTAAAAATGCCTGTCCTATGTCCAATTTGGACACAGGGGCAAAAAGATTATTTTCGGGCCAAAGTGGGGTCCACATGTGGGCCACTTTGCACCAAAAAGCGCGTCAGGGTAAAAGGTCTCCAAATTCTGCAAAGTCAGTGTCTACAAGTCAGGAACGATGATACGAACCCAATGGAACTTCCAGAATTGGATTCCGATGAGCCGTTCACAAAATCGCCCGTCAAGTGGAGCCGGTAGGGCCCACGATACGCGATTTTGTCAACGTTCTCAGAATCGGACCAAACTTAGGTCACAGGACCAGCGTATTGCTACGAGTCCGATGGCGCAAGTTTCGTCTCGATCTGACGTGTATACACAAAGTTACAGCGTGTTCCAGAAAGGTCAGATACGGAGTGTCGTCGGCGGATACGCGTTGACTCCGGGGTGCACGCACCTCCGAATCGACTTTTGCAAAATCCCACACGACCGTATCAACGCCGCGCACGGTTCGGTAAAGGCCGCGTGCGACCAAGTCATCCCGTTTGGCGGGGCGCACTCAGTTCCGGGGTAAAATAGGGTATTATTTTTCCTGTTTTTAGGTCGCGATGTGCGATCACCACAAGACGCGATGCACCGAGCGAGTTGTACGGGCACCGAGAGGGTTATACAGTCTACGCATGGCAACTGACGGAATTGAAAACGGAGATACACATTGGGAGTAATCGGTACCTGAACAGGGCTCCGTGAATCTGTTTTTCACATGACCGAGAGTCCAATCTGTGTCCTGGTCGTGTCCTCGCGCGCTGCTTGCGTCCGAATCGACTTCTCTCGTGTCCGCTGAATCTCAGAGTCGGGTCCAAGGTCCTGCCTCGGGTCAGCGGAGCGACGCTTGGGAGGCGTCGGGGTTCGGGTCGACAAGGGGAGGTGATCGGGGTCACTGGCTCAGCGGTGATGGAGGGTCATTGTGCGGGCCTGGATGGTTGGGTCGAACTGACCGTAGAGGGGCGGCACTGCACCGGCCGTCAGTGGCTCGGACAGCCGCGGGTTTGCTACGTCGGTCGGGGATCGAACTGGCCGGAGTGCCAGGCGGAGGGGTGAGAACAGGGAGGGGTCGACGGCTCGCGGGCGGTGAGAGGAGAGAACAGGGAGGGGTCGACGGCTCGCGGGCGGTGACCTAGGTCGACGGTGGAGCTGCTGTGGGCAGCAGACCGGAGAGGGAACGACGCTGGGTCGGGACCGGAGTTCACAGCGGCAGGAACTGCTCCGCTGGGTCGGCTGGGAAGGCTGGAAAGTGGGTCGGCAGATATGTTTTAGGTTTTGCTTGGTGATTAAAACTAATGAAAGGAATTGGAGAGATATTTATACACTTGTGGGTTCCTTTTAGGTTGAGGGTTGCTCTAGGATTAGGGCTTGGTTAACCCTTCCTAGGATTGGGCCTTGGTCTAGACATAGGATTTTGGGCTGGGTCAATGCTCTTAGGGCTTGGGCTCCAGTTCTCATGGGAACGTTTGGCACGGTTTCTAATTCGGGTTAAAAAATCAATTCGTTTTATAGGCTTGAAACACCACTCCGGAGTCCAAATAATTCGCCGAAAAACACCATAGGTCCGGTTCTCCATTGAGCATCATAATATATTATTTCCAGAATATTATAACACCAATCTGCCATACTTAAAATCCTTTAAAGCATAATCATCTTCGCCTTAATTTCCATAATATACCAAAAATTTGTAATAACCCATTTTTAAAATTATTCTCAAAAATTCAGGGTGTTTACAGCCTAATAGGAGTTGCTCGCTCTTGAGCAGCGGAGCGGGAAGAGGAAGCGACCTTCTTTCCCTTAGAAGTGGAAGTCTGTTTAGGGGCCATGGAGATTCTGAGTTCTCAAGAAAGAGACGAAGAAGAAGGGTTCTTGGAAAGCAAGGGTTTTGTGAAGGCAGATAAAAGTTTTCTCTCTCAGGACTTTGGACTATTTATAGAGTTTGGATGACTCTACGAATCCCTAACCAAATCCGATATTTAATATTCTATTATAATTTGGGACCACGTCAGCCTATCATTTAGGGATGACGGACAGTCAGTGGATTCAGAATTTATGCACAGAGCAGATCTATGATTTTTATGCTAAGGAGCTTTTTACGCTCAGAGGCTACAAATCTACGGTTTTACGCTCAAAGACTATAAGTCTATGATTTTACGTCCAAATGCTTTTATGCTCAGTAGCTTTTACGCTCGAGAGGCTATAAACCTACGACTTTATGTTCAGAGGCTACAAATCTATGATTTCACACTCAGAAGCTTTTTTACGCTCAAAGGCTACAAATCTACGATTCTATGCTCAAAAGCTACAAACAACCAATTACAAGGATTTACGCAGAAGATGCTCATTTTTGGCTGCAGAACATAACAAGTACCTGAAATATACAGAGTTCAGCATCAAAGATGACTCTTCTTCTTGGGTTATTTGGAAGTTCATCCAAAGTCCAGTCAGAATACTTTACAAAAAGTTCAAGTATGGCTTGGTCGATAGAAATTTCTCGCCTTTTTCAAGGGATTTCGGGAAACCATTCTTGAAGATGATGGTCTGAACAAGAATTTTTCGTATCAAAGAAGTGACAGTTCAGAACTCTACGCAACTCCTCTTCCAAAACAGCATGACAGTTTGGATCTTCAACTTAAATGCTAAGCAGCTTTCTACGCATCTTTTGTTACGTATAAAAGACAAGACGAGATCAGATATTCTTTTATCAGAGTCGGCGTAAAATTGTTCAGACATATCGAAGCCGCACACTATTCAGACTTCCTCACAGCAAATATGGCAAATCATCAGATGCGTAAAAGAAGACAATTTTATTAATCATGATTACATATGATAAAAATCCAGTCAACAAAGGGTTTTTCATCTTCATGATTACATATGATGGAAGTCCTTTTTCTACAAAAGGGTTTCTCATTTTCGTTTGAGATCACACCAAGAATCTGTTTTGCCAGGTTTTCATATTGGTGCAGATATTTTTCTGTCTTCTACAACAGTTCATCGACTTCTGCGGCCGATGAACAAGAAAATGGTTAATGGCGGGAGGATACAGAACTGGGCCTATCTAAATTATTCAAGCCCACCGTCCATACGCCATAGCAGGCATGCCCTAGAAATTGTGTTGGGTGTTCAAACCCAACTCAATACTGGAAGATAGGGCCAAACTGCCTATCCTTGTCCAGTGCCATAACGGGAGAAAATACAACTTGCAAGCTGTGTGGTCTAATACAACCCTTCCTCTCTCCTGGATGAATCGCCATATGAAATTGCTGATTATCCCGAGCAAAGGAAGCTATGATATCCTTCCATGATCCATCGTTGCAGAGGATATTTGCTCGAAGATACCTCTTTTTATGGCTCCTTATATGCTGGAAGAACATGATCTTCTTCTTCCTCAAGTCAACCCAATGAAGCTCGGCAACCATCTCTCTCTTTGTGGTAAAGGAAGTGTGGGAAAAAATAGGTTAACCCATTCGCCTTTTTATAGGCAGAGGAGAACACACTGAATACCAACAAACTCCTAAAATTTTGCCGAAAAATTAGCCTCACGGAACGTGTCAAACTTGACCGTTTTATGCTTCATTCAAAGTGTTTCAAATTATAAGGAATTTGAAAACTTTGAAGGGGGTCTTGTAGAAGCTTGAAAAATATGCTGGGGAATCACACGCGTAAAACACTCAATATGCAGAAAGTCTACGTAAAACAGAGCTCCAACACTGGGTGGCGTGAAATATGATTCCAGAACAATCGGCGTACAGTAGAGCGTCAATGCTAATTCAGCGTAAAACATAGCTCCAGAATAACCCGCGTAATACAGTATTTCCAGATTGCTTCGGTGTAAAAAGGTTGCTACATCGCCACTTTGGCGTAAAACCTGTCTGCTTTTAATACAGCGGAAAGTTATACGAGGAACTCTTCGTATTCCTCGAATGAACCTGTCAGTTGAAACAGTGAACCTGACTCCTGACAAAGAGTATTGCACGGCGATCGAGAGGACGGCTGTTATGATGATTCTGTACATAGCCCCAAACTATCATTTAGTAACATAATCCTTGATATAAGACATCATTTACGCATCCAAGGGATACGCTGCCTATTTTACACAGGCAAAGATGGGCCTTTACGCTCAGGGAGAGACGAAACTAACTGCCACATCAAAAGCTGTTCTTCGTACAGAACTCGAGGTACGTCTCTGCAGTTAATGCGCAAGATGGGGGAAGATCTATGCATTTAATGCACGAGATTTGGTTCTATTTTCAAAGACTGGGTGAGCTATAATTAGGACTAATACGTCCACATCACCATCCCCGCACATTATGCCAACCAGGCTACTTTCAGCTATAGGAGCACGATGTACGCTATCTCCTTGAAATACGCCAACTCAGGCTTTATTTGCAAAGCATCAAGCTTCATGCAGAACTTGTCTTCTATGCCAACATGACAGCTACTTGGCTTCTACGCCAACATCACAACTACTTGGCTTCTAAGCCAACTTGACAACTATTCGGCTTCTACGCCTACTGGGCTTTTATGCCACCAGAACAGCTATTTGGCTTTTATGCCAATGAGACAGTTATTTGGCTTTTATGCCAACCATCTCTACGCGAGGGGCAGTTATCTACGTGGCTTGCATGTCGTGATCTTCGATGAGCGATTATACGCATTACCTCATAATGGGACACGCGTCACATGCCAATTCAAGAGATCATTCATGCGTGGGTAGCAGTTATTATAATCGCCGTATAAAAGGTGCAGCTCTCTCCACTGTTCGGTTTCTATGCCGACGGTAGCTAAACTCTATAAATGGAGACCTCCGACCACGGAGGTCCAAGGTCGGGAAAAAAGGGTCAAAACGGAGGTCCAAGGTCGAAAAGGAGAGACAAAGGGGGAGAAGGGTCGAAGATTTTTTTAAAGTCAAGAGAGCACATATAGAGAGCTTTGGCAACTAGAGTTCAATCCCCCCTACAGTCTTTGAAGCTTCTTTTTCGTCTTCTATAGCACTTCTTCGTCATCGTATAGTCCAAGGGACAAAGTGATCGACCGCAGATCAGACTCCTATAGCAATATTTCCCTAGAATCAAATATTTGTACTTAACATCCTTGTATAGGATTAATTATACTTCTTTTTCTTGTTTGTAAACCAAAGAAAGGGTTTCGTATAAACCTAGTTTCAATTTCTTTCGTTTATTACCAAACAAGTGGTGCTTCCCATAGTTTTGTATCTATTTCTTTTGCTCTGAAGTATCATTTGGTAGCTGAGTCTTTGCTTAGGACTTGCAAGATTATGACCGGGGAAAGCATTATCCTAGTTAGTGATATTTACAAGGATTGAAAAGTTACTCTGAGAGGCCGGGAGTTGAGTGTGTGTCTACTTGTAATGCCACTTCTGAACTACGATATTGTACTCGGGATGGATTGGTTGAGTAGGCACCATGCTAGTATAGATTATAGAGGAGGTAGAGTTTTGTTTAGCACGCCAGGAAAGCCAGAGTTTGAGTTTACTAGAGGAGCTACAGAGCAGAGAGAAGGCATTATCTGTGGAGCTATGGTGGAAGACAAGGTGTTGTCGCATCCTTTGATATCAAAGTTCTTGGATGTATTTTCTAAGAAATTTCCAAGATTGCCGCCAGATCGAGATGTTAAATTCTCAATAGACTTGGTGCCAGGTGCAGAACCAATTTCACAGCATGTCTATAGAGTGAATAACAACTAGATGATCGAGTTGAAGAAGCAAGTGGATGAGTTACAGGATAAGGGATTTATCAGATCCAGTTCTTCACTGTGGGGAGCCCCGGTATTGTTTGTATCGAAGAATGATGGATCAGTGTGCATGTGCATCGATTACAGGGCATTGAATAATCTTACTATCAAAAGTAAATACCCGTTGCCATGGATTAATGACCTGTTCGATCAGTTGAGTGGCGCCAAGGTGTTTTCTAAGATAGACTTAAGATCTGGCTACCACCAGGTGAAAGTAAAGCCGGAGGACATTCCGAAGACTGCTTTTAGGACTCGGTATAGCCAGTATAAGCTTTTTGGTGATACTGTTTGGGTTGACTAATGCCCTGTCGGTATTTATGAATCTGATGAACAAGGTGATCCACCAATACCTTGACAAGTTTGTAGTGGTGTTCAACAATGACATACTCATATACTCGAAGACACCGGAGGAGCACGAGGAGCATTTGCGGATTGTGTTGGATGTGTTGAGGAAGGAGAAGCTGTATGGAAAGCTGTCCAAGTGTAAGTTCTTTCTGGACAAGGTGGAGTTCTTAGGACGTATTATGACTGATGATGGAATTTCAATGGATCCGAAGAAGATCACAGTAGTGGAGTCTTGGAAGACCCTAAGTTCAGTGGCAGAGATCAAAAGTTTCTTGCGTTTGGCAGGCTACTACATAAAGTTTGTGAAAGATTTTTCAACGATTATCGAGCTGATGACTAGACTCACCAGGAAGGATGCATAGTTTGTTTGGACAGAGGAGTGCCAGTTTCCTTTTGAGAAGTTGAAGGAGATGTTGACGTATGCTCTTATTTTGATATTGCCATCAGGGTCAGGAGGTTTCACTATTTATAGTTATGCATCAGGAAAAGGTCTGGGTTGTGTTCTTCAGCGGAATGGGAAAGTGATTGCCTATGCATCCAGGCAATTGCATCCTCATTAGAAGAACTATCCTACCCATGATTTAGAGTTGGCAGTAGTCATCTTTGTCTTGAAATTATGGAAATACTATTTATACGGAGAGCGTGTGGAGATCTTTACAGACCACAAGAGCTTAAAGTATATTTTTACTCAAAAAGAGTTAAACATGAGGCAGCATCGGTGGCTGAAACTGATGAAGAATTTTGATATATCTTTGGAGTATCATCCTGGGATATCCAATGTAGTTGCCGATGCCTTGATCAGGTATCCGGTAGCTATATTATTGACGTAGGATCGATATTTATTGGAGGACTTGGAGAGCTTGGGCATTGAGATGATAGTTTTGGGTTTTTCTATGAAGATGTGGGGGTTGCAGATGCACTAAGAGTTGATGGACAGGATCAAGGCAGCCCAGTATGAGGATCTTTCTCTGAAGAGCATTAGAGCTTAGGTGAGAGCAAGATTGGAGGATGATTTCACCATTACTGAGGATGGTTCTTTGCGGCATGGTGTTAGATTATTTGTGCCTTGTGGGGAGCTGCATGAGGAGGAATTGCAGGAAGCGCATCGTTCTCAGTATTTCATGCATCCAGGTGCTAACAAGATATATCGGGATATGCGAGAGAGTATGTGGTGGTATGACATGAAGAGGAAAGTGACACAGTTTGTATCCAGATACTTAGTGTGCCAGTGAAAGCCGAGAGGCAGAGACCAGATGGTTTACTTCAGCCATTACTATTCCAGAGTAGAAGTGGGAGCACATTACTATGGATTTTATATCCGAACTTCCATGATTTCCAGGAGGAAATGACACGATTTGGGTAATCGTTGACAGGTTGATCAAGTCGGCCCACTTTTTGCCTTTGAAGGTGGGTTTGTCTATGGAGAAGCTGGAAGAGATGTACGTGAGGCAGATCGTCAGGATACATGGGGTTTCTATCAGCATAATCTCAGATCGGGATAGTCGTTTCACTTCTTATTTTTGGAGGAGTTTAGAGGCGAGTTTGGGCACCCAGCTCAAGTTCAGTACTGCATATCACCCCCAGACGTATGGGCAGTCAGAGAGGATCATTCAGACTCTTGAGGATATAATGTATACCTGTGTACTAGATTTCGGGGGATCTTGGGAAGACTATCTCTATTTGGTAGAGTTTGCTTACAATAACAGCCATTAGGCTAGTATAGAGATGTCATTATTTGAGGCTCTGTACGGTCGGAGATATCATACTACCTTATCATGGGACAATATTGGAGAGAGAGTTTTGCTAGGGCCAGAGATGGTTGTGGATGCAGCGAAGAAGGTTAAGCTAATCAGAGACAGACTTCGAGTAGCGCAAGACAGACAGCAAGCAGCATTGGGCCGATAGCCACCGGAGACCTTTGGAGTTTGAGGTATAGATTTTTATTTTGTGCTTGATATTGGTTGTTTGTTATAGATTAAGTTCTTAAGGTTGTGTTTTATTCTAGGTTGGTGGTCTGGTATTTCTGAGGATTTCTCCGGCACGAGGCACGATTCATTTCGGTGGAGGCGGAAAGCTTAGTTCGCGATTCATCGGACCTTTCAGTATTCTCGAGAAGGTCGGTGTAGTTGCTTACAAGCTACACTTGCCACCTGCATTGGAGGGAGTACACAACGTATTTCATGTGTCATAGTTGAGATGGTACATGGCGGATCCTAGTCACGTGTTTGATCACTCAGAGATAGAGGTGGGCTCTACTATTAGCTATCTAGAGCAGCCAGTTGAGATTCTAGATCGGAGAGAGAAGGTTCTGAGGAACCAGACTATTCTCTTGGTATACGTCTCATGGAAGCATCACTCTCTGGGTAAAAGTTATGGAAAACTACCCCATATGCTAAGCCTACCCATAGAAATTGGAATTAGGTTCATTGGAGGCCTATGGAGAAAGTTATATGGTATTTTGTGTCAATTTTGGGGGAATTTCGAGATTGACACATCTTGTGTTTGTCAATCGGTCAATTAGACCAAATTGACATGTGTTTGATTATGTGTGGCTAGTATCGCATCCATAATTGAATATATATATAAGACGTATCTCAACAATTTGGAGATACAGGTTGATTTGGGAGTTTTCTACCGACACAGGGTTAGAGCATGTCACATTTTGACACGGATACGTAGTTGAGTAGGTAGCTCTTTGTATTGTTCATAATTATGATTTTAGACTTGCTCGTGTCTGTTAGAATATAATTGGTTGTGTGGTGGAGCCGTATCGCAAGCGTATCATAGATCTAGTGTGATACGGGTGCGATGCACTTCACGTATTTTGTTTCTTGCAATTTAATTCAATTATAGATATTATAATATTATAATTATAATTATTATGTGAGCTATATGTATATGTATATATATATGTATATGTATATGTATATGTATATTTATGTGTTTGATCTATAATTCTTGTTGATGTGTTGGTGAACATGGGAGATTAGAAGTTCATGTGCTTCTCTAATATGGTAATATATATATATATATATATATATATATATATATATATATATATGTGTGTGTGTGTGTGTGTGTGTGTGTGTATGTGTGTGTGTGTGTGTGATATGAGTATTTATGTGTGTGAGCTCGAGAAAAGAAGTAACCATGAAAAATAGTGATTTAAACAATAGAAAATAGTGAGAAAAGCAATGGAAAACAGTGGAAGAAAAGCAGTGAGAAGCAGCAAGCAGTAAGCAGCAGAAGCAGCAGCAGAAGCAGAAGCAGAAGCGGTAAGCAGCAGAAGCAGAAGCAGCGGTAGTAAGCAGCAGCAGCGGTAGTAAGAAGCGGTAGCGGCAGTTTTGATAAGCAACAGCTTATGAAAAAGCAGTAAGTTAGTATATATATATATATATATATATATATATATATATATATATGTATATATATATATATATATAGAGAGAGAGAGAGAGAGTATATATATATATATATATATATATATATATATATAAGATTATTAGTTTTATTAATAAGCTAGTGGTTATGTATATATTGTAAATAAGTTGGTATATAATATATATGAGATTTATATATACATAAGTACTAGTTAATATTAGTTAGCATTATTTCTAGATTACCTTGGGGTACACCAAGGTAATGAGAGTGAACTATCTTGGGTAGGAGTATTAAATATCAAGGGGTATGTTAGTATATAGTTTAGTATATTATTGTTATAAGTTTTAATACATATTAATGTTTAGTGAGGTGTATGGGTAGTAGTTATAAATTAGATATTGAATTACCTTGAGACACCAAGGTAAATGTCAAGGTATTGGATTTTACTCAAAGTATTGGGTTTGCACATCAAGATGGGAGTGTAGGTGGTATGATACCGCTTTTGGTTCAAAGCCAAGGTATACACTTATGTATTAGTTTAGTTAGGAGTTTTATATACTGTCTTGTATATACATATTATAATATTTTCATATATAATAAATTATGTATCTTATGATACGATATCTTGTTAGTTTCCTAGTATCCTAGTATAGCTAGTATGGCCTAGTTACATAGTGTATGGACCCAATATCCTAGAGATGGACTCATACAACCTAGAAATAGCTAGTTTGACTAGTTTGACCCAGAGTTGACCTAGTTTGACTGTTTTGACTTAGAAATGGCTTTATGACCTCGAAGTTGACTAGTTTAACTTATTTTCATTCCCAAATCTTGTATTGATATAATATTCCATATTTAGGTCTTCGAGGCAGCATATCGGACATCTTTGATACTGTTCACCAGATTTCAGGTTAGTATATTTTCTAATAGTTTCTCATTTATGATATCCTCTTTGTCTTTTGTATTTATTGTAGATATCCTTGATTTCTTGACACGATGGTTACACAGATTGGTATATTCGGATCTCGTCATGAGATATTATTCCTTGGTATTTATGGTGTATCTTGTGTAAGCCTTGTTTTCTTTTTCTTCTTGTACAAATACAGACATTGGTTCATGAGAAGAGTAGCACCCTTCTTGTGGAAACCCGTGTCATAACGTACCATGGTTGGATCTACTATTCGAGTCGGGACGGGGAGTATATAGTGTAGATATATGATCATACCCTCCTTGTGCATGTCTTGTTACTTGAATAGTGTTAATCATACACCACACGTATGATTAACTAGGCAATAATCCTTTTATAAGTTTCCAAGTCGATCACATGTTAAAGCTGGTACTCACTCACTTAGTAGTAGTATTTCTTGTTCATTCCTATGATGATCATTATTGTATTTATTTTCAGTATTCCTTTATTGCATATCTCTTGTACCTGTATATTGTATCTTGTATAATCACTCTATTTACGGTTACATTGTTTATATCATTTATTAGAACTTCTATTAGATATGTACTTTGCTCCTTTCCTGACTGGATATATTTTTCCCAGATGACACTGAGGAGTGGTACCCCACTCACTATGGGCCTCAGGATGTCATAGGCTTAGAGACAGAGACCTTGGCTCAGGAGGGCCTCATCCCGATTAAGACAGATGACCCAGGACTTGTAGCACAGTAGTTAGATCTTTTGTATTAGATTTGTCTCCATCTCGGCTATTAGTATTTATTTGACTCATTGGATACTATTTGTCTTGTGAGCTGTATTTGTGACTATTCTGTTCTTTTATCATATTCGTGCAATTATTCCATCTTATAGATCTGTGATCGAGTATTCATATTTATATTACATTGGTGGCATTATTATATCTTATTTATTAGATGAATATTTTATCCAAACAGTGTTCTACCGCCGATGTTGCGGCGTAGGCTGGGCGTTGTTCACTACTCGTGCCCCTACATCGGGTGTGGGTTATGACACCCACTTTGTATCAAAATATGTGTCAGAGATAACGATCTCTAAATAGGGCAAATTATAGGTCTAATCAATCCTCAACGATGATACGAACTCAACGGTATATCCAATTTTGGATTCCGGTGAGCCGATCACAAATTCGCCCTTCAAGTTAAATCGTTGGGCCCGCGAATAGGCGGCTGAGTAAACTGTCTCAGAATTACATAAAACTTGGGTCATAGGACCAGCGTGATACCACAAATCCAATAGCGTAAGTTTTATCGCATTCCGACGAGCGTGCACCAACTAATGGAAAAAATTTCAAAAATGTCGATACGGGAACTTTTACGGATACGGGTTAATTCTGACACGCACACACATCCGAATCAACTTCTGTAAAAGCCCGGACCTCAAAAAATATAATATTTGCCTTTTGTACAACTGGTATATGATATGGTGGTCCAGTTTGTCGAAACGCACTCCGTATCGCATATTTTCTAAGTTTTTAAAGGCTATTTTTTATTATTTTTAACAAACAATTTAGCACAGAATTATTGATCAAATATATGCAAACAATAGGTCGTTTTGATCCTGGTTATGTTGTCATCATGGTTGTTTAATTGGTTTTCCACCTTACCTAATATTTTGGCATTTATCCGTCTTCCCAAACATGAGTTCAATCTAAGAAAACTGTCATGATATATACATTAAAATTATGGGTTTTTCGAGATTTCCATCGATTTTTTATATCGATTTAAACATGATTTCTTATTAAGGATTACATAATCATAAACTAGGTTAAGTAGTATATCCATAAAATTTTATATATCAAAATTTTATTGAGTAGATTGGGAGAACACTGACGAAGAAGAGGAGTACCTCGAGTTGCTATGTTGTCAGGTTCGCCTGGGTCAGCGAAGTTGCGGCGGTCGGACTCCCAGTGTCAGCGGTTATCAGGCGGCACATGGGTGGTCGCCTGTGTCGTCTGGTCGCAGGGGTCAGGGGCAAGTTGAAGGTGGAAGGAAATAGGGTTAGGGATTCTCCATATATGTGCATATGGACATATAAATATACAGAGGGGAAGAGAGGGCGCGGGTCTAAGGTTTGAGCCATGGGGTAGTTAGGCTTAGGTTTAGAGTTAGGTTTAGGATTAAGTTTTTATTATTTAGGAAATAATAATATTAATATTTAGTATATTGTAATAATATCTTATTTCAATCTAATAAAATCCTAGAAAATTGCATAAAATCCACAAAATTCTTATAAAAAAACTATTTATATTCTTTTTATTACTATTATTTATTTATTGTTTATTTATTTAATTTCCAAATTTGAGGGGTTTTATAGTTCCGTAATGGGTGGGACACATCTGCTTTAACCAATCATCTGAAAAATATATCAGTCAGAATTATAGTGAAGTAAAACCCAATAGCTGTTCCAATTAATTGACAAAGACTATAAAATATTTATAGAAAGTAATACATGATGAGCAAGGAAGTAAATAAGTCATAGAATAACTATAGTCACAGTTAATTTAAGGAGCAAGACAAGATATACATGGTGAATCAAGAAAATACTGTAAATAAAGACTGTAAATAAATGAGAAGTAAACTAGATAGCTATGTGGTAGTCCAATAAGTATCATGTGAAGCCAGTAAGAAAGTACTAAACTAGTGTGTTTTGAAATACTACTTTCGACATGTAAATGACTAGGGATAATAGGGCTCATCACATGTGAGGTATGTGCCTACAATCATTCCAGATTAGACCAGTAGGGGTTATTCCAGGTTTTAGGAATGTTAACATGTCTACTAAGATATTTCTCTATCCGACTAGTATAAATGAATCCAAGTCCCGACACACAAATCAAGTGCGAGGCTAGCCAGATAAAGTAAGTGATGCCAGTAAGTGAGTCCTGGAGTGATGCCAGTAGAAGTCATAAAATAGAGGCTAGACAAATATGATGCACGTGTCGCAAGAGAGTGAATCCAAATAATACTAATTCGCTTATCCATAGTGTCGAGAAATCAAGTAGAACAATGCTATAAACCATAATCATAGTAAATATCGAATAATTAAAACTATCAGAGAATGTACTCGCATATAGTCCTGAGCAGGGTACGAGGATCAATATCCAAACTAGAGTCACAATATCCTAAATATGAATTAATAGTATTAATTGGTGAATTGAAAGGATATGCATGGTTAACTAACTAATGATGATGATTCTAGGCCATGTCTAAGTCCATACTAGTTAAACTAGGTCAACTTGGTCAACTAAGTTAATTCTAGGTCATACTAGTATGTACCTTGCTAAACCAAGTTACATTAGTTACTATTAACTAATACTAGAGGTAATTGAGATACTAGTATCATATATTATATACCCTTAGTTACCATATCTTAAATATCTTAGCTAATACTATTATTATCTTAACCAAAATCTTGATATCTTAACCTCAATACCAATACCTTGGCATTACCCAATACCTTGCCCAATACCTATTACCTTATCTCAATATCTCACATCCTAGTTTACTCAATATTAATACCCATACCTCAAATTATCATAATCCAATATCTTAACTTGATATACCCCTTACCTAGCATACCTTAGTTAACATCCATCTTAATCTCAACACTCGAGTATCTTGAGATACTTGATAACCAATATCCATAATACCTAACCTATATTATTCACTAACATACTCACACACTTGATATCTCTATACCAATGTGTATCTAATATCTTAGTAACTTAGCTCAATACCTTACTCTAACACTACCCAAATCCTACCTCTAATGCCTTGATATTAAATAGGACACTAAACCTCAATCACTCTACACTAACCCACATTGGTACATGTACAACTCAACCACTGCACACTGCTCCATCAGTCCTCCTCAACTACAGACATAACTGCCCTTCACCCTGCCCTTTTATCTAGTTGCATGTACTAGTTATTGCTTGCACTGTTTGTATCCCCCTTCCACATGGACCCAACAATGCCCAGCGATATGCAGTGCACAGACTTGTGCATAGTCTGCCTTATCTCCACTGTACTCGAGCCTCCTTCATCTCTTGGATACATATACACTGGTACGCCCCCCCCCCCCACATGGTAATGTGTACAAGCACTCAAAGATACATTCAACCACTCCCAAAAGTGCACTGATGTGCTCTATATGGATTCCTTGCATAAGGCTATCGAAGCCTGTACATAACAAGTCCAAACTGGACTGAACCCGAAGTCTACTTCCCTCAACAGTTTGAACTAAAAATAAACACACCTAACCCCTTTGCCACACAAAAAGCTATACCTGCAAAAAGAACTAACTCAGACATCTCAGTACCCACACTCGAGTGTATCCATTCACTGGTACACTCTCAAGACACCCCACACTCAACTTATACCTAGAATACTTCTCATGAAGGCTCTGATACCCCAACTTATCTACCTACTACTGCACAAGTTTGCAACAAAGACTGCTCTACACACAGCCCATTGATACTCAGACACTAGGTAATCCTGATACAAACTTGGTCTAAAACACACATGAATATATACACATTGCTATGATACCACTCTTCCTCCTATTCACCACTGCCTATACTAAGAACACTCACATGGAAAGAACTGGATCACATACACTCTCATACAAAATCACTTGTGATACTCACCCATTTACACACACACACATCATATCCCCAGTTGCAAACACCCTCATATATTGCTCTACCTATTTCAAAATGCAGTTGATCAACTGCGACTGAACCTTGCTCTCGAGCCCCCATCTCCATTGACATAGAGCTGCCTCCATGCCCCAAAACCTGCACTATATTGAACATCAAGTTGCAGTTGCTGCTTATTATCACTTCCAGTTCTTTCCTAATCATCCAAATATCCATACTGCAGCTGCTACTTAAGCCCTTACTGCTACAACTCGAGCATCAATACTTTGCCCCTACTGTGCATTTAAACTCAGTTGCACACATTAGGTAGCTGCTGCTACTAGTGCTCCTAACTTCTGCAGGATACACTAAACACTGGTCTGCATCCTCACTTATACTCATGATATCCACATGAATCCATGTACACCCAATATCCTCACTCCCTTCCACACTAATACACAAAAAACAAATACTAGCATAAGCAAATAATCAAACACCTTGTCAACTAAACACGAGGACTGACAGTTACTAATTGCAACATAAAGCTCACACACTATACCTATACACACTATGACATATATACACACATTATATACAAGTATATACTCTTATATATATATAGACATATATACACAGATTATATACAAGTATATACTTATATATATATATATATATATATATATATATATATATATATATATATATATATATATATATATATATATATATATGATACTAGTATCTCAATTACCTAGTATAATCTAGTATTACTTAATAGTAACTAATGTAACTTGGTACAGACTAGTATGACCTAGAATTGACTAGTTGACCATGTTGACCTAGTTTAACTAGTATGGACTTAGACATGGCCTAGAATCATCATCATTAGTTAGTTAACCATATATATCATTTCAATTCACCAATTAACACTATTATTTTATATTTAGGACCTTGTGACTCCAGTTTGGATATTGATTCTCGTACCCAGCTTAGGACCACTGGTGAGTACATTCTCTGATAGTTTCTATTATTTGATATTTACTATGATTCTAGTTTATAATATTGTTCTACTTGATTCATCGATACTATGGATATACGGATTAGTATTATCTGAATTCACTCTCTTGCGACACGTGCATCATACTTGTCTAGCCTATATTTCATGACTCTTACTGGCATCACATCAGGATTCACTTATTGGCATCACTTACTTTATCTGGCTAATCTCATACTTGATTTGTGTATCGGAACTTGGATTCATTTATACTAGTCGGGCGGAAATATATCTTAGTAGACATGTAAACATTCCCAAAAGCTAGAATCGTCCCTACTGGTCTAATCTGGAATGATAGCAGTCGTACACCTCACATGCGATGAGCCGTATTATCCTTAGCCGTTTACATGTCGAAAGTGGTATTTCAAAACACACTAGTTTAGTGCTTTCTTACTGGCTTCACATGATACTTGCTGGACTCACCTCATAGCTTTCTAGTTTAATTCCTCATTTATTTACAGTCTTTTTTTGATTCACCATGCATATCTTGTCTTGCTCCTTAAATTAACTGTGACTGTAGTTATTATCTGACTCATTTACTTCCTTGCTCATCATGTATTACTTTCTATAATTATTTTATAGTCTTTGTCAATTAATTCGAACTACTATTGGGTTGTACTTTGCTCCAATCCTAACTAGATATATATTTCAGATGATTAGTTAGAGAAGATGTGTCCCACCCATTATGGGCCACAAGATAGCGAGTCAACTGAGGATCTAGTGTCCACTACTAAGGAGACTTAGATAGCTCATTATGATATTGTATTTTTTCTAGCTAGACTTTTATAGCATATATTATTTTGAGACTACTGTGTTGTGATGAGATTTAGACTTGTGATGTATTGTGACTATTTATTCTCTTCTTCTATTCCAGATCAAGTCATTATCTTCCTTTAGTTTTATATTGCGATTGAATATTTTTTATTATTATCATATACCATATTATCCTCCAATTGGAGTTGAGATAGCATGACAGGTACCTTTTATGTTGTGTGAGAGATTTAGATAGTATTGTTGACCTAGACATCGTTCTACCGTCAATACTGCAGCATAGACTGGACGTACCCACGCACTCGTGCCCCTACACCGGGTGCGGGTCATGACAGATCGAGGCCTACTAATCCAACACACTGTTATACAAGCAAATCCACTAAGATGAAGGTGGCAATGCTGCTGACGATGAGGCAAAGGTCGGGACATCATCAGATGAACCTTTAGGAGTACATCTAAAGGCCAGGACAACATCTGAGGATTAGTCCCAACTCCAATTGGAGGACAAAATGATGGTATTATTATAATCGATACTCAATCACGATATAAAACTAAAGAACGATAAATACACGATATAAAATAGAAGGAAGAGTCACAAAATCATAATATAATACATCCAAGATTAATAGTCTAGCTGCAACCCAATCTCAAATAATATATACATACCAATGTCTAAAACTAAAATATATATAATATCCTAATAGAAATCTAAGTCGCCTCAATAGCCGACACTAATCCTCAGTCGGCTCACCATCTTGTGGTCCATAAAAGGTAGGACACATCTCTTCTAACCACTCATCTGAAAAATATATCCAGTCAGAATTGGAGCGAAGTATAGCCCAATAGCAGTACCAATTAATTGATAATGACTATAAACATAAATAGAGAATATAATACAAGATGAGAAGAATTGAAACAATATCATACTATGGTAGGAGAGAGACAGATAATCTAGAGTAATATGGTATACACTGATTACAATAAAATAGAACAAAGGCAATGAACTAAAATATGGTGAAGAACTATAACTATACTAAGTGTTTGAAATACTAGTTAGATATGTGATCGGCTTGGGTTGAATATTGTCTACTTAACATTGGATAAACATTGTCTAACTTAAATATTGAATATTAAATATTATCTAGGCTATGATCACATATCTAGCTAACACTTTCCCTTTTCTCGACTAGTACAATGGATCCAACCATGACACGTTACGATGCAAGATACTCGAGGCATTGTAAAACATTGAACATTGAACATTATCTAATATTAAATATTGTCTAATAACCATATTAGAACACGAAGAACAATAAACAAGAATAATATCCCATGACTGAAGATCCATGCGTTTACTAGTTCGTGTAACAATGTGTCATAAATCAAGTAATACATTTCTAAATACTTGCATTATAGTAATTATCAAATAATGAAAACTATTAGAGAATGTACTCGCCTCTGGTCCTAAGCAAAAGATGTAAGTCAGTATCCGAACTGGTGTCTCACAATCCTATATATGAATATCATGTCAATGGGATATAAATAATGATAAATGAGCCATAAATACACTAAATATGATGTTCTAGGTCTAGACTAGGTCGAACTAAGTCAAACTAGGCCAATATCTTGATTTTAAGTCCATACCTAGCTTCTAGGTTGATTACAAATCTAATCTAGTTATTACTAGGTGAAACCTAGGTTTCTAGGTTATTACTAGTCAATATCTAAGTCATACTAACTAACACAATTAATACTAGCTAATAGCTTGCTAATATTAGACCATACTAGCTAATCTCAAGTTATAATAACTAATATTAATTAACACTATACTAGCTAGGTATTTAAGGTACAATATCATATATTATACACACACACACACACACACACACACACACACATATATATATATATATATATATATATATATATATATATATATATATATATATATATATAACACCCTCAAGTATCTTGATACCCTCACACAAATGTATATGCATATACCTACGACTAAACTCTCTCCCATAAATCGTACCCTCTGCTTCCAAACCTGAACCCAGCATTCTTGGTATTGATACTCTATAGTGTGATACTCACTACACACCCAGACAGTCACCACACCCTCTAATACTCACTCTAGTATACACCACCAATACACCCTCTAAACTCAAGTGCTCGACACATACTTCATCCAACTGATGCTAACCCCAAGCACCTACAGTTTTCCCCAAGTCTGGATACTAGCCCCAACCTAATTTGCTACAGTTGTGCACATTCCAATTACTTACCTTCAGTCATGCCAGCATTGACTGGACCCTCTTAACACTTTCAATTGATAACCCCACTACTTTACATACAAGTTTCCCCCATCCTTTGCTCACTGGACTAAAATAAGTGCAGATTATAACTTAAATAAATGTAGTATCTCCCAAGTCAATGTTTGAACTGCACACTCAACTTGCAGTTTAAAACATACCACTACTACCCCTCTCTTAACCTGAACACCCTAGAAATCCTAACTGATATCATGTATCAATCCCCCCATTCATCTCACTCACCAGTGTATTAGTTATACCAATACTCACTGCCTAGTTTATATTACCTACACGGCTCCATACTACAACACAGTTCACTGTAGTGCACCCGTGGATGTGCCTACTGCTGCACGAACTAAACTTGAACCCAACTAAGGAGCTCACATTAACTTGCTACCTAATACTGTCATTTGCACATGAACCCGTGTCACCCTCACTTTTTTAATCAAGGGTAGTTTGGTAATTGACACGGATATTTTATTTTTGGATTTAATATATTTAAATATTATGCATGTGTGATTATTTATTTTTTGTATTAATTATTTATTGTTAGATACTAGATTATTTTGGACTTGTGTAGTGGACCTAACCGATTAAATTAGATGCATGAATCCAATATTTTACTTTAGTTTAGATTGAGCCCAAGAATTAGGCCCATGGATTAGCAGGATGAATTAATTAGTGAAACCATTAGACTAGAACCTTCCCCCTTAATTAATTTCTTTATGAGAGGCCCCAAGGGGTATTTTGGATATTTTACAGTAGCTTGGGAGAGGGGTATATGGCCGGCCACATCAAGGAGGAGAGAGAGTGTCTCTCATTTCATTTTTTATTTCCAATTAGATCTAGATTTTTTCCTTTCCAAATTCTTTCATCATTTCTCACAAATTTCTTCCCAAATTTCTTTTCTATTCTTCAATTGAGGCTACTACAACAAGGATCTACAAAAAAGAAGCAAGGATCAATAAAGAGGAGGCCAATATCTACAAGGAGGAGGCTACATTCAACATTTAGGATTTTTATTAGAAATCCGTCTCCCAATAGGTATATTTTAGTTTTTTCTCTTTTAATAGGTTCTAAATCTAAGATTTAACCATGAGAAACCACCCCATATGCATAGGCTACCCGTAGTAATTTGTTTTAGGTTCATAGGAGACCTATGGTGGAAGTTATATGTGTTTTTGTGTCAATTTTGGAGAAATTTTGATATTGGCACATGTGGTATTTGTCAATTGGTCAAATAGATTAATATGACATGTGAATAATTTTTTGTGACTAGTGTCGTATCCACAATTGGGTACGTGTAGACGGTATCTCGTCAATTTGAGGATACAGGTTGATTTTGGAGGTTTTCCTCCGACACAAGAATTTGTGCATATCATTTCTTAACATGGACACGTAGTTGATTATATAATTGTTCGTATAGTGCATAATTAGTATTCTAGACTTGCTCGTGTCCTTCGGGATATGTTTGGTTGTGTAGTGGAGCCATATTGTAAGTGTATCATAAAATGAGTGTGATATGGGTACGGTGCACCCCACGTGTTTGCTTTATTAGCTTTTATTTCTATATGTACTTGTGTGTATATACATGTATGTTACATTATATGATATATATATATATATATATATATATATATGTATATATATATATATATGAGTGTGTATTATATGATATTGTGTAGCTAAGTATACATATAGCTATGTGTATCTATATATATGGATATCTATAGGTATATATATCTATCTATGAGTGCTTATATATATATATATAAGTGAATATGTTGTGTTTATGTATATATACCAACTCACAAACACTCAAATGTATATATATATATATATATATATATATATATATATATATATATATATACTCATCTATGCATATGTGAACACACATATATATAACATATATATACTCCTATATATATATATATATATATATATATATATATAACGATTGATATACATAGAGGTGTACGTATATATGTGTGTGTTTGTCATTCAGTGAGTAAGAGGACTGTCGGGTTGGGTCTGCACAAACCAAGCATAGCAGTAGCTGCTAGCACAGCTAGAGGGAGAGCAACTGAGAGCCACTGCAGTTAAGTTGTGCACAGTGCATTCAGCAGGGAGGAAACTGTACTGTGCTTGTGCATCAATACCTCAGGCAACCCAGCACAGTGTACACAGCAGGTATCTTGAAACTGCATAGCAATTGGTTCCAGTAATGTACAGCTCATGCACACTAGGAGCAAACTGAAATAGCAGTTGCAGCACAGAGGCATGGCAGTTCATAGCTGAGGAGAGTAGGCAGGTCCAGTAGCTTTCACTGAAGAGGCAGTGTGCACTGAGGTGCAGCTCAAGCATGAAGGAGAGCAATGCACATCAGTGCACAGCAAGGGGCATGGTAGCAGTTGCACAGCAGTATCGTGCACAGTAGGGAGTCATCAAAATCAGTATCAGCAACTATGCAATGCAGCACAGTATCAGGTATCAGTTCAAGTATAAGCATAGTTATTAGCATAGTTCGGTTGTGGTTTCAGTTAGTGGGTAGTTTAGTTGTTTATGTATGTTAGAAGTTGGTTAGTTTTAATAGTTAGGATGATTAGTATATAGTAACTATATATATATATATATATATATATCTATGTAGGTAAGCTATTGGTAAGTATCTATAGTATCAATGTAGATATGTAGTATTATACATAGTTAGTTAGATATGTATGTACTAGTAGGTATATATGTTAGTAGTTAATATATTGATATAGTTGATATTGGGTATTAGCTATTCATGAGGTTTTGAATTATCTTGGGATACCAAGGTAATGTCATGGTAATGGGTCGATACTCAAGGTATTGGGTTTGAGTATTGAGTTTGGTGTGTGGTAGTGTGATATGCATTGGTGCAAGGCCAAGTTATCCAAATTTTATTGTTTAGTTAAGATACTTTATATATTGACTTGTATATATATAAAAATTACTATTTTCATATATTAAACTTGTGTATCCTAAGATACGACATTTTCTGTGGTTCATAGTATCGTAGATTAGCTAGTATAGCTTAGTTTCATAGCGTATCGACCTAGTATCCTAGTGTTGGACTCTTACGACCTAAAATTAGTCAGTTTGACTTAGAAATAGCTTTATAACCTAGAATTGTATCAGTTTAACTTATTTTTATTTCAGAATCTTGTATTCATGCAACATACCATATATAGGTCTGTGTGACCCCAGCTTGGACATCGAGAGACATACCTTGCTCAGGACTTCAGGCGAGTACATTTCTCTGATAATTTTCTATTCATAATAGTATATATATGCATGTTCTAGAATTGTATACTTGATTCCGACAAAGTGATTTCATGGACTCGTACTACATGGATCCTGTCAGGAGATGTCATCCCCTACCGTGTTCAGCGGGTACTCCTGTACATGTATTTCATCGTGTATATTGGGTATTGATTTATATTTCGTATTCACACACTGCTTTTGTTCAGTATACTTATTCGTATACACATACTGCTCGTGATTAGTATGATTATATTCGTGTACATCCACTGCTCATATTCAGTGGTCATATTTATTTTTGTAGCATTTCGTGATTGGATCCATTGGTACTAGTTGGAGATGGGAGAGTAGGAGTTGATTATGTGATCAAAGCCCCATTGTTCATCGTGTATATTCTGATTACATACCACACTTGTAATCATCTTACCTTATTGATCATGTTTACCCAAACCGGTCACATAATGAACTTGTATTCTGAGGCACATTAGTTAGATTACAATTATTTTCTCATATTGCAGATATTTATATTGTTGTTCTATATTCTCGTACATTACCTGTATACCTATTGTTCATTCATTCATATGTTTAGTGATCTTGTATTTCATATCTATTATCTATTTTATATGCTCGATTAGGTTATTGAAACTGCTTTCAGAGGTATTAGTGGATATATTTTTCCAGATGATTGGCTTATAGAGCAGTATCCCATATTCTATGGGCCGCAAGACGGTGTACCTTTAGAGGATACTCCTATAGACCAAGGGAACTTAGTTGCAGAGCCCGAGGAGGTTTAGTTTATTTGTGTTGGACTTGTATTAGACTATTTTGTGGAGATTCATAGTTTGTATATTATTTCAGACTTGTGGACTGTATCTTGTTCTTTCTTCGCTATTCCATTCGTCCTTTATCTTCCTTAGTTTGCATTATGATTGAGTTTAGTTATACTTGTGAGATACCATATTGTTTCTCCGTTTGGAGTTGAGATAATTGACAGTACCATATTATATTTTTGAGATATTAGATAGTTAGAAATGACCCAGACATCGTTCTATTATCGATGCTGCGATGTAGGTTGGGCATAACCACGTACTCGTGCCCGAATATCCGGGTGCGGGTCGTGACACATTTTTAGTAGTGGCCCATGCATGTCTAAATTCGCAAGTAGTACGATATCGTAGTGGTGCTCGCCTAGAGTACTACTACGAGCCTGCTTTAGGAAATAGGATTTAGGTTGAGAGTTTACTCAATCACAACTAGAAAACATTCGAATATCTATTTTGCAATCCTTATCTATTGAATATTTGGTTTACTTTGAATAAAATTATGTCCTTCTTTGATGATATCGTATCATATTCAATATTGATTCCTTATTTTAATCTATCTTCAGAATGATGTCGAAGATGCGTTCCCAGCGCTCAGGTGCCGTGATGGCTCGATCAGTCACTTCATCACCCATAAGGGCAGTACCCTCAGACGAAGGTCTAGCACCTACATTCAGGAGGTCAGCTTCACCGGTCCAGGTGGACGTATCTGCAACAGCTTTTAGAGGTGCTCCACCTTAGGTACCGAGGATAGTATAAACAGTTCCAGGGGATCTTTCACCCCCACCACCTACAGTTGATCAGAGGTAGATATTCGTGCTCTTTCAGCAGATGATGGAGGCATAGCAGCGTCAGTCAGAGGTCCTGCGATATAGCATGGAGAATGCTCACCAGATCGCACTTGCAGCAGTTGAGAGAGCTACCACAGTCCAGCCACAGATGGCACCACCTCAGTTTATTCCTCAACAGCCAAGGCCGGGGACCATCATAGACTTCAAGAGGATGGGACTGAAGGACTTTAGAGGCACAGAGGGGATACTTTATGCGGATGATTAGATTGAGGACATCGAGCGGAACCTGCGGCTGGCGAAGATTCCAGAGATGTTACAGATAGAGGCAGTGGGGTGCATGATGTTCGATATTGCTTTGACATGGGTCAGGATAAACCCCAGGATCACAGTACCAGGACTCACTTGGGAAGCATTCAAAGAACTTTTCAAGGAGAAGTTCTGTCACGACCCAGTCCCAAAATACCGAGGGACCAGACGCGTGATAATGGCCAGCAGCACACACCGATGGACCAACCCAATTTAATGGATCCATCAGGCATACTTAAGCTGTAATATAACAATAAGTAGGTCCAATGATACAAGTCACAGTCTATACTAATCTCATCCATAACAGATAAACACAAATCAAATGTCAGAATAATACAAATAAATATAAACTAACAAGTCTCAATAAAAGTATCTCGGAGAACAATCCGAGAACAAGTCTGATACATCACTGCAATAGACTGAAAATAAAATAACTAGAAACTGAAATAAATGAGTATCTCAAGCCAATACTCAGGAGAAGTCCTCTGGTACGATCTCGTCCTCAGATCCTGGTTCTACTCTAATGTAGGCACCCGCTCCTGCTAGTGCTAATACTCCGGTCCCGTATACCTCGGGATAGATCTCGTCAGCTAATCCTGGGGACATAATCCGGATCCAGGTCCTCAGGGGACATAGTAAGGTATAAGAAAGCTCATGCCAAAATAAATGCAATGCAGCAATAAATGAAACAATAGGGTAGATAAATAACCAGCTAAGTGATATGCAAGTGAGAGTGTTAGTCATACTCGGGCTGAGACTACTACAGGATCAGTGTCGGAGAAACCCATAGCAGTATTTTCTCGAAGGGCCAGAACTGGTGCCATAGCTCTGTGTCAAAGACTAAGACACATCCAGATGTCAATATATAATATAATCAGCCTTTGATATGGTAATACTCTCCCCATCCAATAAAATCTCACGTCTCATGTCCATGACACGCAGGATCAAAACTAATGCAACAAGTCAGGATATAATCTAAGCATGTAAACTGTGTATGTCATAAACCTGTATCCTATATAGAATCACCATGAATATCTCAGGAAGATTCTGTCTCATGAACAGGGTCAAGTGTCCTGGGTATAATGTACTTGATAAGACAAGTACGAGGATGTAAAGGGTCACGAATACCCATCTCTAGATGACCATACAAAACACCGCGTACGATGTTGGTACCCAACTATAATCGGATGCTAAGTAAGTCACACGGTCCTAGGTTAAGCATGCACAACAATGTAAAAGAATCAAGGAAAATATGTAACAAGACTACAAAGTTTGGCAAGGTACACTTGCCTGTGGTCCTGGCTCCAACTGTAGCTCTGGTCTCAGTGTGATCTGCAGGTACTACTCTGGTTGCTGAAATAAACATCACCATTAGATTCAGAAAACATCAATTAGCTAGAAACGCCTGTCCTTAAGTCCAATTTGGACACAGGGGCAAAAATGACATTTTTGGGTCAAATCGGGATTCATCTGTGGGCCACTTTGTACCAAAAATTGTGTCAGGGTCAAAGGTCTCCAAATTCACCAAACTTAGTGTCAACAAGTCAGAAACGATGATATGAATCCAACAGAACTTGCAGAATTGGATTCCGATGAGCCGATCACAAAATCGCCGTAAAGTAGAGCCTGTGGGGCCCACGATACACGATTCTGTCAACGTTCTCAGAATCGAACCAAACTTGGGTCACAGGACCATCGTATCGTTACGATTCCGATGGTGCAAGTTTTGTCTCGCTCTGACGTGTGTACACAAAGTTATAGCGCATTCCAGAATGGACGGATACAGGGCGTTGTCGGCGGATACGCGTTAATTTCGGTGTGCACGCACATCCGAATCAGCTTCTGCAAAATCCCACGAGTCCGTATCAACGTCGCGCACGTTTCGGTAAAGACCGCGTGCGACCAAGTCATCCCGTTTGGCGCGGCACACTCAGTTCCAGGGTGAAACAGGGCATTATTTTTCCTGTTTTTGGACCCCGGTTTGCGATCGCCACAGGACGCGATGCACCGAGCGGGTTGCACGGGCACCGAGAGGGTCATACAGTCTACGCGAAATCAACTGACGGAATTGAAATTGGATTAGCGAGGAGAGAGAAAAGAATACCTGAACAGGGCTCCGAAAACTGAATTTCTCCGTGTCCGACACGTGTCCGAGTCGTGTCAGGGTGCTGCGATCTAGGTTTAGGGTTTCGTGCTGCTGGCCAGAGCTTGGCGGCTCGGGGCTGGCCGGAGGGAGGCAGGGGAGCAGAGGCTCTGGCCGGAGGGGGCGGGGCAGGGCTCGGCTGAGCGGCCGGAGGCGGCGGCGCAGGGCTGAGCCGGCTGCTGCTGCGGCTGTGGCTTGGTGTCGAGGGAGGAGGAAGAAGAGGGAGCGGGGTTGGCCGGCTAGGTGGTGATGGGCGGTCAAGGAGAGAGGGCGGCAGCGGAGGGCGGTGTTGGAGTTCGCGGGGATGACGACGTGGGGACGTGAGATCCGACGGGGGTCAAGGGGCAGCGCTGCGGGAAGAGAAGGAAGGAGAGGGGACTCCGTCGTGCGGGGGAGGACTCGAGCGAGGCGGTCAGGCGGCGGAAGAGGGGACAGAGGGTTTGCGGTGGGCTGAGGAAGGAGGAAATGATGGAATCGAGGGGGTCGGTGGTCGAGGGGAACGGATTATGGCGGGGCGAAGGAGGGGACGCTGTGGAGTCGCTCGGGAAGGGAAGACTGTGACCGGCGTGGGGCTGCGGGGTTGTCCGGGCGGCGGAGGCTGCAGGCTGGGGAGGATGAGCAGGAACGAGGCAGCGGGCTAGGGCTGGGCGGAGAGGCCGGGTTTGTCGGAGGAGATGACCGGTGACGGCGAGGACGGGTGGAGCGAGGTCGAGGCGAGGAGAATTAGGGTTTGCGGTCGAGGCGTCCTTATATAGGTGCGCCACCGCGGAGTCGAGGCCGGGTTAGAATTAGGGTTACGGTGTGGGTTAACGGGTTTCGGGTCAATTTTTGCTGCGGTTCGGTTTAAGTTGGTTTGGTTCAGTTGAACCGGATTTATTTAGGGGTTTAATTCGATTTATTTATTTAATAGTTTTTAGGGCTTTAAACGGATTTTCGGAGTCCAATAAATTCACCAAAAATTATCCTATGTTCGATTTTCCATTTTATACCATAAAATATTATTTTCATAATATTTTAATACTATTTAACAGTAATTAAAAATCATTTAATTACCAAATGCCTAGGTTTTAAATACAGAAAAATCCTGGAAAATTCCTGAAAATTATGAAAAATCCAAATTAAAATTTCTTAAAAAATCAGGGGAATTACAAGTTCTTCCCAGTTGTGGCTCTGACATCTTTAGACAGCCAGTTCTAGTACCTCATCTAGGGAGGTATGTCGGTGGACGAGTATGGGCCTGATCCGGGAGGGGCAAAACCCCAGGGGGAGAGCCAGGAAGTTCAGGAAGGGCCTGATCCGGGAGGTCAAATCCTACACGAACAGAGATCCTACTCCACCTTCGAGGAGATTCTCAGACAGGCACAACGGGCAGAGGATGACTTAGAGCTTGGCTCTAAGAGGCCGAGGGATACAGAAGGATCCAGTACCAACACGGGTCCAGCGAAGAGTCCTCATTTCTAGCAGCAGCATCAGAGGAACTATCAGCATCCGAGGCAGCAGTATCACAGGCCAGCTAGAGCGCCGGCACAGCAGATGCACTAGATCCAGAGGGCAACTGTTCTTTACACTTTCTGTAAGAAGCAAGGACACGGATGTGATGCATCCAGGATGAGACTAGGCCAGTGCTTATTCTATGGGTCAGGAGACCATCAGTTGAGGGCTTGTCCTAAAGTCCCAACTCGTCCAGATCAGGGCAGAGGTCAGGCACAGAGAGCACCCGCTAGGCTACCACTGGGACAACAAAGAGGACCTCTACCACCACAGCAGCAGTAGTTTGCTCAGCACCAGTAGCAGAGAGGTACCCAGCGACAGGGGCAAGCTTTTGCCTTGATTGTCGAGGAGGAGGAGCTGGTTGGCGATGTCATCTCAGGTTCAATTTATCTTGATTCTTTTTCAGCTCATGCTTTATTTGATTCGGGTACTTCTCATAGTTTTGTATCTGTATCTTTTGCTCTGAGACATCATCTTGAGTCTGAACCATCGACGAGGACTTACAAGATGACGACCGGGGATGGCATTATCCTAGTCAGTGATGTTTGTAAGTACTAGAGAGTTTTTTTGGGAGGCCAAGAGTTGAGCGTATATCTACTCCTAATACCACTTCCGAGCTACGATATAGTACTCAGGATGGATTTGTTGAGTAGGCATCATGCTAGTATCTATTATCATAGAGGCAGAGTTTTGTTTCAAACACTAGGAGAGCCAGAGTTCGAGTTTGTCAGAGGAGCAGCAGGGCAGAGCGAATGAGACTTCTGTGGAGCTTTGGTAGAAGAGCAGGAGCTCCACATCCGTTGATTGTAGAGTTTATGGATGTCTTTCCAGATGAGTTATCAGAGTTGCCACCGGACAGAGTTGTGGAGTTCCCTATAGATTTGGTGCCAAGCGCAGAGCCAATATCACAACACGTCTATAGAGTGAACAACAGTGAACTGGCATAGTTAAAGAAGTAGGTGGATGAGTTATAGGATAAGGGCTTTATCCGTTCTAGTTCATCACCATGGGGTGCTTCGGTACTTTTTGTACCAAAGAAGGATGGGTCGGTACATATGTGTATCGACTACAGGGCACTTAACAACCTCACTATCAAGAACAAATACCCGTTGCGGCAGATTAATGTTTTTTTAACCAGTTGAGCTGAGCGAAGATATTCTCAAAGATAGACTTGAGGTTGGGGTACCACCAGGTAAAAGTGAAGAAGGAAGACATCCTGAAGATAGCTTTCTGGACTCAGTATGGGCAGTTTGAGTTCATGGTGATGCTGTTTGGGTTGACCAATGCCCCGGCGGTATTCATAAACCTGATGAATAAGGTGTTTCATCAGTACCTGGATCAGTTTGTTGTAGTCTTCATTGATGATATACTGATATATTCGAAGACCCTAGAGGAGCATGAGCAGCACTTGAGGATGGTTCTGGAGACCCTCATGAAGGAGAAACTATATGGCAAGCTATCAAAGTGTGAGTTCTTTCTTGATAAATTTGAATTCCTCGGGCATGTTATTACAGGAGATGGAATCTCAGTAGATCCGAAGAAGATTTTAGCAGTTGAGTCATGGTCTACCCCGAGCTAAGTAGCAAAGATTAGGAGTTTTCTTAGATTGGCAGGCTACTATCGGAGGTTTGTTCAGGACTTTTCCAGAATCTTGGAGCAGATGACTAGACTAACCAGGAAGGACGTGGAGTTCGTCTGGACTGAGGATTATCAGTCAGCATTTGAGGATCTGAAGAAGAGATTGACTACAGCTCCAATATTGATATTGCCATCAAGAGCAGAAGAATTTTCTATATACAGTGATGCATCAGGTAAGGGTTTGGGTTGTGTGTTGCAGCAGAACGGAAAGGTGATTGCCTATGCTTCCAGGCAATTACGCCCGCATGAGAAGAATTATCCTACCCATGACTTGGAGTTGGTAGCAGTTATCTTTGCTCTTAAATTGTGAAAACACTACTTATATGGAGAGAGAGTAGAGATCTTTAGAGACAACGAGAGCTTGAAGTATGTGTTTACACAAAAAGAGCTCAACATGAGGCAGCGGTGATAGTTGGAGTTGATAAAGGACTTCAATATTTTTTTACAGTACCATCCAAGGAAGGCCAACGTAGTCGAGAATGCCTTGAGAAGGTATCCAGTGGCTATATACTTGACGACGGACAGATACTTATTGGCCGATCTTGACAATTTAGGCATTGAGGTATTAGTTCCTGGAGTCACAGCACAGATGTAGGGGCTTCAGGTACAGTCAGAGTTGATAGACCGGATTTGAGCTGCACAGTACGAGGATGAGTCTTTGAGGAGCATCAGAGCACTGGTCCAGATAGGGTTGCTAGAAGATTTTATTATCACTGATGATGGATCATTGCGGCACGGTACCAGATTGTGTGTACCGAGTGGAGCATTGCGCGAGGAGATTCTTCAAGAGGCCCATCGATCTCAGTACTCTATGTATCCAGGTACCAACAAGATATATAGAGACATGAGAGAGCATGTTTGGTGATATGGTATGAAGCGGGAGGTAGCTAGCTTCGTATCTAGATGCTTGGTTTGCCAGCAGGTAAAGGCGAAGAGACAGAGGCCAGGTGGATTGCTTCAGCCTTTACCCATTCCAGAATAGAAATGGGAGCATGTGACCATAGATTTTGTTTCAGAACTTCTGCGTTCTCGTGGACAGGTTGACCAAATCATCCCACTTTCTGCCATTTAAAGTGGGTATATCTACGGAGAAGCTTGTGGAGATGTATGTGTGCCAGATAGTTAGATTGTACGGTATTCCAGTGAGCATAGTCTCAGATCGGGATAGTCGCTTCATGTCCCACTTCTAGAGGAGTTTGTAGGCTAGCTTGGGCATTCAACTCAAGTTCAATACCGCATATCACCCTCAAACAGACGGACAGTCGGAAAGGACTATTCAGACTCTCGAGGACATGCTACGCACTTGTGTTTTGGATCTTGGAGGTTCTTGGGAGGATCATCTTCACTTGGTATAGTTTTCATACAACAACAACTACCAAGCCAGTATCGAGATGTCACCATTTGAGGCATTGTATGGACGGCGATGCTGCACTCCGTTATCATGGGATGATGTAGGTGAGAGAGATTTATTGGGACCAGAGATGATAGTGGATGCAGCTGAGAAGGTGAAGCTCATCAGGGATAGACTTTGAGTAGCGCAGGACAGACAGCGGCATTGGGCCGATAGCCACCGGAGACCTTTGAAGTTTGAGGTATAGATTTTGTTTTGCATTGCTTGTGATTGTTTGTTTTTGTTAAATGCTAAGGTTGTGTTTCATGTTAGGTTGTCGGTTTGGTTTTCTTAAGGATTTATCCGACACGTGGCACGATTCATTTCGGTGGAGGCAGAAAGCTTAGTCCGTGATTCATCGGACCTTTCAGTATTCTGGAGAGGGTCGGTGCAGTTGCATACAGACTAGACTTACCACCTGTATTAGAGGGAGTGCACAACGTATTTCATGTGTCGCAACTAAGATGGTACGTGGCAGATCCCAGTCATATGTTGGATCACTCGGAGATAGAGGTGGGCCCAACTCTTAGCTATCCAGAGCAGCCAGTTGAGATTCTGAATCAAAGAGAGAAAGTGCTGAAAAACTAGACAATTCCTTTGGTGCACATCGCGTGGAGGCATCAATCGCCAGGAGAGTACCTGGGAGCGAGAGGCCGAGATGCGCGAGCGATATCCATATATGTTCGAGCCGTGAGGTATAATTCTTTTTTGCATTGTATTGTTTGCTTTTGGTAGTTAGTTATTCCTTAATTTGGGGACTAAATTTTTCTAAGGTGGGTATGATTGTCACCCTCACTTTTTCAATCAAGGGTAGTTTGGTAATTGACACAAATATTTTATTTTTGGATTTATTGTATTTAAATATTGTACATGTATAATTATTTATTTATTGTATTAATTATTTATTGTTAGATACAAGATTATTTTGGACTTGTGAAGTAGACCTAACCAATTAAATTAGATGCATGAACCTAATATTTTACTTTGGTTTAGATTTAGCCCAAGAATTAGGCCCATGGATTAGGAGGATGAATTAATTAGTGAAACCATTATACTAGAACCTTACGCCTTAATTAATTTCTTCATAAGAGGCCCCAAGGGGTATTTTGGATATTTCACAATAGCTTGGGAGAGGGATATATGGCCGGCCCCATCAAGAAGGAGAGAGGGTGTCTCTCATTTCATTTTCTATTTCCAATTAGATCTAGATTTTTTTTCCTTTCCAAATTTCTTCATTCCTTCATCATTTCCTCACAAATTTCTTTCCAAATTTATTTTCTAATCTTCAATTGAGGCTACTACAACAAGAATCTATAAGAAGGAAGCAAGGATCAACAAAGAGGAGGCTAAGATCTACAAGGAGGAGGCTATATTCAACATTTAGGAATTTTTATTGGGAATCCATCTCGCAATAGGTACATTTTAGTTTTCTCTCTTTTAATAGGTTCTAAATCTGAGATTTAACCATGAGAAACCACTCCACATGCCTAGACTATCCATAGAAATTGGTTTTAGGTTCATAGGAGACCTATGGTGGAAGTTGTATGTATTTTTGTGTCTATTTTGAGGAAATTTCGAGATTGGCACATGTGGTATTTGTCAATTTATCAAATAGATCAATATGACATATGAATGATTATTTGTGACTAGTGTCGTATCCACAATTGGGTATGTATAGGCCGTATCTTGTCAATTAGACGATAGGGGTTGATTTTGGGGGTTTTCCTCCGACACGGAGATTTGTGCATATTATTTCTTGACACGGACACGTAGTTGATTATAAAATTATTCGTATAGTGCATAATTAGTATTCTAGACTTGTTCGTATCCTTCGTAATACGTTGGGTTGTGTAGTTGAGCCGTATCGCAAGCGTATCATAAAATGAGTGTGATACGAGTGCGGTGCACTCCACGTGTTTGCTTTATTGCCTTTATTTCTATATGTACTTGTGTGTATATACATGTATGTTAGATTATATATATATATATATATATATATATATATATATATATATGAGTGTGTATTATATGATATTGTATAGCTAAGTATACATACAGCTATGCGTATCTTATGTATGGATATCTACAGGTATATATATCTATCTATGAGTTCTTATATATATATATATATGTATATATATATATAAGTGAATATGTTGTCTCTACATATATATGTAGGTATGTAAGAGTATGAGTATATATATATATATATATATATATATATATATATATATATATATATATATATATATATATATATATATATACCAAACAGAAGCAGGATCGTAAAGAGGATGAAAAGTTAAACGCTTAAAATGAATTTTATTGATAGTAGTAAAATATTACAGAGGCACACTCAAAAACAAAAGAGCAGAGTAACAACACACTAGCATAAAAACGTACATCACAAAGAGGTCTTGGCCTCTATTTATAATACATAAGAGTCGGTATCGACCGACTTAATTCCTGACAGATGCGAGTAGGGCGACCGGCAGCTGTAGGTAAGATTCTTCCTTATCTTCGCTGAAGTGAGTGCACGTCAACGTCACTTTTTACTTTTTCTCTTTACATTTCCACCGTCCACGTAACAACAATTATGCTGAGGAATAAAGTATATGGGGTCCACCATTGTCGGCCATTATATAAAGAGATTCTCTTTATGTAAGGTAAAGTAGCCAGTAGTTGCCACCTGTATTCTGGCAACAGTGCTTCTTTAATGCTTGCTGGCATCACTGCTTTCGTCATCAGATGGAGTAGTGACTCTCCTGTGCGTCTTTTTGAAGAAGTTTTCTAAGTCTTCTTCTTCATGTTCCAATTTTGTGGAACTAACAGACATAATATCTGTCTCAAATATTGAATCAAATTGAGTCTGCATGTATTTCAGTCATTTCTTCTTCAATTCTTCCTTAGTAATTCGAGGATTATGTCTCCTCAGAGACTCCTTCAGCTTTTTTAAAGGACTATCATCCATGATTTCCTTTTTAAGCTTAGCTTCAACAAGGATCTTATTTTTCTTGATAGATTTTTGTACATATTGTATATTTTCTTTCTCATCCAACCTGTTCCACCATTTAATCATAAATTTTCTGGCTAAAATAGGGAAATTAAGAGCATTAAATCAAACTTAATTATCCATTTAAAAATATATGAAATTTTGAAAAGGATAAAAAAGTACATAGTGCTCTCCCCCTCTAAAAGTTGATCCACATTTTGGCAGAGAGGGTAGGATTGAGCCCAAGTTGAAAATAATTCTTGCAACGATGGTGGAAGGATTTCTAGTGTGGCTCCAAATTGTAACCACCATCGAATGAACCAAGCTGGTATGTCCTGTTTAAGAATTTGATGACAAATTTGAATAAACCAAGAGTGTTTCTACTTGCTATTGTCAAAATAAAACACATTGGTAAATGCCTCAATATAATCCCAGTAGGAGTAAGGCATATTAATATTCTTCTCTTTATGAACTAATAATTTAGTTCGATTTGGGTGTAGTCCCCATGATTGAGGTGTAATGATGTGTCGTATGATTATTTTGCTGTAATTCAAATCACTTCTAAAGTCATTGGCCTTCTGATAGAAATGCTCAATTTCAACAGATTTTGTTGTAAGCAAAATTTCTTCATAGACATTTCTATCTTTTTCCTGTACTGGAAACATATTATTTTTCAGATATTTTTCTTTAATTCTGCAGGGATCATCCATCATTGGGATGTCAGATTTCTCCAGTTGAAGTATCTCTTCTGTGTAATTGTTCTGAGTGAAAATTGTTTCAATTTCAACTGCTTGCTTGTAGAAAGAAATATTAATTTCTTCGAAGTCTTGAACTTTCTTATTTGAAGATTTTCCTTTTCCAAGAACAATTTTTTTGGTTTTCTGATATCTCAACTCATTGGAGCTCGAGGCCATGGGTCTAGGAACCCATGGTTGTTTCCCTTTACTTCTTTGACTCATTGTCCTGCAAACATTCACGAGTCAAGAAATCAGGAAGTGAATTGTCAGTTCCTTTAATATATTCAATATCAAAATCAAATATTGCTAATTCAGCTTGCCATCGAGCAAATATCTGTTTAGATGCTAAATTTTTAACATCCTTTTCTAAAACAGTTTTAGCAGAACTACAATCAATTCTTAATAAGAATTTCTTATTAAGTAAATCATCTTGAAATTTATGTATACATTGAATAATAGAAAGAATTTCTTTCTTAATAGTTGAATATTTAACTTGAGTATCATTCTATTTTCCTGAATGATATCTCACTAATACTTCTTTATTGGTGTTAGAGTTTAATTGTTTCAATATTCCCCCATAACCAATATCACTAGCATCGGTTTCAACTATTTTAAACCATTCAGCATTGGCTAAATGTAAGCAGGGTAAATTTTTATCCTTTTGTTTTATTAATTTTACTACTTCAGTATGATTATTAGTCCAAGGAGCAGGATTTTTCTTTAATCTTTGATACAAGATTTTTGTAGATGTTCTTATAAAACTCAGAAACATAATTTAATGCTCCAAGAAATCACTGTAACTGTTTATTATCAGTTATTTTATCAGGATATTTAGAAGCAAATTTAATACTTCTATCAATTGGAATAATAGTATTATTCGCAATATTATGTCCCAAAAACCTTATTTCCTGTTGGAGGAGTTTTATTTTTGGGCCAGAAATCACTAAGCCATTTTTTATGACTAAGTGTTTAAACACATTAAGGTGTTTGAAGTATTCTTCTATTGTATTTGAGAAGATTAATATATCATCAATGTATGATAGTATAAAACTAGAATGTTGAATGAATATTTCATTCATTATATTATGAAATTCTGAAGGTGCATTCTTTAGACCAAATGGCATAACATTCCATTCATAATGGCCAAAAGGAACAATAAAAGCAGTCTTATACCGATCTTTTTTATTTATTTGTATTTGCCAGTAACCTGATTTCAGGTCAAATTTTGAAAAATTTCTTGCTTTACATACTCTATTAAGTAAGTCCCTTTTATTAGAAATTGGATATCTAATCCATTTTAAAACCTTATTTAAAGGTTTATAATTGATAACAAGTCTTAGTACTCCTCTTTCTCTTTCAGCATTATTATTAACATAAAATGCTGTACAACTCCATGGAGAGTAAGACTTGCGAATTAATTTTTTATCGAATAGTTCTTGGATTTCCTTTTTGCATAACTTAAGATATTCTTGATTCATTTGACAAGGTCTTGCCTTGGTTGGAATATCCTTTTCATTAAAGGATTTTTCATAAGGAAGAGAAACAATATGTTATTTTCTATACCAGAAAGTATTTGGAATATTACTACAAGTGTGTAGCTTGAAATCTTCCTCAACTTGTTGAATTCTTTTCTGAATTTCCAATTGTTGCAACTGCTAGGTTATAATAACCTGAGCAAGTTCTTCCTTTAAGAAATTAATTTGATTTTCTTTCAGATTAACTTCATTAAGTATTTTAAAAATTCGATTAGTTATAAATTCAAAAGTTATTCTTTTTCCTTTATAACAGGTAGTAATTCCTTCTTAAGTAATCTCATTAATTGGCATAAGTTTCTCTAGGAAAGGAGTTCCTAAAATAACATGCTGAGATATTTTCATTACAACTATTAGGTGTACAGGAATACAAACATCATTGTCATGCCCCAGTCCCAAAATATCGAGGGACTAGACCCGTGGCAATGGCCAGCAGCACACACCGATGGACAAACCCAATTTAATGGATCCATCGGACATGCTTAAGCTGTAATGTAACAATAAGTAGGTCCAATGATCCAAGTCACAGTCTATACTAAGCTCATCCACAACAGATAAAACATAGATCAAAGCCAGAATAATACAAATAAAATAAACTAGCATATCTCAATAAAAGTGCTTCGGAGAACAATCCGAGAATAAGTCTGGTACATCAAATAAAATAGACTGGAAATAAAATAACTAGAGATAGAAATAAATGAGTATCCCAAGCCAATACTCATGAGAAGTCCTCTGGTACGATCTCATCCTCAGATCCTAGTTCTGCTCCAAGGTTGGCACCTGCTCCTGCTAATGCTAATGCTCCGGTCCCGTATACCTCGGGATAGATCTCGTCAGCTAATCCTGGGAACATAATCCGGATCCAGGTCCTCAGGGGACATAGCAAGGTACAAGAAAGCTCATGCCAAAATAAATGCAGTGCAGCAGATAATGAAATAAATAGGGTAAGTATGTAACCATCTATGTGGAAATGCAAGTGAGAGCATCACGAGTACTCAGGTTGAGACCACTACAAGCTCTGTGTCTGGGAGCCGGTAGCGGAGTCTACTATATGTTTTACTATGTGTTTACTATGGATTATATATATATTTATGAAATCAGCCTGTAGCCTGTGTGTCTCTCCCCACCCAATGTAATCACACGTCTCATGTCCATGACACGCAGGATCAATACTAATGCAGCAAGTCATATAATGTCTAGGAATATAATATCTATGTCATAAACCTGTATCCTATACAGAATCACCACAAATATCTCGGGAAGACCCTATCTCATGAATAGTGTCAAGTGTCCTGGGTCAAGGGTACTTGATAAGACAAGTACGAGAATATAAAGTGTCGCGAATGTCCATCTCTAGATGACAGTATCCAACACCGCGTACAGTGTTGGCACCCGACTAATAATTGGACGGTAAGTACGTCACACGGTCCTAGGTTAAGCATGCACAACAATATAAATGAATCAGGAAAAATATGTAACAAGACTGCAAAGTTGGCAAGGTACACTTGCCTGTGGTTCTGGCTCCAACTGTAACTCTGGTCTCAGTGTGATCTGTAGGTACTACTCCGGTTGCTGAAATAAATATCACCATTAGATTCAGAAAATATCAAATAGCTAGAAATGCCTGTCCATAAGTCAAATTTGGACACAGGGGCAAAAAGGACATTTCCGGGCCAAAGCGGGTTCCACATGTGGGCCACTTTGCACCAAAAACCGTGACAGGGTCAAAGTTTCCAAATTCCTCAAACTCAGTGTCTACAAGTCAGGAATGATGATACGAATCCAACGGAACTTCCAGAATTGGATTCCGATGAGCCGATCATAAAATCGTCCGTCAAGTAGAGCCTGTGGGGCCCACGATACGCGATTTTGCCAATGTTCTCAGAATCGAACCAAACTTGGGTCACAGGACCAGCGTATTGCTACGAGTCCGATGGTACAAGTTTCGTCTCGATCCGATGTGTGTACACTAAGTTACAATGTGTTCCATAAAAGTCGGATACGGAGAGTTGTCCGCGAATACGCACTGATTCCGGTGTTCTCGCACATCCGAATCAGCTTTTGCAAAATTCTGCACGTCCGTATCAATGACGCGCACGTATCGGTGAAGACCGTACGTGACCAAGTCGTCCTGTTTGGTGGGGCGTACTCAGTTCCGGGGAAAAATAGGGCATTATTTTTCCTGTTTTTGGATCGCGGTGTGTGATCACCACAGGATGCGATACACCGAGAGGGTTATACAGTCTACGCGTTGCAACTAACAAAAATTAAAACGGAGTTGCGAGGCGAGAGAAAATGATACCTGAACAGGGCTCAAAAAGTCCGGTTCACGCGTGTCCGAGTCGAGTCTCTGTGTCCTGGACGTGTCCGAGTCTCTGCGAGTCCAGGCTAGGGTTTACTGTGTCCGCTGTGTCTGGTGACAGAAGGAAAGACTCGCCGGCGGGAGTCGACACGGTCGGGCTGCTGCTGGAAGGGGTTGTCGGCTGGAGCTCCGGCGAGGGCTCCGTCGACGAGGCGGAGGTGAGCTGGGTGAACTGGGATGGAGGAAGAGAGAGAGGGCACGGGGGAGGTCGCCGGGCGTGGCGGCTCGTCGGCGCTGGCAGCGGGCGCGGCGGGGGAAGGTGGTGGCACGGCCGGGCGGGGAGGGGTCGACGTGGCCGCGGGGGCGGAGGGCAGATGGAGGGAAGATGATGGTCTGGGGATGTCGAGCGGGCTAGAGGAAGATGGTAGAACGGGAGGAGGAGAGGGCGAGTCCGGCGGCGCTGTCGATGGAGGTGGAGGTCGGCGGATTCGTGGCCGGCCGGAGGGAGAGGCGGCGGAATAAACGGCTGGGCTAGGGTTAGGTTTAGGGAATTAGGGGTTTTCTTTTTCTTTTCTTTTTCCTTTTTATTTTCTTTTTGGAGAAAACTAGGAAAGTAGGCATTTATACATACAAAAATTTGGGCTTGGGTTTGTCCTAGGATTTGGGATGGGTCAACGCTCCTTGGGCTTGGCTTCGGCTCTCATGGGGATGTCGGGCGTTTGGCACGGGTTTAGTTCGGTTTAATTCTACATTAATTTTCAGGGCTTTAAAAATGATTGTCCAATAAATTCCTAAAAAATTACCCTATGTCCGGTTTTCCATTTTACACCATAAAATATTATTTCCATAATATTTTAATATTAATTAAAAGCAAATAAAAATTATTTAATTACCAAATGCCTAGGTTTTAATTACAGAAAATTCCTAAAAATTCCTAAAAATTGTAAAAAATCTAAATTTAAAATTTTTAAAAATCAGGGGGCTTACAATCTACGCCCCTTAAGAGGATTGCGTCATCACAATCAAAAGGATAACCGGTCAACAGAGATGACACGATTGCAAATATTGATTGAAGCACATCACGATCAAGGAGATTCAAGGATGAGAGTGTAAGAATAATACATAGGAAAAATCATTTCCCTAAGCATTAAAGTTATGCAATTTTCCGGATGAAGGAAATCTAGAAATCTACAGTTTAGAAACTAGGTTATCACTTAAGAACATACTAAGTTATCAATTATAAAAGCATACTAGGTTATTAGCAAGTTCAACATTACTAGGTTAAGGCTAGGGTCATGAACCGACATGCAAAAACTAAAGCAAATCTAGAAGCAATTAATTAGAAAAACTTATGCGCATTAGCTACTCCATGAATCTGTGCGTCCTCCGAAGTCATCGCGAAAGCTTGTCCGCGTCCTTGAGGTGGATTCCTCTGCTGCTACTGGGCCTGCTGGAAGAGTGCTGCTTGTGGTACCAAGGGTGGCCTTAGTTGATACCCTCCTGGTGCTGGTAGGGCTTGCCTGTTTGTTATTAGTGCTCTCTCTCGATGATAAGGATAATCCTTGGCTAAGTGTTGATTGGTTCAACAAATCAAGCATAATCCTAGCTTGCGTCTGCAGTCCCTCTCAATATGGCCTACCTTGCCATAGTATTGACATGTAGGTAGTGTCTGTGGAGAGGCTCTGGATGGCTGGTGCATGTGAGGTCTCTTTACAGCTTCTTCTTGTGGTGCTCTGGCTGATATGGAAGACAGTTTTAGACTGGTCTCTCTCCTGGTGACGCGCTCCATGCGTCGGGCTACTGCAAGGACGTCCGAGTAAGAAGTAGGCACAACGGATCCGATCAGTCTCTGTAGCTCGAGGTTTAATCCGTCAAAAAACTTTTCAGCCTTCTCTTCTTCTGTCGGGATCAAGGTTGGGGCAAAGCGACTTAGACGAATGAATTCTGCGTTGTATTCTTCCACTGTCATACTGTCCTAAGTGAGGCGATTGAACTTGTCCCGAAGTTCTGATCGAGCGGTCGCCGGAATGTACATCTCCTGAAAGAGCCTAGAAAACTCTTTCCAAGTGACTCGGTCGGGTCCGAGCCGTGTCTCCTCAGATAGCCACCAGTGATGTGCATTATCTGTCAATTGCATTCTTACGGCAGTCATCCAACGTTCTCTTGGAAGCTCAGCTGCTTCCAGCTGGTGTTGTATGTTGGTGAGCAACTCATGAACTTCTGTGGGCTCCTCTTTTCCTGAGAAGGTACGAGGCTTCAGCTGGCGAAAATCGGTGATAGATCCTGTCACTGGTCGTCGCGCTGGTAGATTCGCCTGCTCCAGTAAAAGTGCTAGGCTGCGACTCAAAGTCTCTTGTTGAATCTGATGTTGAGCTTGCATCATCACGTAGAATATTCGGAATATTTGTTGTTCGTCCATAGCCTGCCCTTGTTGGAATACAGGCATTGGTGGAACGAGCTACGGAGGCGATGGTATGTCGTCTTGCCGATCTCTTGAGGTATCTTGACTGTTTTGTTGTTCTGGTTGGCCTCCACCAACTGGTGTCGCTTCATCGTCATAGGTGACATCTGCAACTTGTGGTGTTCCTGTGGGAGTCTTGTCGCGTGCTTGTGAATCCATAACTCTGCATCAAAAATAAACTATAAGAGGCGCACTGGAATCAAGGCATGATGCAATAAAAACTTAATTCGAATACGATATAGATATCAAGAACGTTTTCAAGCAAGTGGATGAGATCCTAAAAACTTATCCTATTCTTATTGCAGGCTTGTTCGGTCCCTAAGTTGACAACGAACAATTTAGTCGTTGGACCTGCATGGGCCACCACAAAAACTATGTCACGCCCCAGTCCTAAAATACCGAGGGACTAGACGAGTGGCAATGGCCAGCAGCACACACCGATGGACAAACCTAATTTAATGGATCCATCGGGCATGATTAAGCTGTAATGTAACAATAAGTAGGTCCAATGATCCAAGTCACAGTCTATACTAAGCTCATCCACAACAGATAAAACACAGATCAAAGCCAGAATAATGTAAATAAAATAAACTAGCATATCTTAATAAAAGTGCTTCGGAGAACAATATGAGAATAAGTCTAGTACATCAAATGAAATAGACTGGAAATAAAATAACTAGAGATAGAAATAAATGAGTATCCCAAGCCAATACTCATGAGAAGTCCTCTGGTACGATCTCGTCCTCAGATCCTGGTTCTGCTCCAAGGTAGGCACCTGCTCTTGCTAATGCTAATGCTCCGGTCCCGTATACCTCAGGATAGATCTCGTCAGCTAATCCTGGGGACATAATCCGGATCCAGGTCCTCAGGGGACATAGCAAGGTACAAGAAAGCTCATACCAAAATAAATGCAGTACAGCAGATAATAAAATAAACAGGGTAAGTATGTAACCATCTATGTGGAAATGCAAGTGAGAGCATCACGAGTACTCAGGCTGAGACCACTACAAGCTCTGTGTCTGGGAGCCGGTAGCGGAGTCTACTATATGTTTTACTATATGTTTACTATGGATTATATATATATTTATGAAATCAGCCTGTAGCCTGTGTGTCTCTCCCCAC